>CM046381.1:8377455-8420085 GCA_025413485.1 Ficus microcarpa
TGGAACTAATCGTTGTTATCTGTGTGGCAAGGAAGGCCACTATGCTAAAAACTGTAATGCTAATTTCCAGAATCCGCAGAACCACTAGAAAGGTCAAGGATATCAGCTTCACGCAGCACAGATGAAGCTCGAAGGACCTGCAATCTCTCAAGGCAGACTTGAAGCTCCAGAACATCAAGGACGCATTTATGCCTACACTAAGGAAGATGTTCAAGCTAGACCATCCACGGTGGTGACAGGTCAGCTTCCTTTTGCCCAACAAGATACCTACGTGTTAATTGATTCTGGAGCTACGCATTCATTCACATCACCTAAGTTCGCTAAAAAACTAGGTAGAGGAAACGATAGAATCGGAAGAACTTTCAGAACTGGATTACCCTCCGGGGAAATTTTGTTGTCTGATTATTGGATACGTCACGTTCCAATAATTATATGTGGTAGGGAAATGTATGTCACTTTGATCATCATTGACCTATATGACTACGATGTCATTTGGCTATGGATTTCTTGGGGAAAGACAACGCAATTATAGACTGTCAACGTCGTATTGTCACGTTCAAGCCAATTGGAGGCGAGGAATTCATTTTTAGAGGATTGACTCGAAAACAGCCGAAAATGTTCATTTCTACGCTAAAGACTAGAAAGTTGTTGGCAGAAGGATGTATTGGATTTCTAGCCAACATGGTGGATAAGACACAAGAAACCAAGAGTAGGCCGGAAGAAGTACCGATAGTCAAGGATTTTATGGAAGTTTTTCCTGAAGACTTGCCAGGATTACCACCGGAGCGAGAGATCTCTTTTGAGATTGAATTGCTTCCTGGATCAGCACCAGTATCCAAGGCACCTTATAGAATGGCCCCCGCTGAACTTAAGGAATTGCAAATTCAGTTGCAAGAGCTCCTAGATCGAGGATTCATCCGGCAGAGCTATTCACCATGGGGAGCCCCAGTTTTGTTTGTTAAAAAGAAAGATGGCACTCTTAGGATGTGTATTGACTATCGGGAATTGAATAAGATTACTATCAATAATAAGTTGTGAGATCTAGTTTTTCATGTGACTAGCTTCTGTAAAAACTTGAATGTAAATAGTACATGCAATGTCATGAAAAAGCTTGTTTCAGAGCTCTAATATGTGTTATGAGTTTTTATAGCTTAATAAAACTCAAAAATGACTGTTCGAAGAAGCAAATAGCCTTTTTGAGCAATAAGAAGTGAAACAGACTCGATTCCACAAAAGTCAAAATTTTGACCGAAAAAGTCAACTGTTGACCGAAAAGTCAAAGTTGGACCAAAATGACCGAAATTATGACGGAGGAATTTTAAGATCTGCGTTTTACGAAAAATAATGCAGGAACTAATTTTTATGACAGTTAAAAACTAAAACCACCTTAGAAAAAAATTCAGATTTGGGGCTAATCTTTCTTGAGTAGCCGAGCAAGGTGAGGAGACCACAAAGGAACCAAAAATTTGATTTTTGGTGCAAGGGGAGTGAGCAGCCGAACCCTTGATCCAAAGGGAGCAACCAGATTTTTTTCGGGTACCCCAAACCCTAAGCCGAAAGTCACCTCTTGGAAGGTAAAATTTTTAAAAGCTTTTCACAAGTTTAAATGAGTTTTTAAGCATGTGATTTATGTGTATTTCAAGCAAAATTTGTGTAAGAGCATAAGCTCCTATATGTGTTTTGATGGCTGCCTCATATGTGCTTGTGTGCTTAGTGTTTGGTTAGGTTGATTCTAGGTGTGGTTTGGTTTATGTTTATGCTCATAATTTGTTCTATGTGCTTGATATGCTAGATTGGCATGTTAGGGTTTGATGTAGGTTATATGTCCCCAAATTAGGTTAAGTAGTTTTATGCATGTTTGTGATGTTTTATGAACCAAGATGCTTGAATGGTGTGATGTATGCTAAGTTAGTGGATATGCAACCCTAGGACTAGTGTTCGGATTTTTGGGTTGCAAAGATCACATGGACTGTATGATAGGGTTAAGGGACGTTAGAATGCGCTGCATGTTTGATGATTATCTCCCGTTGTGGGCGGTCGAGTTAGAACCCGCGATTTAGGACGTAACAAGAAATGTAAGAACCAAAACATGCTCTCGGGTTCCAGGGGGCTGTTTCGGTAAAACACGGATTACAGGCCTTTAGAGGCCGAATGGGCAAAAAGTTAAAACACGAAAGTTGTAGACTAGGTTGTTTCCTAGCGGCCAACGTGGCCAGTTTTCCAAAATAAGGCTCCAACAGCCTTCTTTTCCAAGGAAACCCGATAGAGGTCTGTAAGACTCGGTTTTCAAAGTTAATCACGTTTTCAATTAAAAACTGGTACCAATCGGTACAGAATCCGAAATTTCTCAAAACATGAAAGTTTTAGAACTCTTTGAGGGCTAGAACTTTCGTGAAGAAAACATTTTCAAATTCGAAAGCGATTTTTAACTATAAAATGAAATGCCAAAACTGCGCAGGAATTCAAGAGTTTCTGTGCATGATTTTATAGAACCCTTTAGGAAAAACGTTTTTCGAGCTAATGACGTTATTTCAAGTATGGAAACTGTCCCAAAAGCAGTTTCCGACCCCCAAATGATTTATGAAATTATAAGGCAGGATTTACGAATTTTTACGAAAAAGTTAATGAGATTAAGTTTTAAATGCTAAGTGTTTTTATGAAGCAAGAATGATAAGTTAAGGTTTTCAAAGAAAATGGTTTCTAAGATAAGGTTTTCAAAGCAAAGGGATTTTAAGCTAAGTGTTCAAGACAATGTTAAGACGTATGATAACCGGGAAATTATACCCGAGTTATCGGGACTTAGTTCCCACAATTCTTAAGTAAGCCAAATAGAGATTCACGTTAAGGATCACAAGGGTTAACCTTGGTTGACCCATACATTGTTGATCAAAGCTCAAGGGTTGATGTTAATCTAACCCAACATGTTTATAAATGGGCTAAGTGTATGAAATGGATATCCAACGTATCTTTCTAGATCGCGATGCATGATCTATAAGACTACTAAGGTAGTCACCCTTATGTATGCATGGTTTATGTTAGGGGGGACATATCACCGAAAACCCACATGATATAGATTAGAAATCTCATGTACGTCCTTCGATCGAGCAGGAGGGATTCTGCAATTAAAGCTCGAGGAGGAGTAAGACAAGCAGCACAAGGATAGACGGTAAGTACAACACCGTCTACAGCATAAGCTACTAGTATATATTACTAGATGTCTATGATGTGTTATGTGCTATGTGTTAGTTAACATGTATGCAATATGAATTATGTTATGAATCTGATTATTATGCTAGGGCATAAATGATAGAATCAAAAAGGTGACAACAGAATGTATGTTCACTAATAAGTAAGAATAAGTAAGTTAATAAGCGATGTGTCGTACCACCCACGCCAGGTTGGGTTGGACTGTGGATTGAGTTGGATAAGGTTTGGCCGCCCCAACCAGTTCATAGTCGCGCGCCGGTTACGAACACACGAGGTAAGGGCCCATAATGAGTAGAGATAAGAAAGCATAATATGGTCAATACTTGCTATGTGTATTTCCTGTTTATGCTATGTTTTTCTTTACGGCCTAAGAGTTGTACTTACTGAGCTCTAGCTCACGGTTTGAGTTTATGCTGTAGGTAAGGAACCAGCTATATGAAAAAGATGCAAGATGGAGTAGCGAGCCAAGGGACTGTGAATGAGTGGATTATGGGTATCGCCACGTGTTTTGTGATTTTATGTAAATTATGAAGTATTTTATATTAACCGGTAATTAATATACTAGTATGCAAAAACAGTATGACTTTATGTTTATAGTGTTTTGTCAATGCTCTAAAAAAAAAAAAAAAATTTTCCGCTGTGTTTTTCAATCAATGGGTTTAAGTTATTTTACGAATGTATGTTAAGTAAGCAAGGTAATGACCTACACTAGGTGGGGCGTTACAAGGTTTGGTATCAGAGCGGTTCCCTTGCGACACGAAATTCACAGTTACCTGACTTCGCCTCCATCATTGCAAGTAAGTTTAGATTTCTTTCTTATATGCTATATGGTTTTATGCTATAGTGTTTATGGTTATGTTACGTGATATAGACGCGGTACCATGGACACGACACAAGTAAAGAGGGATCGGGATGCCGCAGTTTCTTTCTACCGATCGCAGCCTCAGTACTTCGACAGCACTAGACGATCAGTATCGATCAGCATATGGCTTCATGATATGGAGCAGATCTTCACGATGTGCCACATCGAGGAGCACTTACAGGTCACCCTAGCCAGCCGATGTCTGATTGGTGATGCTAGGATATGGTGGGTTACATTGGGAGAGCCGCAGCTACCTAGCCGCACGTGGGCACATTTTCGTGCAGCTGTAGTGAACAGATATGGTCCACTTCCAGCACGAGGAGCTGATGAGCCGATGCGTGATCCTGCGATATATAAGGATATGCGACTTACACGCTATCAGATGATGTCACAGGACTGGCACGCCTATCCAGGGGAGACTATGGTCCATTATTGTTGGAGATTTCAGGAGACGATGCTTCCTTACATTCCCCGGGATATACCAGAGCCCGAGCTACAGGCGTTGATGCTCCTACGTAACGGAGTACCGACACACATCAGACAGTCTGTACCATCACCCCGCCGTGAGATGACCGTTGGTAGCTACACCGATGACAAACTAGCAGCGGAGACGATAGCTCAGACCGTACCCGCCGCTGACCATGTAGATGAGGCCCAGGATCCCGTTGCTGACGATGCTGGAGATGAGGATCCACAATATGAGGTAGGGCCCGAGGATCCGCAGTACGAGGTCGGACCCGAGGAGCCATTACCAGAGATGCCTGCCCAAGAGGCAGAGGACCCGATGGATGAGGAGAACACTTCTGACGACGATGTCATACCGATAGACCCACCGGAACAGGAAGACCCTCCCGTAGTCGACATTTCCAGTGGCGATGAGGATGACATGGACGACGAGGATGATCCTGAGGAGTTTCCACTTGATGATCCTGACGAGCCAGCGGATGACGCACCTGCACCTGTAGTTGTCCTTTCCGATACCGATACGTCCGCGAGCACCCTCGACGACACTAGTTAGACTAAGGCCGATTTCGCGTTTTGTTTTTCTTTTGTTAGGACGATTATAGTATATGTATTCGGATATTAGGTTGTACATATATGTAGGATGAGAAAGTGTTAGACACTTCCATCCGAAGTTCTGCCCGTAAATATGTAAATATGTACAGTATGATGTATTTTGAAGTATATAAGATATGATGATGTACTTTTGCTCATTGTACAAAAAGAGACCGTGTGTTCACGGGATATATGAAAGTTATGTTATGATGATTACATGTTATGTCAAGTATGTATGAAGTATGATGTTATGATTATGTTATGTTATGATATGATATGTATGCTGATGTGATGATATGTATGATAAGTTTATTAGCTTATGATAATGCCTGTTTCCTATAATAGGAATATAAGCATGGTACGAACAAGAGGCAACGCAGCCGCAGATCCGCCTCAGCCGGATCTAGTGACTCTTATGACAAATTTGCAACAGCAAATGCTGCAGCAACAACAAGAGATGGCTAGATTCCGCGAACAGTTAGAACGTATGAATCCAGCACCCCCAGCACAAGCAGCTCCACAGCCAGTGCCTCCAGTGGTACCTCAGGTACCTAATGTTCAACCGGAAGTCCCTCCGTATGTTCCGATGGCACCAGCTGCCATGCCGGTAGATCCGCCAGCAATACGAGAAGATCTGCTATATGAACGTTTCAGAAGGATGAAGGCACCCGAGTTTGAGGGGCCTACAGATCCAATGGCCGCGGATAATTGGCTTATCGATATCCAGGTCATTCTAGATTTCATGAGGCTGACAGAGCAGGAGAAGGTACTATGCGCATCCTTCGCTCTTAAGAAGGACGCGAGACATTGGTGGATTACGGTACAGATGAGGAGAGACGTTACCGCTATGTCCTGGCAAGACTTTGAGTACGAGTTCCGCTCAATGTACTATAACAGAGAAGTCCTTGCCGTACAACAGGACGAGTTTATAAACTTCCGACAGGGATCTATGACAGTTCTGGATGCAATCAGGAGATTCGAGCAACTGGCCCGCTTATGTCCAAAACTAGTACCGAATGAAGAGGAGAAGGTGCGACTGATGATGAGAATGTTCCGCACAGACATTGCGAAGCAAGTCAGTGCCGGTAGTAGTCCACCTGAAACAGTGTCAGACTGTGTCAGTAGAGCCGTCAGGGCTGAGTACTGGATTAATCGGGACAAGGAAGCGAGAGCCCAGATTTTCAAGTCCAGGAAGGAAGAAAAGTCTGCTGCAAAGTCGACACAACCTCGACAGAATACGGAAGCGAATAATAGAGGACAAGCAAGCAACCCCGGACAAAGTCCCAAGCAATCTGGGAAGAACAAACGAAAGGGAAATTTTAACAATCAGGGGCAACAGAAAAATTTCCAACAGAAGAGGAATAACCGGGGAAATGATGGCAACAGTAACTCCTACCCTGCATGTGAGACTTGTGGGAAGAAACACCCAGGGGTCTGTAGGAAGGGATCCAACGCTTGCTATATCTGTGGTAAGGAGGGACATTTTGCGAAGAACTGCCCTCAGAATAATCAGCAACAGCAGTATCAGAATCAGCAACCACAGTATCAGAATCGCAATTCCAACCAACGGCAGATACACGCAGTACAAGCCAGATTGGAAGGACCTGCAACAGTGATAGGCAGACTGGAAGCCCCAGAACCCCAAGCGAGGATCTATGCGTATACGAAGGGAGATGCGGAAGCTGGAACATCACATGTGGTGACAGGTCAGATCTCTATCGCCACTTATGATGTGATTGCACTTTTCGATTCTGGCGCTACGCATTCGTTCATATCCTTGGAACTTGCTCAGAAGTTAGGAGACAGTGTCAATAGGATAAGACAACCCTTCAGTGCTTCTTTACCATCTGGTGAAATTTTGTGGTCCAATTCCTGGATCCAAAATGTTCCTATTATCATCAATGGTAGAGAATTAGCTGTAGATCTCATCGTAATTAAACTCCATGATTTCGATGTGATCTTGGGGATGGATTTCTTAGGCAGACACGACGCTAGGATTGACTACCGAAGACGCCGGATAACGTTCAACCTAGGCGAGAAGGATGAGTTTAACTTCCATGGGCAATCTCGGAACTCCACCACTAAGCTCATATCAGCTGTAAGGGCCTGGAAGATGTTAGCTAGTGGATGTCAAGGATACCTAGCGAACATGGTGGATAAGAAGCAAGAAAAGGAGTTGAGGCCGGAAGACGTTCCCATCATCAGAGAATATGTGGACGTGTTTCCAGAAGAATTACCAGGACTGCCGCCAGAACGTGAGATCTCGTTCGAAATCGAGTTACTACCAGGAGTAGCACCGATATCGAAGGCACCGTACAGAATGGCACCTGCAGAACTCAGGGAGCTTCAAATGCAGCTACAAGAGCTTTTAGATAAGGGGTTTATCAAGCAGAGCCACTCTCCGTGGGGAGCACCTGTTTTGTTTGTAAAGAAGAAAGATGGATCGCTCCGAATGTGCATCGATTACCGAGAGTTGAACAAGATCACGATTAAGAATAAATATCCTCTCCCAAGGATAGATGATCTGTTCGACCAGCTTAGGGGAGCGATAGTGTTTTCGAAGATTGATTTGCGATCAGGCTATCATCAACTTCGTATCAAGGAGTCAGATGTGTCCAAGACAGCTTTCAGAACACGTTATGGGCACTACGAATTCTTGGTCATGCCCTTTGGACTAACCAGTGCCCCAGCAGCCTTCATGGATCTGATGAACAGAGTGTTTAAGGAATTCCTGGACAAATTCGTGATCGTCTTCATTGATGACATTTTGATCTACTCGAGGTCCCAGGAAGAGCATGAGCAGCACTTGAGGCTAGTACTGCAAATGTTGAGACAACATCAGCTGTACGCCAAATTCACGAAATGTGAATTTTGGCTAGAAAAAGTTCACTTTTTGGGGCACGTGGTGACGAAAGAAGGAATTTCTGTAGACCCTACAAAAGTGGAAGCAGTTAGCTCGTGGCCAGCACCCAGAAACGTCACAGAGATTAGAAGTTTTCTTGGGTTAGCAGGGTACTATAGAAGATTCGTCGAAGGCTTTTCAAAGATAGCAGCACCTCTTACAGCTCTCACTCGGAAGGAGAAGAAGTACGAGTGGACTCAGAAATGTGAAGAGAATTTCCAGGAGCTTAAGAGGAAATTGACAAGTGCACCTGTGCTGATAATTCCTGATGTAGAAGCAGGAAATTTCGTGATTTACAGTGACGCTTCTAAAAATGGATTAGGAGCTGTCTTAATGCAGAATGGGAAGGTAGTTGCCTACGCGTCGCGTCAATTGAAGAATCATGAAAGGAACTACCCTACCCACGATATGGAGCTAGCAGCAGTGGTCTTCGCACTCAAGATATGGAGACACTATCTGTATGGGAATAAATGCGAAATTTATACCGACCATCAGAGTCTCAAATATATTTTTACTCAAAAGGAGTTAAATATGAGGCAAAGACGGTGGTTGGAACTCGTAAAGGATTATGATTGCGAAATCCTCTACCACCCTGGAAAAGCTAATAAGGTAGCAGATGCATTAAGCAGGAAGTCAGTAGCCATGCTGATGTCCATTGAAGCACTTCCCAAGCCTCTACAGAAGGAAATCGCTGATTTCAACATTGAAGTAATAACAGGAAGGTTATCTTCGCTTACGTTAAAGTCTGATTTGCTAGACGTCATCAAGGCCCATCAAGAAAATGACTCTACTTTGCTGAAGGCTCGTTTGTTTAATGAGAAGGGCACAGAGTTTAAGACTTCCGATGATGGTATACTCCACTTCAAAGGGAGGATTTGTGTTCCAAACGTAAAGGGTGTGAAGGAACGCATTATGATAGAGGCACACCAAACGCCATATTCCGTACATCCAGGAGCTACCAAGATGTACAAGGATCTCAGGGAGACCTACTGGTGGCCGAATATGAAGAACCAAATTGCAGAATTTGTGTCAAAATGCCTAACTTGTCAGAAAGTTAAGGCCGAACACCGCCATCCGGGAGGAGAATTACAGAAGATAGAGCTTCCGGAGTGGAAATGGGAGCAGATTACGATGGATTTTGTAGTCGGACTGCCCAGAACTACGAGTGGAAACGACACGATTTGGGTTGTAGTAGATCGTTTGACCAAGTCAGCCCACTTCGTTGCGATTAAAGCTACCCACTCAGTGGAAAGATTGGCGCAGATTTACGTAGCTCAAATCGTCAGATTCCATGGAATTCCAAAATCAATCATTTCAGACCGCGATGGACGTTTCACGTCACGATTTTGGATGAGCGTACACGCAGCCATGGGGTCAAGATTAAAGTTTAGCACAGCATTTCACCCTCAAACGGATGGTCAGTCAGAGAGAACTATCCAGACTTTGGAGGATATGTTAAGGTCGTGCGTCCTAGATTTCAAGGGAAACTGGGATGAAAAGCTACCACTGATCGAATTTTCCTACAACAACAGCTATCATGCCTCAATTGGAATGGCTCCATTTGAAGCATTGTATGGACGGAAATGTAGATCGCCAGTTCACTGGCAAGAAGTCGGACAAAAGCAGTTGCAAACGACGGACTTCATAGAAAAGACCTCCGAAGATATTCAGAAGATTAAGCAGAGACTCGACGTAGCGTTTAGCCGACAGAAGAGCTATGCGGACAAACGTCGACGACCATTAGAATTTCAAGTTGGTGATGCTGTTTTCATCAAAATTGCTCCAATGAAGGGAGTAATGCGATTTGGCAAGAAAGGAAAGCTCAGTCCACGATATACGGGACCATTCGAAATCCTCAAGAGGATTGGAAAGGTTGCGTATAAGCTCGCCTTGCCGCCAGAGTTAGCTTCTATGCACGATGTTTTCCATGTTTCAATGCTCAAGAAGTATGTTCCAGATCCTTCACATGTGCTTAGTCAAGAACCAGTGGAGGTTCAGACAGATTTAACCTACGAAGAAAAGCCTGTACGAATTCTTGATAGAGAAGATAAGGTCCTCAGGAATAGAATTATTCCTATGGTCAAAGTTTTATGGCGAAACCATAGTGTTGAAGAAGCAACATGGGAACTAGAGGATGCTATGAAGAAGAACTACCCCGAGTTGTTCTAATTTTCGAGGACGAAAATTTTTAAGGAGGGTAGATTGTGAGATCTAGTTTTTCATGTGACTAGCTTCTGTAAAAACTTGAATGTAAATAGTACATGCAATGTCATGAAAAAGCTTGTTTCAGAGCTCTAATATGTGTTATGAGTTTTTATAGCTTAATAAAACTCAAAAATGACTGTTCGAAGAAGCAAATAGCCTTTTTGAGCAATAAGAAGTGAAACAGACTCGATTCCACAAAAGTCAAAATTTTGACCGAAAAAGTCAACTGTTGACCGAAAAGTCAAAGTTGGACCAAAATGGCCGAAATTATGACGGAGGAATTTTAAGATCTGCGTTTTACGAAAAATAATGCAGGAACTAATTTTTATGACAGTTAAAAACTAAAACCACCTTAGAAAAAAATTCAGATTTGGGGCTAATCTTTCTTGAGTAGCCGAGCAAGGTGAGGAGACCACAAAGGAACCAAAAATTTGATTTTTGGTGCAAGGGGAGTGAGCAGCCGAACCCTTGATCCAAAGGGAGCAACCAGATTTTTTTCGGGTACCCCAAACCCTAAGCCGAAAGTCACCTCTTGGAAGGTAAAATTTTTAAAAGCTTTTCACAAGTTTAAATGAGTTTTTAAGCATGTGATTTATGTGTATTTCAAGCAAAATTTGTGTAAGAGCATAAGCTCCTATATGTGTTTTGATGGCTGCCTCATATGTGCTTGTGTGCTTAGTGTTTGGTTAGGTTGATTCTAGGTGTGGTTTGGTTTATGTTTATGCTCATAATTTGTTCTATGTGCTTGATATGCTAGATTGGCATGTTAGGGTTTGATGTAGGTTATATGTCCCCAAATTAGGTTAAGTAGTTTTATGCATGTTTGTGATGTTTTATGAACCAAGATGCTTGAATGGTGTGATGTATGCTAAGTTAGTGGATATGCAACCCTAGGACTAGTGTTCGGATTTTTGGGTTGCAAAGATCACATGGACTGTATGATAGGGTTAAGGGACGTTAGAATGCGCTGCATGTTTGATGATTATCTCCCGTTGTGGGCGGTCGAGTTAGAACCCGCGATTTAGGACGTAACAAGAAATGTAAGAACCAAAACATGCTCTCGGGTTCCAGGGGGCTGTTTCGGTAAAACACGGATTACAGGCCTTTAGAGGCCGAATGGGCAAAAAGTTAAAACACGAAAGTTGTAGACTAGGTTGTTTCCTAGCGGCCAGCGCGGCCAGTTTTCCAAAATAAGGCTCCAACAGCCTTCTTTTCCAAGGAAACCCGATAGAGGTCTGTAAGACTCGGTTTTCAAAGTTAATCACGTTTTCAATTAAAAACTGGTACCAATCGGTACAGAATCCGAAATTTCTCAAAACATGAAAGTTTTAGAACTCTTTGAGGGCTAGAACTTTCGTGAAGAAAACATTTTCAAATTCGAAAGCGATTTTTAACTATAAAATGAAATGCCAAAACTGCGCAGGAATTCAAGAGTTTCTGTGCATGATTTTATAGAACCCTTTAGGAAAAACGTTTTTCGAGCTAATAACGTTATTTCAAGTATGGAAACTGTCCCAAAAGCAGTTTCCGACCCCCAAATGATTTATGAAATTATAAGGCAGGATTTACGAATTTTTACGAAAAAGTTAATGAGATTAAGTTTTAAATGCTAAGTGTTTTTATGAAGCAAGAATGATAAGTTAAGGTTTTCAAAGAAAATGGTTTCTAAGATAAGGTTTTCAAAGCAAAGGGATTTTAAGCTAAGTGTTCAAGACAATGTTAAGACGTATGATAACCGGGAAATTATACCCGAGTTATCGGGACTTAGTTCCCACAATTCTTAAGTAAGCCAAATAGAGATTCACGTTAAGGATCACAAGGGTTAACCTTGGTTGACCCATACATTGTTGATCAAAGCTCAAGGGTTGATGTTAATCTAACCCAACATGTTTATAAATGGGCTAAGTGTATGAAATGGATATCCAACGTATCTTTCTAGATCGCGATGCATGATCTATAAGACTACTAAGGTAGTCACCCTTATGTATGCATGGTTTATGTTAGGGGGGACATATCACCGAAAACCCACATGATATAGATTAGAAATCTCATGTACGTCCTTCGATCGAGCAGGAGGGATTCTGCAATTAAAGCTCGAGGAGGAGTAAGACAAGCAGCACAAGGATAGACGGTAAGTACAACACCGTCTACAGCATAAGCTACTAGTATATATTACTAGATGTCTATGATGTGTTATGTGCTATGTGTTAGTTAACATGTATGCAATATGAATTATGTTATGAATCTGATTATTATGCTAGGGCATAAATGATAGAATCAAAAAGGTGACAACAGAATGTATGTTCACTAATAAGTAAGAATAAGTAAGTTAATAAGCGATGTGTCGTACCACCCACGCCAGGTTGGGTTGGACTGTGGATTGAGTTGGATAAGGTTTGGCCGCCCCAACCAGTTCATAGTCGCGCGCCGGTTACGAACACACGAGGTAAGGGCCCATAATGAGTAGAGATAAGAAAGCATAATATGGTCAATACTTGCTATGTGTATTTCCTGTTTATGCTATGTTTTTCTTTACGGCCTAAGAGTTGTACTTACTGAGCTCTAGCTCACGGTTTGAGTTTATGCTGTAGGTAAGGAACCAGCTATATGAAAAAGATGCAAGATGGAGTAGCGAGCCAAGGGACTGTGAATGAGTGGATTATGGGTATCGCCACGTGTTTTGTGATTTTATGTAAATTATGAAGTATTTTATATTAACCGGTAATTAATATACTAGTATGCAAAAACAGTATGACTTTATGTTTATAGTGTTTTGTCAATGCTCTAAAAAAAAAAAAAAAATTTTCCGCTGTGTTTTTCAATCAATGGGTTTAAGTTATTTTACGAATGTATGTTAAGTAAGCAAGGTAACGACCTACGCTAGGTGGGGCGTTACATAAGTATCCCTTGCCTAGGATCGACGATTTGTTTGATCAATTGAAATGAGCTTTAATTTTTTCAAAAATTGACCTGCGATCAGGATATCATCTACTCCGAATTAGGGAATGAGATATTCCCAAGACGGCCTTTCGTACGAGATATGGACACTACGAGTTCCTCGGTATGCCATTTGGATTGACAAATGCTCCAGCTGCCTTTATGGACCTGATGAATCGAGTGTTTAAGGATTACTTGGACAAGTTCGTTATTGTCTTTATAGATGATATCTTGATTTATTCAAGATCAAAGGAGGAGCATGAGGAGCACCTAAGGATTGCTTTACGAATTCTAAAGAAAAACCAGCTTTATGCTAAATTCACAAAGTGTGAATTTTGGTTGGAAAAGGTTCATTTCTTAGGACATATGGTCTCTAAGGAAGGCATATCTGTAGATCCGGCTAAGATTGAAGCAGCAAGTAAATGGCCAGCTCCTAAAAATGTCACCGAAGTACGTATTTTCCTTGGATTAGCAAGCTACTACCGATGTTTCATCGAAAGATTTGCTAAGATCACAGCGCCGCTCACCGCACTTATAAGGAAGGGAAAGAAGTACGAATGGACTGCAAAGTGTGAAGAACACTTTCAAGAGCTAAAAAGTAAGCTGACTAGTGCTCCAATCCTCACAATACCAATTGTAGAGGAAAGGAACTTCGTGATATATAGAGATGCTTGCAAGATAGGATTGGGAGCCATTCTCATGCAGAATGGAAAAGTGATCGCTTATGCTTCACGACAGCTCAAGGATCATGAGAAGAACTATCCGACGCATGATTTGGAACTTGCTGCAGTAGCATTTACACTCAAAATCTGGAGACACTATCTTTACGGCACTAGGTGTGAAGTTTACACGGATCATCAGAGTTTGAAGTATACCTTCACATAGAAAGAGCTCAACATGAGACAAAGAAGATGGTTCGAACTAGTGAAAGATTATGACATAGATAACCGTTACCATCCTGGGAAGGTGAACAAAGTAGCCGATGCCCTTAGTCGGAAGTCATCTTCCTCGTTGATGTCAATTTAGTCATTGATCGAGCCTCTTCAGAAGGAGCTAGTGGAAGCTGGAATAGAGCTTATTACGGGAAGTTTAGCTGCCCTAACCTTCCAACCTACCATTTTGGATGGCATGAAGGAGCATCAAGAAAAAGATGCCTCACTACTTAGGACGAGAAACGAAGTCTTAGAAGGAAAGGAGTCAGACTTTAACATATCTGATGAGGGCATACTTTATCGAAAAAATAGACTATGCATTCCTTATGAAGATGAGTTGAAGGAGCAGATCATGAAAGAGGCTCATAAGACTTCGTATTCCATTCATCCTGGAGCCACAAAGATGTACAAAGACTTGAAGGAAAGTTTTTGGTGGCCCAAAATGAAGAATGACGTTGCCACATTTTTCAGTAAATGCTTTACGTGTCAAAAAGTGAAAGCTGAACATCAGCGTCCAGGGGGAGAATTGCAGAAAATTTCCATCCCAGAATAGAAATGGGACCAAGTGATGATGGATTTCGTAGTTGGTCTACCCCGATCTCCCAATGGCAATGATGCTATTTGGGTGATTGTTGATCGATTGACGAAATCCGCGCACTTTTTAGCCATCAAACTTAGCTTTTCAGTAGACCAGCTAGCGGAACTGTATGTTGTGCAAATCGTTCGCTACCATAGGATTCCAAAATCGATTATTTCAGACCGTGATGGTCATTTCACTTCTAAATTTTGGAGAAGTATACATCAAGCAATGGGTACAAAGCTTACTTTTAGTACAGCTTTTCACCCTCAGACGGATGGACAATCAGAGAGGACCATTCAGACTCTAGAAGATATGCTACGAGCATGCGTGATGGACTTCAAAGGAACTTGGGATAAGAAGCTTCCTTTGATTGAGTTCTCGTACAACAACAGTTTATAAGCTTCAATTGGATTAGCTCCTTATGAAGCTCTTTATGGGAGAAGGTGTAAATCTCCAGTCCATTGGTACGAGACAAGAGAGAAAGAACTTGTATTTACGGACTTTATTCGGATAACCACTGAGGCCGTAAAACTTATACGTCAACGGATGGAAACTGCATTTAGTCAACAAAAGAGTTATGCTGACAAACGTAGAAGGCCTCTAGAATTCTAAGTGGGAGACTCGGTATTCCTCAAGGTTGCTCCATTCAAAGGAGTCATGAGATTCGGAAAGAAGGGGAAATTAAGTCCAAGATATATAGGGCCATTCGAAGTACTTGAAAGAATTAGTAATGTGGCCTATAAAGTGGCTTTACCCCAAGAATTAGCATATGTGCACAATATATTTCATATGTCGATGCTAAAGAAATATATCTCGGATCCATCACATGTATTGGATCATGAACCAATTGAGGTTCACGAGGATCTGACTTATAAGGAGAAACCAGTTCGAATCTTGGCACGAGAAGAAAAGGTGCTAAGAAACAAGGTTATACCTTTAGTTAAGGTTATATGGCGAAATCGTGAGATTGAGGAAGCAACATGGGAACGTGAAGAGGATATGATGAAAAGCCACCCAAAATTATTCTAATTTTTTAGGACAAAAATTTTGTAATAAGGGTGGATTGTAATAACCAAAAATTTTTACGGACTCATGATTTCCTTGTACATAAGAAATTTAAGTTCGTACTATGTGGTTATGTAATGTTTTATGAAAATTATGAGTATCAATGTGAAATTCATAATTTTATCAGTAAATGTTTGAGTTCTCATTTAATTAGCTAGATATGATAATATAAAATACTAAGAAAAACTAGGAACATAATGACCAAGTTATGGCGTTGCATGGCCATGAGAACACTTGGATTGTACATTGTATTTGCTAGGACAGGCAAATATAATGACTGAGTCCTTATGATTAGGATTATCAGAAGAGGGCGAACCTAAAGAACATAATAACCATAAGGACATATCATAATCACATTGTTACAATACTATTTATCAAACAACATTTCATAATAACTAATATGACCACAATGACCAGGTCAATGTTAACAGTATTAATAATTTGGTTCCATTTTGTAGGTAGTGTTTGCGCATAATGATTCTAAAATCACAATCATTAGGATATTGATCAAATCACAATCATTAAATATGATATTTTGTGAATCGCTAATAACTCACACGATGAAATATTAGGTACTAAAATCAGAATCATTAGGATACTAACCAACTCATTAAATACCTCTTCAGCAATATTTGTTGTTAGATGTTGACGATATCACTGACGTGCGTTTATTTACATCTAAAACAAGATGGCTGTTTCTGGGTTGAATTAACGTTAAGGGTTTTTTTTTTTTTAATTTTTTTTTATCACCCGTTTCTAGCCTCTCTACCATATAGTATTTGAAGTGACTGATTAATGCAGAAACACCCACATGGACGTACATATAGAACAAATTACTATGATTTGATCCTTATATTTGTAAATGAAAATAAGGTCAAAGGTTGTGGTTATAGGAGAAGATAAGGAAGAAAATTGCGTCAGTGAGTAGAAAGAGGGAAGAAAATCGTTAAAATGAAGGAATTTTAGTTTTAGTTTTAGTTTTTTTGTTTTAGTTTTTTTTTTGTTTTTGTTTTTTTGTTTTTTTTTTTTTTCAAATACACTCAAATTAGGGATAGTGAAAATCAAAATTTTTGAATTTGAGAAATAAATGAGCCTATTTTTAAGGGGAGAGTCTGATTTTTCTTTGTCCCTAAATTAGATGTATTGGTATTTCTGTCAATATAATATGATCAGTTTTTTCTTTTGTTCAATTTTGTTAATAAGTTTGTTTTTGGACTTTTTTTTTTAACATTATGGTCCTAATTTGGCTATAAATGTAAATGATCATTTTAATAGTTTAATATTTTAAAAAACTGACCCATTATACTAAGTAATATTTTGTCTATACATAAACTAATAGCTTCCAAAGGAAGCTAACTCTTCACTTTCCCATTTTACCATTCCCAAACAAATTTGAAAATTTGCTTTGTTGTTCAAGGTATGATTTTTATTTTTCTTCGTTTTACTGTACTGGATTTCGTGCGCAACTTGAGTCATCCTCGTCTTGGTCTGTCTATTCATTCTTCTTCAACTTTTTGTTTCTGTTTTAGGTTCATATTTCTTTTTCCCGCTTTTTGTTCTAGTTCTTTTTTTTTTTTTTAATTGTGATTTTTCAATTTGCCTTAATGTAGAATTGATGGGCCATGGTGCTACAGCTTTTTCTAAATTTTTTTTGTTTCTTCTTATGTATTGATGATAATATGCTAATTCCGATTAAAAAATTAGAAATATCTTGCTAGAATTTAATGATTTTTGGTTTTTATGATGGATTTTGGTTGAGAAAATTAGAAATAGTATTGCTTAATATTCTGAATTTAAACATAAATTTTATTTTTTCTTTAAATTTAGTTTGTGATAAACTTAGACATGCTTTTTTTTTTTTTTTGTGAAGAATTTTTGGGTTCATGGCCTATAATGGTGTTGGTAACATATATGGAAGATAATTTTTTGAATAATTGCTTGATTGTCTACATTGAGAAGGAAATTACTATAAAATTTAGTAGTTAATCAAGTGTAGATGAGTTTGTCTCTATGAAAGATCATCGAGCACAACTTATATTTAAGAAAAGAAAATGTTATTTTGAGGTATATGAATTTAACATAGCTGCTCTTTTATTGAAAAAATAATATTATTTGCAAGTGTAGAATTTTTTTTTTTTTTTCATTTTTGTAGGTGATATATTAGACTTGGAGCTTCAAGATGTGAAACTTATATGGATATGATATTATAAAGATATTAAGATTAACATTTCAATTTCAAGTTCTTTCTTGCATTATTTTTATTTTTAATTACATATAACTAACAATGGCATATTATCCTATTTATATATAATGCTGATGTTTTCATATGTCAATATATCATGAATTTAATAAACAAAAACTATTACATATATGGAAAGTTCTACTCAAAGCTCCAATAATTTATGGAAACAATGGTAGTCCAAATTTTTTCAATGTGCTTTCCCTTAACCCTAATCCAGTATTTCCTTTTCCCTATTCATTTACCTTCTTGGCCCTCATTAAACTGGACAAATTTCATGTGCACTGGTTTATGTCCAGTTTTTTAACAGTCATTTGATGGAAGAACCAATCTGGTTTGGACAATTTAATAGCTCAGGAACATGTTATGCAATGTTTTAATAGTCAGAGACCAGAATAGGATTTGACCTATAATTTAAGGACAAAAAACATAATCCCCTTTAATATTACAGTTTAGCAAACACATATTAAAAAGTCTTAACTTTGTCTTCTATCTTGCTTGCTAGCAGGCTACAAGATTCGGTTCTTTCCTGAGCCCTTGCTCGCTACTTGTTGGGAAAAACAACCATATATTCAATGTGCAGCAAAAAAATAAACACAAACAGAAATAAAGAGATGACAAAGAATTTACGTAGTTCAAAAAAATTGCCAACATCTACAAGAGATAGATAATAAATATACTAACACCTTCACAGTTACACACTCAACAACTTTTTTTACCTATCTCCACCCAAACCCCATTACATGCATTATTTACCTATTTTTCTTCTCATTTTCTCTTAAAAGGAGGTGCACCCTTAACATAATACATCTATTTATGGGCTCTCAATATGACATAAAATTAATACTTTCCCAACCTCAGAAACTACCTAACACTAGTTTGCGAAATGGTGAAGCTATTTTTAATTTAAAAAAGAAAAAAAAAAACATATGAGCTTAGAAAACTCCGTCGGTGGACATTGTGGTGCCTTAGTTCCAGCATAAATCCCTTCTCTATGTTTATAAATACCTACAATTGTTGCATCATAAGATTTTGATACTGACTCATCTGGCTCATGGTAAAGAAGCTGTCGGTTTGGGGGTAACCCAGAAATTTTGTGTGTGCGCTAGCCCATAAAGATATAATTTAAAATAAAAGGCTTTTATGGTTAAATCTTTTATTTTATATAATCAAAAATAATTATTTTTTAATTATTAAATTAATTTTTTAACAATAGTCTAGTTCAGTACTCACACATAAACAGGTCCAAGTGGTCTCCATGTGGGGGACACTTTTTATGAGATAATCGAGAAGAATCTCCTCCGGACAAATCCTATTACCCTAACATATAATTGATCCTTTTGACTTTTCTGCCATGACAAGGGACAAGTGTGTCTCCTTATCCTATAGATAGGTAAAGCATAAGTAGGCACCATAAGTAGGGACAAATAATAATGATAATAATAAAACAAAAAAGTACTATGCAAAACGACCTAAAGTGTGGTTGATCCATTCACCCAAAAAAAATTTTTTAATTAATTAATTAATTAAAAACAAATTATAAAAATAAGAAAAAGAGAGATTTTTTTTAATTTGTTCAGTGGGAGGATAATAACAAAAAACACCAATTGGTTGAAGATCTTCTTGGTGTCGTTCTAAAGTAAAGCTCCGGCGGAATTGCGGTTCTAATTCTCAACAGGTACGACGTTCACGTATTAACTTATAATTAATGTATAGCAACGTAAGTTTGATTCCTAAATTTTTTTTCTTTTTTAATCTTCCTCTGTGGACTCGATGCTTTTTTTCCTACATCTTCTTTCTCTTTCTCTCTCTCTCAACCGTTCTCTTTATCTGCTTCGATGATGTGCTCTTCGGCAAGCTGCAGCCAACGTTGCCCTCCGGCTAACCACTCACATAATTGCGCTCAAAATGCTGCGATATGCAAAAACCCTCTCGCTTTCTTTATCTCTCTTGTCATATCTTTTTCTTTTCTCTCCCCCTTTTTTTTTATTATTAATTTTTTTTTTTTTTTTTTGCAATGGTCGTCAAGAAATATGACAAAGCAGTCCCGATCAGCCTCACTGATTCTCCTTTTTCTCTATATATCTGGCACCATAGATCTGCAGTGGAAGCCCCCCAGCTCTACGATCATGGGAGATGTCAATTCGCCACATATCTACAACGAGGAAGGTGTCTCGCCATCATTCTCCTATCCAATGATCATACTGATCTGGACATTGTGTTTAAAATTTTGCTTTTGCGAACTTTTGGATTTGTGATTGATGATAATTTATAACTCTGGTAAGAAAATCCAAAGAACTAAGTTTGATTTCTGATATTAGGATTTTTGTTTTTAGGATATTGTTTGTGGAATAATTAATTTTTGAATCATCATATTTGATTTCGATTTTTTGCACATAATGTTTTTAAAAGTTTACGCTTGAATTTTTAAATCTGAGTTTTCATATGGATTTCGATTATTAGTCTGGTGGATTATGCTCAATATTCTAGTATATTACTATTATGTTCTGGTAGATTACCAAAAGTAATCTACTAGAATAGTCTCCAGTGATTGGAACCAAAGAAGGCCTACCATTTCGTATTGTAAAAAAATAATAATAATAATAGTAATCTGATAGATTACTCTAGCTAATCTAGTAGAATATAAAAAATCATCCGGTAGAAAGCAAAAATTAATCATGTAGTTTACCAAAAGTAATATAAGTAATATACTAAAGTACTCTCCGGGCTACGGAACCGAAAACTGCCTACCCTTTTGTATTGGGAAAATAGTAGTATGATAGACTACCATAATTAATCTGGCAGAATATTAAAATAATATTAATCTTGTAGAATACAAAATATAATCAGATAGATTATCAAAAGTAATCTATCATATTACTCTCAAGTGATCTGAACCGTGGGCACCAGACTATTTTGTATTGAAAATAAGGGTACGTTTGGTTGATTAGTTTGAGTTGAAATATTTTAGTTGTAATAGTAAATTTTTTTGAATTTTCAGAAAAGACAAATTTTTTGGGAAAAAGACAAAAAAAAGTACAGTTTGAGTTGAAATGAGATGTTGAGGCAAACAAAGCCTAAAAAATTTGATAGATTATTTTTTGTAATCTATCAGAATACTCTTCAGTGACCGAAAATCGGTGCTGGTTATGAGAAGCAGTCAATGACTTATGATGATTCCAAAGACGTCTAGTGTATTACAATTGATAATCTATTAGATTAATTTTTGTCCAGTCAATAATAATTTCGACAAAACGTGTTATGTTAACATAACTGGAGGTCAAAAAACTTGGAACCATTGTAGATGGAATCAAAATTTAGAGGTTTCCTTTTTACAGAAGCAATCCTCCAAATCACGGGGAAAAAATAAATAAATAAAAAAAGTAGTAAATGTATATGAACAAAATAATAACAAATAAAATAAAATAAAATAAGACGGCGTCAAACTATAAGCAAATTAATTGAAATCTTGTGTCGTGACCTATAAGGAGCAAGAAGCTTGAAAAAAACTTGTGACAATTTTAGGCGTCACAAGGCCCAATTAAACTTACTCCACATGGTTTGATCAAGATTGTGGCCATAAAACGACCTCTATGTCTCTTCAGTGCTGGTAGTGCTAAACTGAAATTTGCACCCTCTTTTAATAAGTAGTAACCTAAGAACAAAAAGAAAAAAGTAAACGGTCTGCGAATTTTGGTTGACTTTTAAATCCACACAGAACTCCATCTAAATTTGTGAACAAATCCTATCGAGCATGTAAAAGGCTTATTGTAAACTCGTTGGTTGAAGACGTTTCTTGCTTTATTGAAGAACTAGCGGTATCAGCTTCTGATGAACTCTTTTTACCCAAAAAAAAACTTGGTTCTTTAGGCTGAGGCAGAGCCCTATCGTCGCCTAACATCAATAGCATGGACGACATGCTCGGCCTGTCTTCTGGAAGCTGTTGAACGCACAAGAGACCGACATGGATGCACCGCAACGCTTCCGATAGAGTGCATGTGTCCCCACCAAGGGATTCGTCAATTAGTCCCAAAGGCCTTTCACCTTTCCATAATTCCCACGCCTATAAAACAGTCAAACAAAATCTTCAGTCCCGGGTTTTAGAGCATTTGTTGAGAAGAAGCCTAGGGTTGACACTTACATGTCCAATGAGGTTGATGTTGTGAGCACTTGGATTGTAGAACCCTCTATTTCTTTTTCCACTCACTATCTCTAACATTAAGATGCCGAAGCTAAAGACATCGGATTTCACTGAGAATTGACCGTCAATAGCATACTCCGGTGCCATGTAGCCACTAGAAGAACATCATAAACAATAACATTAAAACAGAAAGGGATTCATGCATAAATGGAAAAAATTTTAGACCCTTTTCAAAGTTAATGTCAGTAATATGTCCATTTACTTAAGATAAACCGTCAGCTTACTAGCTAAATCACTGATCTATCATTCAACAAACCATTGTTTAACTGACATAAAACTAACATTAAAGAAAAATAGACATTTTTTAAAAAAAGAAGTAACCAGTAAGTAAAGTGTACTTACAAGGTCCCGACCACTCTATTTGTAACTCCTTCTGTTTGTTCTCCTCCAAACGTTCTAGCCATGCCAAAGTCCGAAATTTTTGGATTCATCTCGCTATCAAGTAACACGTTACTTGCTTTGAGATCTCTGTGCACAATCCTCAGCCTAGAATCTTGATGAAGGTAGATGAGACCCCTTGCAATCCCAAGGATGATGTTGAAGCGCTTAGGCCAATCTAAAACTTTGCCTTGTGTTTCATCTGACAAGTTTATCATTCAAGTTATTTTGAAGCATAACAAATATACCTATATGTATGTAAATATTTAATAGGAAATTTATATCATAAATTAGGTTTGTAAAAGATCCAAACCGAAAATATAGTAGTCCAAGCTTTTGTTGGGCATGTATTCATATATGAGCAGCTTCTCCTCTCCTTGAATGCAACAACCGAGAAGCTTTACAAGATTTCGGTGTTGAAGTTTCGCAATCAAAATGACTTCATTCTTGAATTCGTTTGCTCCTTGTCCCGAGCTCTGTGAAAGCCTCTTCACGGCTATTTCTTGCCCGTCTTCAAGTGTACCCTGCAACTCACTCTTGTAAGAAAAGATTAAGGTGGTTTAAAGTTCCTTTTCAAGGACTGAAAACCGCAATTTACCTTGTACACAGGTCCAAATCCGCCTTCACCGAGCTTGTTGTTTGATGAAAAGTTATCTGTGGCAGTGACTATCGTGGAGAGGTTGAACAAAGGGAGGTCCAGATCTTCCTCCCGCGCTTCTTCATCCCCGTTGTTCTCTTTGTTGTCCAATCAAGAGAAGAAAATCGAGACAAATAATAAACTTTATTTTCTTAATGTTTTAAACACATCACTACTCTTTTAGAGTAAAATTACCAAAGGAGAGAAATACATGTATATACATGTCAAGAATAAGAATACTTGTAAAAAAGTTCAAAAAAAAAAACAAAAACAAAAACAAAATCAAATCCATTTACCTTTGACGTTTCTCCTGTTTCTTCTGATGTAGTAGACAGCTAACAATATCCCAATGATTATGAAAATGGAAGTGGCTACGATAATCGCCACGATCTTCACTTTGTTTCCATGTTTCGCACCTTCATAGAGTCGAATTTCACATGACAAAAATATAAGAACAAGAAAAGGCTAAAAAAACAGGGGAGACAGTCAAATTTTCAAGAGAAAACAAATGAATTCATGATAAAGCACAACACAAAATGATAAAAAACCAACTTAACCTGGGATTAAAAAAAAAAAAAACTCGAAATACCCAATAGAGTACTTCTTAGCAAAATTATTACAGAAACCAAAAATCAAAAGATTAAGAGTTTTACATACCTGTAATCTCTGAAGAGTCCACTTTGATAAACAGATTTTGCCCATCATCCAAGGCTTTTCTAACACCAATAAGATCACTCAACCAAATGGTACAACCAACACCTCCTTTCGCCGAATTCGAGCTCGCATAAGCCGTACAAGAACAGTTTTTCAAGCACTTTTGTCTGCACTGATCAAGATTCAAACTCTTATCAAACCATGAATTCTTACCATCTGGCAATCTCACCCCATCAAATTGGTTGAACCCAAAATCACTTTCCCCACAGTTCAAATCCTTAATCCTCACACAACCACTGGAAAAATCCAAGGTTGATACAGTTTCTTGTGATCTGAATTTAAACCCTTTTGGGCAGCTACAAACTGTTGCCTTACTAATGTCACAAAGCCCATTTGGACCACAGAAACCAGAATCGTCACATTGGTCTGTTTGGGCTGAAATCAAAACACTTTTCTCCATTTTAAAATCAAAACTTTGCCACAAAACACCATTTTCATCTCTCAGAACCAAGCTTCCCGAATCCAAAAGCTGAAGAAAAACCGGGTTTTGGGCTTGTTTTGACGAGTTTGTGGACCAGAGAACAGAGTTGTTCTGACCAAGAAGGATTGCATTACCTAAGTCATTTATCTTCAAAAGGGGAGTGAAATCTTTGATGGGGTTATGCTGATTGGCCACCCAAACGACATTTCGAAGTGGGTTTTTGCTCTTGTGCCAGATTCCCAAGAAAAGGGCCTCGGAATTTGTGCTTGGACTGAAGAAACCAAGCTCAAAGCTTCCACTTTTGGAGACCAAGGTTTCCGGTTTAGTTAAGGTCTGGTTTTGGGTTATGGAGTCGAGAGCGGCTGAGAAATCGACGAGGAAAAAGAAGAGACAAAACCCAAGTGACGTCAAAGGAAGAACGTCCATGTTTTCTAGACAAAACCCATTTAGTTACAGCGTGAGTTACAGACAGAGAGAGAATAGTTGGAGGGTTGAAAAGTGGGGTTGAGAATCAGGTTAATTGGTCGAATATGGGGGGAGTTGGGAAGCTGGTAATTACGTGTGGGTCAGAAGTCGCATGATTTTATTAATTTTTAAAAAGATGTTTTCAATTATACTGTTTATTATGATTTTTCATGATTAACTTTAAAAAAAGAAAGTTATTGTTATATACGATGCTTGATCTATGCTTATTAAATTCAACTCATGTCATGTTATGTAAAACGGCCGAATTTTTGATGAGGAAATTTCAAGATAGGGACTGTTATGAAAAGTAAATATTCCAAGATAGGAACCATTATGAAAAGTAAATGGCAAAATCTCTTGGGGAACAGAATACCAAGAAAGGGGATATCATGAAAAGTAAATGGCCAAAATCCTTGAGGAACAGAGTTCCAAGAAAGGGGCCATCATGAAAAGTAAAAGGTTCTAATAGCACAAGATTAACATGGTAATGGCCCTACATAAGTGGGGGTGTTACAGTTCAGCTCACGATAGTCGATACACATCCGCAGCAATCCATCCTTCTTTCTGACGAACAAAACTGGAACTCCCCAAGGTGAATGGCTCTGTCGAATGAATTCTTTATCCAATAACTCTTGCAATTGCACTTGCGGTTCCCTGAGTTCAACTGGAGCCATGCAGTAAGGTGCTTTGGATACTGGTGTTGAATCGGGCAATAACTCGATCTCAAAGGAAATCTCCCGCTCTAGAGGAAATCCAAGTAATTCTTCAGGAAAGATGTCCATATATTCCCTTACAATCAGGACATCTTCGGGTCTTAACTCGTCCTTTTTGTGCTACGTCCATCATGCTAGCTAGATATCCTCTGCACCCATTAGTCAACATCTTCAATGCTTTCATTGCTGACATTAACCTTGACAATGAACTCCGTGTTTGACCATAAAAGTTGAATTCCTCCTCGCTGATGGGACTAAACATAACACAATGCTTACGATAGTCAATCTCAGTATTGTACTTTCCTAAGAAGTCCATTCCTAGGATAACATATAATCCTGAAACTTGATCGCAACAAGATCCATGTACAACTCTCTATCGCCAATAACTACTAGAACATTTCGTATCCAATAGTTGGATAGCAGAATTTCTCCTAACAGAAGGGAAGTCTTAAAGGGTTGCTCTAACCCATTTGCTATTCTTCCTAATTTCTAGATGAACTCCATCGATACAGACGAATGAGTGGCACCAGAATCAAATAAAATGATTGCATCATAGGTGGCAATAGGAAGCTGACATGTTACCGCGCGAGAAGTTCTGAGTTCAACATCCTCTTTTGTGTAGGCATAAATCCTTGCTTGTGGTTTAGGAGCTTCTAATCTTCCCTGAGCAATCATCAGGCCTTCAATCTCTACTTTTACCGCATGAAGCTGGTTGTTTGAATTCCTGTTCGGGTATTGCAGGTTCTGATTTTGACTATTTAAGTTACAATTCCTGACGTAGTGGCCTTTTTTACCGCAAAGATAATAAGCATTTGTCTCCATCATGCATACTCCAGAATGTTTCTTCCCACATCGTGTACATAGGGGATAATTATTGTTATTGCCCCCATTGCCCTGGTTGTTTTTCTTTTGAGGGTAACTCCTTTGTTGTCCTTGGTTGGAAGCATTCCCCTTTCTTTTGTTTCTCCCGAACTGTTTGGAATTCTAGGCAAAATTACTAGTCTAGCCCTTCGAATAAAAGTCCTAGTTCTGTCTAGGTTGTAACTGTTTCACCACCGCTTTTTCTTCTTTTTTAGCTTTAAAAATTTGAGCCCTTGCCTCCTTATCTTGATTGATCCAATACTCAGCTCTTATAGCTCGACTTATACAGTCAGCTACAAGGGTTGGATGGCTATTTCCAGCACTCACTTGCTTAACAATATTGGTGCGAAACATCTTCATCATTCTTCTTACTTTCTCCGTTTCATTTGGTATGAGTTCTAGACACAAGTGGGCTAGCTATTCAAATTTCTTGACAGCTTCCAATACTGTCATTGACCCTTGCTTCATACTGTTAAACTCGTCCTGTTAGGCCGCAAGGATTTCTTGATTGTAGTACATTACCCTGAATTCAGTCACAAAATCTTGCCAGCTCATATTCGCCACATCTCTGCGTAGCAAGACTGTTCTCCACCAATGTCGTGCATCCTTTTTAAGTGCAAAGGAAGCACAAAAGGACTTTTTCTTGCTTCGTGAGTCTCATAAAATCCAAAATAACTTGGATATCCATCAACCAGTTATCTGCTTCAATTGGGTCCATAAGCCCTTCAAATTCAGGCACTTTCATACGCCTAAATCATTCATACAACAAGTCCTCTCGAGCCATAGGCAGAATCGCTTGCATCCCAACCGGTGCAGCTGGTGCTATCGGGACTTCAGGATTTCGTGGAACCCCTTGATTGACTTCAGGTGCACGAGGAGCTACTAGGGGCACAACATTATTCCGAGGTGGAACTTCCCCAGCATAAGGCATCTAATTCAAATTAGCTAGCTGCTCTTGGAGCCTATTTGTTTCTTGTTGTTATTCCAACAATTGCCGTTGCAAGTCGGCTACCATCGTCGCAAGGTTAGCTTCTTGCGAAATTTGGTTTAATCGCACTTGTGGGTGAACCATTTTCTAATTCGTATTTAATCACAAGAAATGATATTATTATACTTCTAATATCCATTCTTTCATTTATATTGTATCATGTCATATAAATATCACAACTTATCATAACATGTTCGAGATTCTTCTTGATCTCATCATACCATATCATATCATATCATAGCATATCGTATCATATCATAAAAACATCATATTAGAGATCCGTCGCGATCTCATCATCTTGTATCATAAACTCATCATAATCTTGTCATGAAAAGCAGCACTTAATCAAAACATCATCATATATACTTTCATATACATACTATACCATTATATATATTGTACAAAAAGGTATAGCTTGTCGGCAGTGTCTAACACTTGTCCGATACATGTCAGGCCTCATGTACATAGTCAGGATAGAAGTGTCTACCACTTTACCGTCACATACATATATACAACATAGAGTCAAAAAGAATCAAAGAATGTCACTATGATGTTAGAAAAAAACATCCCATTCCTCGTCATCATCAAACAGAATCTCCTCAATTTCTTCCTCAACTGCTTCTTCAGCCACTTCCTCAATTCTTCTTCAATTTCCTTATCTATTTCGTCCTCGTTTCACTGGCGATGATAATCACAAGCGGGTCTTCTGGTTCTTCCTCTAGGTCAGCCTGCTGATCAGTCGGATCCATCTCTGCATCATCTGCATCCTCCTCCTGTGGAGGGATCTACTGAATCGGTACAGTTGGAATGGGCTCCTCCAACATGAATGGACCTCTGTAGAAAATGGGCTCACCCATGCTTGCATCGTCCATCGGCACAAACGGGTGGTTATCCTCGAACATAGGTGCGGGGACCTCTAAACAACCTAGACCCAGTTAGCCGAAATCTCTGCATCCATAATCGCTTCCATCATCTCATCCAATGTCATCTCGGGTGTGGCGATCGGTGTGAACTGCATAATCTCAGGAGGTAAACCACCCCTGAGAAAGCAAAAAGTCTATATCATAGGTGTGCCTAGTGGGGTATACGGTAGCATGGCATCATGAAACCACTGACAATAGTGACCCACAGACTCGTTCAAATAGGCACGCAAGCTACAACGTAATTGGCGTATCGCCTCCTATTCATATCAGTGTAAATCTCAGGATCACGGTAGGGTACGTCGAATCCCTCTCCCGATAGTGGTTCGTATCGTAACGTAATCAGATATCGGAAGTTCGTCCATACATCCATAGGAATCCCGGGGTCTCCCAAACTAAGCCACCATAAGCGGGCTTTACCCATCAATCTTCAACTAGCCAACATGACTTGGAGGTGCGCTCCGATGTGACATAATCTAAAGATAGTCTCCATGTCGTTTAGCCACTCAGCCAAAACTGTAGCTCCTTAGGTTCCATCGAACGTACGTGGCTCAATCTCCCAGAATGCTAACGAAGCATCACGATCCTCTTCAATCCATCTCAAGTCCATATCTTTAACTATCACATCATACTTTGCATAATAAGTACACATATCACTATGTAAGGAAATTAACTTACAAAAACTGTGGCACTGGCAGTAGAACTGTGAAACCAGATGGCAGGACATCTGCTCTGATACCAACTCTATAACACCCTACCTATGTAGGCATACCTTTTTTTTTTTTTTCAAACCTTATACTTATATACATACATACACACACACACACACACACACAAGTGCATACTTAATTTAGAAATATGGTTCAAACACATATAACATATCTCGTAACACATACTAATTATTAGATATTAATATCTTCGTATCAATATCACATAATACTGTAAATTTTCAAAATACGTAGCGGTGTCCAACCCAAATTTCACAATCCGCAGCGCCATCTCCATAGTCTTGTATCATATATTACTGATAGGCTGCTTACCTACAGCATAAACGTAAGTAATGAGCTTTTACTCAGCAAGTACAACTTATTATCCACAAAACAATATTGACAAATACATGCATGATCCATTTATGCTTTGTTATCAAATTCTTTATGCTTCCTTATTTTAGCATCTTTTTAGGCCCCTTACTTAACATGAGTGTACGTACCGTAGCACGCAGCCATGGAGTGGTTGGGGCGGCCAATCCAATCCAACTCAAACCATGGATCAAACCCCACCTAGAGTGGGTCAGTATGACACAAGTCAACTTGCTTGCCATTATATTTAAAAACTTGTTCTTGTTTTAAATCATATTTGAAAAACCATTTCATACTTGGAAAACCATTTCCTACTTGAAAAACAGTTTCTTACTTAAAACTTGATCTTATTCTTACCATATGATTCGTCGTTAGTGGGCATGCTTCATGATGCCATAATAGTACAACATAAATCATATGCATCACATACATGAATGCATGAGTTTTGAAAAATATGCAAAGCATTAAAACAATTTGCATATGCTGTAGGCGGAGTTGTACTTATTGGTTACGTTATGTCCTGGGTTTTTTGCTCCAACAAGTTGCAACAACAAGTTATATTCCTATTTTCAAAAAGGACGTAAGTTAAGGATCATCCTATCTTACCATATATCATTTCATTCAATGCTGGTATTCTAACCAACATTTATCAGTAACCCTAGTTATATGTCACCCACATACTACAATGATATCTTATTAGGTTACTATTAATAACCCAAGGTATAAGCCCAATCATATTTAAATCCATACCCTATTAGGTTGCTAAGGCCCAATTACTTTTAAAGTAATACCCTATTAGATTACCAAGCCCCAATTACTTTTAAAGTAATACCCTATTGGGTTACCATTGGTAACCATAGGTTTTAAGCCCAACCCAATAGCTTGGGTATCCTATCTGGTTACTAATGGTCATCATTTTGTAAATATGTTTTCAAAATAATTTTGGCCTATGTATTTATTTTTCTCTTTTAAAAGTCTTTTATAACATTTTAATTTCTTAAAACCGTATTTTTATAAAACGGTAACTTTTAACCAAAAACTATCAAATTCTGAAAGAAATATTTGAAAACAATCCCCTAATTCTAGTTATCAGTGCATGTGCAGGAATTGCCTGTTCATGCACTGTTTTGAAAATCTTGCGCAAGAATTTCCTATTTCCTGCTCAGTTTTTAAGATCTAGTTTTATTTTAAAATTTGTTTTGAATCCGAAAAAATTTTCTTCATGAAAGTTGTAGATGTTGAAACACCCTAAAACTTTTGTTCGTTACTCAAAACCTAGTTCTATCTTTAACCTACTCTTTTTCTTTCTTGAAACTACCTGGCCGTGTATAGGTCTGGGCAGACCACGCTCGGATTTTCATAAAAACGGAAGCTTTTGAGCTTATTTTTCAAAATCCATCCATGTTACCCCCTAGGATTTTGGATTCTCTACAACTTTGTAGTTTTGACTTTTCTCAAATTCGACCTCTAAAGACCTCAAAATTCCATTTTCAGATTGTTGTCTAGTTTAATCCGAAACTGACAGCTTTCAACTTTGGTTGACTTTTACGTAAAATTTTGCACACCCGAGCTCAAATGGTTGAAAACATGAGCCTATAATAAACATGCAACACGTTACGTATGGTTTTCATCATCATGCATTGGTTTCTCATCCTTACAAACCCAAATGGTAACTTTTACCAAATTAGGGTTTTGAGTTAATTTTTAACCTTCCATTCATCATACAATATTATCATCATTATCATTCATACATTACCTCTTCTTAGGTATGTGGCGACATACTACAAACATATAATAAGCATTCACACATTCCACATATTTCTAACACATAGTATCATAAACATGCATCAAATCATAAACCATGACCACTAAACCCTAATCAAGCACATCTCAATCAATCTAAGCTATTGCACGAAAAATAAAGGTGAGATTATGCTCTTATATACCCAACATGAAATACACTTAAACTTTTAAATCACAACTTAATTGAATTGCTTAAAGGGTTTAGGAGGGTTACCTTTAAGCCTTGAGAATGGCTCTAGGTCTTGGATCAAAAATTCCCTCCTTCCTTTTCTTCCTCAAAAATCCAACCACTCTCTATCTATTTATTTATTTATTTATTTATTTTGGTTTCGGTTCCTATGGGAGGGAGAGAGTAGAGAATGAACTAGGAAGTTAGGGTGGAACTAAATGATCCAACACTCTCCCAATCATCACCTATTTATAGGTGAAAATTAATTTCTTTTTAGAATTATTTTTATTCCTAAAATTGCATATCTAACCCCAAAAATAAAATATTTGCTAAGTAATCCATTGAAGTGGCCGGCCATCAAGGGTGCCATTTTGCACTCAATAAATGCATAATTTTTCACTTTATTTTTAATTCAAAAATTTTTTGTTTATCTTGAATGAGGTGTCACCCACTAAGAGCATGTTTGGCACTTTCCTTAATATGCAGTTCATTTTCTTAATAACTCAGATAGTGTTAATACCCTTTTCAACTAGTAACATTACAGTTATACTGCACTGCAGTCCAGAATTTATCTACACTTAACTAGACTGCATGTAGGTTTTTCTTAGGACTTGGAGCCACTTATTCCTTATTGTCCAAAATATTGTGCTTGATTTTTCTAAAGTGGTCTTGTACCTTATTCTTACATTTCTATCTGTGATGACGGTTTTTCGTGACATAATTTCCATACTGCTTGCTATACTACAGTACCGTCATAATCATGCCTTGAGTCATTCTGGTCAAACGTTGACCGAAATAAAATCATAAATTCTTATTCTGTCTTTTTCTTCAAAAGGCCTAATGCTTGAATAAGCAAACTATCATTGAGTCTTATAAGGCTATAAGAACTCAAATATAATCTGATAAAATCAAATCAAATATTTTACATATATATTCATATTCCTTAATAAGGAAATCATGAATCAGCAAAAAGGGCAACTATTACAATGATTGAGTCAGGGGGAAAATATAGAAACAAAACAAAACAAAAACAAACACAAAAGACGCAAAGAATACAAGCATGAGCCTAAAATATATATATATATATATATTGATTGAGTTATTATTTTAATTTTTTGGGAAAACTCTTTTTGAATGGAAAGTTAAAAATTCATCTTCACTAGGAAAAGAGAATTTTTAACCATCGTGGAAATATATACATCATGGCTGTTAAAACAGTCATAGAATCCACAATCATAGAAAATAAGAAGATTTCACGATCGTTCTCATAAAACACAGTTTGTGCCGAGTTTTTACTATATCTCCTACAACTGTCTTTTAAAAATGACCGTGAAATCGCTACCTTGTAATTCATATTTTGTAACAGTGATTGTTATTAGTTGTATATCTTCTTTTTGAAAAGGACGATATGCATTTAAACCAATAAAGTGCCGGCGGGCCACATTCGCTACTTTCACTTGCTTCATACGAGCATTTTCTTCTCTAGCCATCTATTAAAAGTTCTAAAATTCAAGAACTACTTTATTTGTTGAGATTGATTAATGGTGGGAAGTGAAATTAAGTTAATAGATTTCCTGCAAGAAGAGATAGCTATAGACAAGACACTCCAATGGATATTTTCCATAATTTCTACCACATAATACATATATGCTGAACATTCCGGTGCTCCTATGTTATAGGTATAAACTCAAAATTTAAAGTGTGTCTTCACATTGTAACAAGAGATAATATTATAAAAAATTGAAAATTAAATATTAAACAAGAAGCCAAATGCGAGTTAATATTTATAAATAAATAAATAAATAAAAAGGACCATTAGTATGTTAGAGGGGGTATTTTTTGTAACTTTACAAGAAAGCTAGTGACTCTGTAACGCCCCGACCTACGTAAAGTCGTTACCATACTTACATACCAAATCTTATAGTGACCCAACTTACGTGACTGCTACTTCATACTTAACATACTTAAACATACTCTAGTATTTCGTAAAGATACGGAAATACTTTTTTTCTTTCTTTAAATTTAAATTTCATTTTAAAAACTCAACTTAATCTCATACTTATATATATGTACTTAACTAAGTACTGAGTTTCAAAACCATTTTTTTAAATAAATTATACTAGTTATAATATACTAGTACCATTGACTTAGCATAACATAATACCAACACATTTTACACAACATATTTTCCAAAACTCATGGCGGTGTCCAACCCAAATTTCACAGTCCACAGCGCCATCTCTTCACAGTTTTGCATCAAGCATTGCCGGTAGGTTGCTTACCAATATCATGAACGTAAATTATGAGCTTATGGCCTTATGCTCAGTAAGTACAACTGTCTATTCTGCAAAACATTTTGTAACAATGCATGAATTGATAATGCACGAACCAATTATGCTTTGTTGTGAATCGATTATGCTTCCATTATGAACTTATTATCTTGCTTAACATATGGGCCCCTTGTGTATGTACCACATGCGCACAATCCATAGAAAGTTAAGGTTTGCAAGGTCCCTAACAATTATGGGATTGAAAAACATAACCTTTCACGCATCAATGGAAGGTCTGAGAATTTTTTTTTTTAAACATACATAATCCTCCACACATCAACGGGAGGTTGGTACGACATCTTACTATCTTGGTTTAGTCTTAGTCTTGTCATGTGATTTATTATCAGTGAGCATACTTGTATGATGCCACGATAATAAAACATAAATTATAATGAACATGCTTCATGATATCACAATAATAAAACATAAAACATAAAACATATGCACATCATGTAAATCAATGCCATGAACTTTTGAAAAAACATACAAAGCAACAAAAACATTTTACCCATACTGTAGGTGGAGTTGTACTTACAAGTCATCCTACGCTCTTGGTCTATCGTTCAAAAATGGCACGACAACAGACCATATTCCTGTTTCAAACAGGACGTAAGATAAGAGTTATTCTATCTTACCATAAACCATAACATACTAATCGGTATCCAATCCGATTACCTTTGGTAATCATAAATACAAATCCTATCATAGTAAACTGGTATCCTATCCGATTACCATTGATACATTGACATAGTAAACCGGTATTCAATTCAGTTACCATTAGTAATCATAGATACAGGCCCTAACATAACAAATCAATATCTCATCTGAATACCATGGGTAACCATTGTAATAACCGGAATTGTTATAGACTCATGATTTCCTTATATATAAAGAAATTTAAGTCCGTACTATGTGTTTATGTAATGTTTCATGAAAATTATGAATATCAATGTGAAATTCATAATTTTATTAGTAAATGTTTGAGTTCTCGTTTAATTAGCTATGAGACTCAATAAATAGTTTGCTTAGCCAACCATGAGGCCTTTTGAAGAAAAAGGAAGAATAAGAATTTATGATTTTATTCCGATCAAAGTTTGACCAGAACAATTCAAGGCATGATTATGACGGTACTGTAGTATAGCAAGCAGTATGGAAATCATACTGCAAAAAACCGTCATCACAGATGAAAATGTAAGAATAAGGTACGAGACCACTTTAGAAAAATCAAGCACAATATTTAGAGCATTAAGGGCTAAGTAGCTTTAAGTCATAAGAAAAATCAATATGCAGTGCAATAATACGCAGATGAATTCTGGACTATAGACCAGTATAATAGTACTGTTATTAGTTAAAAATAGTATTTGTAATATCTGCATTAGTATGAAAATGAACTGCATATTAAGAGTAAAGCCAAACGGAGCCCTAGTGGGAGGACACCTCATCTAGGATAAATATGTGAATTTTGGATTTTTGGAAAATTGGAAGAAATTGGTGTAAGCTTTTGATTGGATGATTAAATGGATAAGCATGGAAAGCTAACTTGGCTTCCAAGGACCCTTAATGGCCGGCCACCTCAAGGGGTATATGGGCAAATATTTTATTTTTGGGGTTAGATATGCAATTTTAGGAATAAAAATAAATCCAAAAAGAAATTATTTTTACCTATAAATAGTTGATGATGGGGGGGGGGGTTTGGATCATTTTATTTGATTCTACCCTAAAACTCTGGGCTCATTTTTAACTCAACTCTCTCCCTCTCACCCTAGGAGCGAAAGCCAAAGAGAGAAAAAAAAGGGGTTAGTGGCCGGTTGTGTGTAGGTTAGGTGAGGAAGAAAAATTTCTACACCAAAGGGGTAGATCCATTCTCTTGGATCTTGAGGTAATTCTCTTTACCCTCTAGTTCCTTAATTTAGTTTAATTCAAGATTTAAGTATATTCCATGATGGTTATGTAAGAGCATAAGCTCACTTTTATTTTCATGCAATAGGAGTAGCCTAGATTGCTTGAGTATGCATGATTAGGGTTAGTAGTTTTGATTTATATTTTGATGCATGGTTATGATTTTATTTGTTAGATATCATGTGGTATGTGTGATTGCTTATTAGATGTTTTGCAATATGTCCCCACACACTCAAGAATGATGTTGCATGGATGAGAAGTGATTAGGTAATATATGTTGCATGTGGGGTTCAAGGAAACCCTTAAAAACCCAATTTTTGTGAAGATTCATTATATGGGTTTGCATGAAGGATTGAATGAATGGAAATGTATGCATGACAATGAAAATAATACGTAATGCACTGCATACTTGATGTAGGCTCACGGTTTTAATTGTTCGATTTAGAATGTGCGTAATTTTACATAGGAACCAATTAAAAAGGAAACTGCCAGTCTCGGATCAAGACTGGGCAGCAATCTGGAAACAGGATTTTGAGGCCCTTAGAAGCCGAATTTGAGAAAAGTTAAAACTACAAAGTTGTAGAAAATGGAAAATCTTAGGGGATCGCATGGACTGTTTTCAAAAATAAGGTTCCAAAGGCCTCCATTTTTACAATAATCCGAGCCTGGTCTGCCAAACCCAATAAACACGACCAGGCAGGTTCAACAAGGAAAATGAGTAGGTTAGAAGCAGAACTGGGTTTTGAACAAAGAACAAAAGTTGTAGGGTTTTTCAAGATTTAAAATTTTCGTGAAGAAAACTTTTCCAAATTCAAAATAGATTTTAAGATAAAACTAGATTCCAAAAACTGTGTAGGTAATAGAAAATCCTGCACAGGATTTTCAAAAGCAGTGCAGAAAAAGGAAATTCATGTACATACACTAATAACTGGCAGTATGAAACTATTTTCAAGGATAGTTTTTTAAAACTTGACAGTTTTATTATCCTTACTCACAAAAATTACAATTTTGTAAAAAGATTAAAAGTTTACACAAGGATTTTTATATAAGGAAAATCTAGACAATAAATATTAGGTTTTATCAAGGTAGAGAAAAATAATAAATGGACCAAAACCTATCTTGAAAACATAGTAACAAAATGATGACCAATGATACCCGGGTAGGATACCCAAGCTATTGGGTTGGGCCTAAAACCCATGGTTACCAAGTAGCCTAATAGAATAGTTGGGCCCTAGTAACCCAATAGAGTATCATTCAAGATTAGTTGAGCCTAAAACCCAGGGTTACCCTTAATAACCTAGTGGGATATGAATTAAAAGTAATTGGCTTAGGCCCAAGGTTACAATAGTAATCTAATAAGATGCTAATTAATATTCACGTATGATTGGACCTTGAACTCAAGGTCCATTAAGTAATCCAACAAGATGGTTTGATTAGGCCAAGTGCCTTAGGGTTACATTTAGTAACCGAATAAGAGATCATTGTAGTATGTGGGAGACATATAACTGGGGTTATTGATAAATGCTGATTAAGGATATCAGCATTGAATGTAATAATTTAGAGTAAGATAGAATGATTCTTATCTTACATCCTATTTGGAGACAGGAATATAACCTGTTGCTTCGTCTTGTTAAGACAAGAGCTCAGGACAATTGATAAGTACAAACCTCACCAAGTATGGAAAATAGTAAACTATTTTCAAGCATGACTTATTTACATGTATACCATGATGTGCCATGCCTATGTACATGCCATGTTTTATGATGATGCCATGTTTATATACATGCCATGTTTTAAGATAATGCCACAAGTCATTCTATGTTAGTGATCTTAATGTCATACTATATCTATGCATCATATGCCTCATGATAATAAGATCACAAGTAAAGAATCTTAGTCTTGAAAAATTAATAAGACTAAGAATAAACCAAGACAAGTAAAGTGTCATACAACCTCTCACTAGATCGTGGAGGATTATATATGTTTCAAGTTATGAAAACCTTCCGCCGGATCGTGAAGGCTTACATGATTCTTAGAATTGTTAAGGATCTTGTAAACCTAACTTTCTATGGATTGCGCGCATTTGGTATGTACACAAGGGGCCCACATGTTAAACAAGATAATATGTTCATAATAAGTCCATAATGGAGCATGAGAAATTCATAATTGATCATAAATGGTTCATGCACAAGTTACATGATGCTTGACATATTTTTGTGAGATTAAGTTTGTACTTGTGAGCGTTAGCTCATCAGTATATTTCATATTGTAGGTAAAAAGCCTGCAGCTTAATTGATGGGCCATGCGGACGATGAGGCAAGTTAAGGGCAGTGTGGGATACCACTACGCAAGTTTTTCCGCAAGCTCTTCTGAATCAAAAATATATATATATATATATATTAAAATAAATTGTGTTATATTGTATATATGAGGTTTGAAGACTTGAGTGAATTGTAAGGAGTATGTATGCATTTTTATTTCAGTATGTATGCACGGAAAGTTTATTTATATGGACTAGTCTATTTATATATGTTTTTTTTTTAATTTTATTCTAGAATTTTCAAGTAAGTTTAAATTATTAAAACCAAGATGTAGTTTAAGTATGTATGGTAACGACCTACATAGTCGGGCGTTACAACCATAAACATAAAGCCCAACATAGTAAATCGGTATCCCATTTGGTTTGTATAAGTAACCTTGAGTACAAAACCCAACCTAATAACTTGGGTATTCTATCCGATTACTATCCATCATAAAACTATTACCGTTTAAGAAATCTTGGGCCTTCTCTCATTTTCTAAAAATACCTTATTTTCATAATTTCAAGTATTATCTTGATTTAATACTTGGAATTATCTTTTAAAACCACTTGTAAAATTTTAAAACTATTTTAAAACTGTTTTCTTTGTAAAACCGTGATTTCCTTTTAATCGAAATCATAAAATCATAAAACTTTGAAAACTACTTTTAAAAACAGCCTTGTAGTTGGACTGAAGGTGCATGAACAAGAATTTCCTATACCATGCGTAGTTTTAAAAATCTTGTGCAAGAATTTCCTGTACCCTGCACAGTTTTTAAGATCCAGTTTTACCTTAAAATTTGTTTTGAATTTGAAAAATTTTTCTTCATGAAAGTTGTAGATCTCAAAAAATCTTACAACTTTTGTTCTTTACACAAAACCCAGTTCTACCTTTAACCTATCCTTTTTTCTCTTTGAAACCTAGTCCGTGCACACTAGCCTGATCAAACCAGTCTCGGATTTTGATAAAAATAGAGGTCTTTGGAGTCTTATTTTAAAAAATTGTCTACAACAACCCCTAGATTTTCGATTGTCTACAACTTTGTAGTTTTGACTTTTCCCAAATTCAGTCTCTAAAGGCTCAAAATTCCATTTCCAAATTGCTGTCCAGTTTAATCCAAAACTGGTAGTTTTCAACTTTGGTTGATTTTTACATAAAATTTCACACACCCTATCTCATACGATTGAAACCGTGAGCCGACGACAAACATACAGCACGTTACGTATGGTTTCCATCATTATACATTGGTTTTCCGTTCTTAAAAACCCAAATGGTAACCTTTACCAAATTAGGGTTTTGGGTTAATTTTTAACCCTCCATTCATCATACATCATCATCATCATTATCATTCATGCAATACCTCTTCTTGAGTATGCGGGATATATTACAAACATATAATAGGCATTTACACATACTACATAATTTTTAACACATAGTATCACAAACATGCATCAAATCATAAATCAAGACCAGTAAATCCTAATCAAGAACATATAAAGTAATCTAGGCTATTGCATGAAAATAAAAGATGAGCTTATGCTCTTACATACCCAACATGAAATACACTTAAATCCTTAATCAAACTTAATTGAATACTTAAAGGATGAAGAGGATTACCTCTAGGTCTAGGAAAGTGGATCTATCCTTTGATTGAGAAAATTTTCCTTCCTTTCCTCACCTTCACAAAACCGGCCACTCTTCTCTCTCTCTCTCTCTCTCTTTTTTTTTTTTCCTTTGGTGTTCGGCTCCTAAGGTGGAAGAGAGAAAGAGTTGGAAATGAACTAAAGTTTTGGGTGTAACTAAATGGTCCAACACTCCCACATCATCACCTATTTATAGGTGAAAATTCTTGATTTTTACCAATTATTTTTTATTTTAAAATTGCATATTAGGGTTTAAAAGCAAATTATTTGCTTAAAGATCCCCTTAGGTGGCTGGCCATGTGGCTGATTTTGGGGCCAAAAATCTCTTTAAAGTTATCCACTAAATCAACCAATTAAAATCTTCCACGCATTTCTTTCAATTTTTCAAAAATCCCAAAATTCACATATATATCCATGATTACTTGGTCTCCAAGTAAGGCCATGTTTGGCCTTTCCTCTTAATATACAGTCCATTTTCTTATTAATGCAGATATTACAAATACTGTTTTCAACTATTAATAGTACTGCAATACTAAACTACAGTCCAGAATTTATCTGCACTTAACTGGACCGCGTATAGGATTTTCTTAAGACTTGAAACTACTTAGTCTTCCTTACTCCAAATATTAATCCTAATAATTCTAGAGCGATCCCGTACGTTAAACTTACTTCTTCATCTGTAATGACGGTTTATCACAGTATAATTTTCATACTGTTTATTATACTGCAGTACCATCTGAATCATATCCTAAATTATCCTAGTTAAATATTGACCGAAATAATATCATAAATCCTCATTCTGTCTTTTTCATCAAAAAAACCTCATACTTGACTTAATAAATTATCATTGAGTCTCATCATACTTATAAGAACTCAAACATATTCTGATAATCAAATAAAATCATGAGCTTCACGTTGATATACATGATTCAGACTTAGATTTTCCTTGTATCTAAGGAAATCATAAGTTTGTTAAAATTTTGGGTTATTACTAACTCAAAGTCTTGACAAGGCAGAAAGAAAAAACTAAAAATTTGAAGGATAAGTTATCAAAAGTGACAAGTTTAAGGAATGTCAATACTAAATAAAATTGTACTTTTTTTTTCTCTTCCTCTGTATTTTGTAAGTCTAAAGTATAATGTTGCTCTTATACTATTTTTAAAAAAAAAGTACTTTATTTCAACTTCATTCTAACAAATATGTCATATAATGTAATTTGTATTTTTCTTAGGATCTATTTTTTTTTATCATAAATTGTAATTGAATTATGTAGAATGCTATCATTAATTTGAATTTATGAATCCAAATGTAAAATTTGAATTTTATATTCAATTAAATATGCATTTGGAAAGTTTTGTTAAAATTAACAATTTAATAGTATAATCGAAGAAAATTGAGTGATACAAATTTCTAAAAAGTGAAAATAGGAATTTGGATTTGAATGGATTGTTGATTGTGAAACCACTTGAATATTTCACTAACAAACCAAACAAACTTTTTTTTTTTGGGTAAATAACCAAACAAACATTATATTTTAGTTTAAAAAATTCTAAATATGGTAATCCACACAAGTACTTATCTTTCAACTGTAAAAATAAATTAGAAGTATTTGTTTAAATCACCTACTTTATTAGAATGTTCATTCAACTTGAATGTATGTATTCAAACATATACTTTGGATTCTGTATTTAAGTGAAATGTGTGTTTGGATAATTTTTATTAATGGTATCATTTGAATAGTGTAAAAACAAAAAAATATTTGTGGAAAGAATTTCTAAAAATTAGATATTTAGGATTTGTATTTAAATTGAATAATTATGAAATAGCAAGATGTTCAAATGTTTGTACTCCAACAATTGCCTAACCAAATACATATTAAAATGAAATTTTGTATTTTAGCAAATTGAATATATCATAGAAGACTTCTGCACTAGAAAATTTGTTGCCATCTTACCAAGTCTTGACCTCACGCTTCCATCAATTAGTAGGTGTAGTCAAAGGTCGTCTCAAATTTCTCTTCAATTTCTCCAGCTGCAAAAGACTAGACGTAGCTTAAGTTGTTTTTTAGTCAATAAATGCTTGGACTCATACTACAAAACAACTAAATAGGCATTGGTAAAAGGGACTATACTAATTTATTCATATATTTTTTTAATTAATTTTCAACTAAAATGATGGAAGGAATCAATTAGTACAAAGATTTTTCACACATCTCAGTTAAATTGATAATCATTAAAATATATATATTTTTTTTTTTGTTTGCTTTGACAGTAACGAAAGTTGAGTAAGGAAATTAAACAGCTAACAAAACAAGAAAGGCATAATATGTGAAAAAAAAAAATATATATATATATATATAGCCAATACTTCCACCGTGGTCACCGTTCTACATATGTCCCCATCAAAAACCGTCTAATCAAAACTTAATGGGATAAAAGGTCACGAGAAAACATAGAGTACGTATTTACTAACCGGTCCTCGCTTGATTAGTTTGATTAATAATAGGAGATGTAGTAAGAGGAAATTTCATCACGATGATGAACAAAGTCTGGAGGGAAAAAATACACGTGATAAGATTGTAACCTTCCAAGTCTTATGTTCTTGGACAGATGGCAAGACAAAACAAAAAACAAAAAACAAAAAATAAAAAACAAAATTAACAATTTAATAGTATAGTTGTAGAAAATGAGAGATACAAATTTCTAAAAAGTGAAAAGTGGAATTTGGATTTCCAAGGATTATTAATCGTGAAATCACTTGCCAACCAAACAAACATTTTTTTTTTTGGGTAAATAACCAAACAAACATTATCTTTTAGTGTAAAAAATTCTTACTATGGTAATCCGCACAAGTACTTATCTTTCAACTCTAAAAATAAATTAGAAGTACTCCTTAAATCACTTATTTTACTGAAATGTTCGTTTAACTTGAATGTATGTATTCAAATGGATTTCAATGTATGTATTTAAGTGTATTCAAGTGAAATAAGTATTTGGATAATTTTTATTAATCGTAATATTTGAATAGTATAAAAACCAAAAAATGCTTGTGAAAAGAATTTCGAAAAAGTATAAATTTAGGATTTGTATTTAAGTTAAATAGTTGATTAATAGCAAGGTATTCA
>CM046381.1:8420185-8473444 GCA_025413485.1 Ficus microcarpa
ATTCGTAATTTTATTAGCCAAGGTTAGAATTTTCTTTTAAACCGGCTACGAGACTCGGAAAAAAATGCCGAGGTTGGTAAAACGGCATTTTGAGTCAAAAAGGACGAAAAGGAAAGAAAAAGAATGAAAAAGGACGAAATTTTAAGAAAGTCAAAGTTTGACCAAAAAAGTCAACTTCGACCAAAAAGTCAAATGGTTGACCAAAAAGTCAAAGGTTGACCAAGGACGGGTCAAAAATGTCGACCTCGAAAAATGATGAATTGCAGTATAAGAAGAGACTGCAAAAAGCTTTCTATGGTCAAGAAAGTAAAAATAAGCCGTAAAAACCACCCTAGAAATCAAGCACACCGAATCAAGAATTAAAGGGCAAAAAGGTCTCCGAAAAATTGGAGAAATATCGGTCCAATCTTTACAAGGAAGAATTTTGGATCAAAATTATTGAGCACAATATTTTAATATTTGTGTGACACAAAGGAAAGGAAATGAATTAATTTTAAAGAGGAAAGATGGCAAACAAGACCCATGAATTAAGGGACAACTCATCAAGAAAGCATCCAAAGCCCTTTGACCAACTACATGCCTTTCCCTTTATCCCCTCAAAAAATTCGGCAATACAAGGAAAGGAAGACAAAGAAAAGCATGAGAAAAGATGGAAAAGAAAGACAAGGCATAAAGCCATAAATCAAGGAAAAGTAACCAACCACCACATCACCTTTTCCTTTAGCCAACTACTCCCTCTTTTCTTCAACAAAAGTTTCGGCCAACATCCTTTAAATTCCCCAAGGAATCCGGCTGGTCTAAGAGAAAAGAAAGGAAAGAAAAATCAAAAAGAAAAGACATGGCATAAAGCCATTTTTTGAGGAAAAAGTGTGCACCCTTTTGCATGCCACTTGTCCCCTTGTTCCTCCAAGGATTTCGGCTGCCAACAGCCCTCCCCATGGCCAGCCATCAGCCATTTTAAATCCCCCAAAATCCGGACAAGGCAGCCCCTAGTCCCCCCTCACTTTCGGCTGCACCTAGAGAAAAGAAAGAAGGACAAGAAAGCTTGTGAGAAAGCCTTTTTTTGAGGAGAAAAGTTGGTCAACAAGGCAAGCTAACCCCTCCCTCTTTTCCTCCACAAAATCTGCTGCATGTCCCCCTCCTTTCCCCTTCAATTTTCGGCAACAAGCAAGCCAACTCCCTCCCTTGGATTCGGCTGCAACAAGATGGATGAAAGGACATGACATAAAGCCATTCTTTGAGGAGAAAAGCAAGCCAATTAACCCTCCCTTTCCTCATGACTTTCGGCAATCCTCCAAGCAGCAAAGTGCTGCAAGTTTTCAAGAGAAAACCGAGGGAGAGAGAGAGAGAAAGAGGAGGAGAAATCTGAAAAAAAAATCTAAGGGTTGTGCTTGGTGTTCTTCGGTTTCTCTAGGGAAGAAATGAGAGAGATTTGGTGAGCCATGGAAACCCATTTTAGGGCACAAATCCGTGAGCTTGGGGAGTGAAAGAAAGAGAGGAAATCTGGAAAATCTTGAGGGCTAAACCATGTGATAAGTTCGGTTCTAGCAAGAGGAACCAAGAGAAGATTTTTGGTGCTTCTTGGAGCCAAAAATCCGTGAGCATGGAGAAGGAAAAAGGTAAGAGAAAAACTTAGATTTCTCATCTTGTAAAGCTCGGTTTTGATGAGCAAGAAAGAAGCTAACAACAAGTTATTGGATTTCTATTTTTCTTGCAAAAATCCGTGAGCCAAGAGGAGGATTTCGGATCCCATGGAAGAGCCAAATCCGTGGGTGAGCAAACCAAGGACGAAAAGAAAGATTTTCAAACCCTAACTTGGGTTAAGGTAACCTCTTAAACTAATCTTGGATTTAAGCTCAAGATAAACATTTTTATGATGGTTTAAGATGGATTTGTAAGGACATAAGTCCAAGTTATTTTTCAGCCAAGATTTTTGGTGTATGTGCTTGATAGGGATTAGGGTTTGGTTGGCTTGTTTTATGATGTTTCTTGCATGATTTTTATGCTTGAAAAATTGATAGGATGCATGCTAGATGTGTTATTTAAGTCCCCTAGATTTTGGTCACAAATCAGCCCTAAGGCAGTGGCTGATTTGCTTGAAGAAAAATGATGTATGTGATGATGGATCAAAGAGCTAGAACCATGCAACCCATAGACTAGGATTTTCGGTTTTAAGGGCTGCATGGGTATGAAGGATGGGCAAGGATGTATGCATGGGGCGTTAGACACGTTTCTTGATGTATGTTTAAGCTCCCGATGTGATCGGTCGAGTTAGAATCCACGAACTAAGACGTAAAACCGGATTAACAACCGAAACTGCCATTTCGGAGTCGAAACTGGCCAGTTTTGGGAAAGTGAAATTATCAGGTCCTTAGAGGCCGAACGGGCTAAAAGTTAAAACACGAAAGTTGTTCGGAACAACTTTTACTAGAGAGGTTCATGGACAGAATCTTAAAATAAGGCTCCAAAGGCCTTCATTTTTATGAAAACCCGTAGCTAACTCCTGGAGCCAGTTTCACTCCGTTTTTCAGGATCACCCTCATTCAAACGAAAACTGGTACTGATCTAGCCAGAACTGGGTTTTGTGCAAAACATGAAAGTTTTAGCATTTTTCGATAGCTACAACTTTCGTGAAGACAAGTTTTTCGGAAAATGAATGGATTTTTAATCTGGGTTGTTTTTATGAAGAGTGCTCAGGGAATCCGCGAATTTCCAGCACTTAGTTTACAAAAACGTTTTCTAGAAAAATGCAAAGTGTCTCTAAAATGTTATTTTGACTACGAAAACCGTTCCAATGGTGATTTTCAGTCCGTAATGATTTTATGAAGTCCCGTTTTAAGAAAATGAATTTTTAGAGTTTTTGGGATTATTCACCCAAAGCTCTCAAGTTAAAGAGAAAAATGAGATTTTCCATAAGTAAAAAGAAAAATGAGATTTTTCAAGAAGAGAGTGGGATTTTTAAGAGTTTAGAATTGAAATTCCACATTTTTCCAAGAAGTAAAGAAAGTGATAATTTTAGACAAGTATTTTCAAGAGTAATGAAGTAAGAGCTTTTTACAAGCAAATTAATAAGATTTTTGGAAGATAATTATATAATGTTTTCCAAAAATAATGAAATGGAGTTTTAAGGTAAAAATGGGTAATCAAGCCGACTACGAACGGTAACCGGAAATTATATCCGAGTTACTGGGCTAAGCCCAAAGCCCAACGTTAGACCCAAAGGGGGTTGACCTTAGTTGACCATATGTTGACTTGGGTTGACCAAGAGTTGACTTTAGGGTTACCTAATATAACCCTAAAGGATACCAAGATTGATAAAATGGGCTAAGACCAAGGGTTATTGAAGAGATAATAACCCAATGGATTATGAACCAAGATAAAGTAAAGTATAAGCCCATGAAGAAGAAAGTGACCAATCAGGCTTACAAGAGATATTAGAGGGGACATATAACACACACATCTAGGATTGCTCATAGATGTTGGTTAGGATACCAACATCATATGTCGCGATTTATGGTAAGATAAGTTAATCTTATCTTACACCTCCTTTGAAACAGGAATATGAACCTGCTAAGATATCGCAAGGAATGTACGTCAAGAGCATAGGACTTAAGGTAAGTACAAACCTCACCTGTGGTATGGAGAAAAATAATATGTATGTTCAAATATTCTATGTTTCAAGATATGTTGAAATGCTTTAAAGATGTCATGTTTTGAAGATGTTTTCAAGATGCTATGTGTTAAAGATGCCATGTTTTAAAGATGCCATGCTATGTTTTATGAACGAAATGTTAAGTATGTATGATATAGTGACATCATAAAGTATGCTCACTAATGATAAGCCACTTGGTAAAAATACACAAGTAAAGTGTCGTACCAACCTCCACCAAGGTGGACAATTTTTATGATGAAGTTATGGATTCGCCCTCTCGTCAAGACGGGAGGGTGTAATCACTTCTGTTTCCTGGAGCAGTTAGGGACTTGCAACCCCATCTAACTGTAATCTGGCGGCGCGCTATATGTTAAGGGTACGTACACTATAGGGCCCATAAGAAAGATAAGGAAGTTAAAAAAAAATGCATAAATGGAACATAAATGGTTCATGCCTATGTTTTTATGATGAAGTATGTTTCAAGATGTTTAAATGAAAATGTTTTTGTGAGATCGCGTTTGTACTTGCTGAGCGTCAGCTCATCAGATATTCCATATTGCAGGTTTGAGATAAAAAGCTTGTAGCTTTACTTGGTGGGCTTGGAGATGATGCAGCGAGTGAAGGGCGGTGTGGGATACCACTACGCAATAATTTCCGCAATGTGTTTAAAGTTATGAAGTTTTCATGTATGTTAAAAGTCAAGTTATGTTATGTATGTATGAAATGTTCAAAGTACGATGCACAATTTTAGTGCATGGATTTCAAGTCGAGATTTTAAAATGAAATCCAAATTATGAAATTCAAAGAAAGTTTTAAAACGATGTTCAAAAGAAGTTTCAAAAAAAAAAGTAAGTCAAAAAAAAAAAAAATTTTATTCCGCATTTTCAAGGTAAAGTAAGTTAAGTATGAATGTGACGGTTCCGGCACCCCGCATCCGCGCGGTCGGCCCCGCGTTGGGTGTCAGGTGGGTGGTTCGGGGCGTCACAATATGTTATCTTAGGAATGGACTTCTTAGGAAAGTACAACACTAAGATTGACTATCGTAAGCATTGTGTTATGTTTAGTCCCATCAGCGAGGAGGAATTCAACTTTTATGGTCAAACACGGAGTTTATCGTCAAGGTTGATGTCAGCAATGAAGGCATTGAAGATGTTGACTAATGGGTGCAGAGGATATCTAGCTAGCATGATAGACGTAGCACAAAAAGGACGAGTTAAGACCCGAAGATGTCCTGATTGTAAGGGAATATATGGACATCTTTCCTGAAGAATTACTAGGATTTCCTCCAGAGCGGGAGATTTCCTTTGAGATCGAGTTATTGCCCGATTCAACACCAGTATCCAAAGCACCTTACTGCATGGCTCCAGTTGAACTCAGGGAACCGTAAGTGCAATTGCAAGAGTTATTGGATAAAGGATTCATTCGACAGAGCCATTCACCTTGGGGAGCTCCAGTTTTGTTCGTCAGAAAGAAGGATGGATTGCTGCGGATGTGCATCGACTATCGTGAGCTGAACTGTAACACCCCCACCTATGTAGGGCCATTACTATGTTAATCTTGTGCTATTAGAACCTTTTACTTTTCATGATGGTCCCTTTCTTGGAACTCTATTCCTCAAGGATTTTTGCCCTTTACTTTTCATGATAGCCCCTTTTTTGGTATTCTGTTCCCCAAGAGATTTTCCCATTTACTTTTCATAATGGTTCCTATATTGGAATATTTACTTTTCATAACAGCCTCTATCTTGGAATTTCCTCATCAAAAATTCAGCCGTTTTACATAACATGACATGAGTTGATTCTAATAAGCATAACATCAAACATCGTATATAACAATAACTTTCTTTTTTGAAAGTTAATCATGAAAAATCATAATAAACAGTATAATTGAAAACATCTTTTCAAAAATTATTAAAATCATGCGACTTCTGACCCACACGTAATTACCAGCTTCCCAACTTCCCCCATATTCGACCAATTAACCTGATTCTCAACCCCACTTTTCAACCCTCCAACTATTCTCTCTCTGTCTGTAACTCACGCTGTAACTAAATGGGTTTTGTCTAGAAAACATGGACGTTCTTCCTTTGACGTCACTTGGGTTTTGTCTCTTCTTTTTCCTCGTCGATTTCTCAGCCGCTCTCGACTCCATAACCCAAAACCAGACCTTAACTAAAACGGAAACCTTGGTCTCCAAAAGTGGAAGCTTTGAGCTTGGTTTCTTCAGTCCAAGCACAAATTCCGAGGCCCTTTTCTTGGGAATCTGGCACAAGAGCAAAAACCCACTTCGAAATGTCGTTTGGGTGGCCAATCAGCATAACCCCATCAAAGATTTCACTCCCCTTTTGAAGATAAACGACTTAGGTAATGCAATCCTTCTTGGTCAGAACAACTCTGTTCTCTGGTCCACAAACTCGTCAAAACAAGCCCAAAACCCGGTTTTTCTTCAGCTTTTGGATTCGGGAAGCTTGGTTCTGAGAGATGAAAATGGTGTTTTGTGGCAAAGTATTGATTTTAAAATGGAGAAAAGTGTTTTGATTTCAGCCCAAACAGACCAATGTGACGATTCTGGTTTCTGTGGTCCAAATGGGCTTTGTGACATTAGTAAGGCAACAGTTTGTAGCTGCCCAAAAGGGTTTAAATTCAGATCACAAGAAACTGTATCCACCTTGGATTTTTCCAGTGGTTGTGCGAGGATTAAGGATTTGAACTGTGGGGAAAGTGATTTTGGGTTCAACCAATTTGGTGGGGTGAGATTGCCAGATGGTAAGAATTCATGGTTTGATAAGAGTTTGAATCTTGATCAGTGCAGACAAAAGTGCTTGAAAAACTGTTCTTGTACGGCTTATGCGAGCTCGAATTCGGCGAAAGGAGGTGTTGGTTGTACCATTTGGTTGAGTGATCTTATTGGTGTTAGAAAAGCCTTGGATGATGGGCAAAATCTGTTTATCAAAGTGGACTCTTCAGAGATTACAGGTATGTAAAACTCTTAATCTTTTGATTTTTGGTTTCTGTAATAATTTTGCTAAGAAGTACTCTATTGGGTATTTCGAGTTTTTTTTTATTTTTTTTTTATCCCTGGTTAAGTTGGTTTTTTATCATTTTGTGTTGTGCTTTATCATGAATTCATTTGTTTTCTCTTGAAAATTTGACTGTCTCCCCTGTTTTTTAGCCTTTTCTTGTTCTTATATTTTTGTCCTGTGAAATTCGACTATATGAAGGTGCGAAACATGGAAACAAAGTGAAGATCGTGGCGATTATCGTAGCTACTTCCATTTTCATAATCATTGGGATATTGTTAGCTGTCTACTACATCAGAAGAAACAGGAGAAACGTCAAAGGTAAATGGATTTGATTTTTTTTTTTTTTTTTGAACTTTTTTACAAATGTTCTTATTCTTGACATGTATATATATGTATTTTTCTCCTTTGGTTATTTTATTCTAAAAGAGTAGCGATGTGTTTAAAACACTAAGAAAATAAAGTTTATTATTTGTCTCGATTTTCGTCTCTTGATTGGACAACATAGAGAACAATGGGGATGAAGAAGCACGGCAGGAAGATCTGGACCTCCCTTTGTTCAACCTATCCACGATAGTCACTGCCACAGATAACTTTTCATCGAACAACAAGCTCGGTGAAGGCGGATTTGGACCTGTGTACAAGGTAAATTGCGGTTTTCAGTCCTTGAAAAGGAACTTTAAACCACCGCAATCTTTTCTTACAAGAGTGAGTTGCAGGGTACACTTGAAGATGGACAAGAAATAGCTGTGAAGAGGCTTTCACAGAGCTCGGGACAAGGAGCAAACGAATTCAAGAATGAAGTCATTTTGATTGCGAAACTTCAACACCGAAATCTTGTAAGGCTTCTCGGTTGTTGCATTCAAGGAGAGGAGAAGCTGCTCATATATGAATACATGCCCAACAAAAGCTTGGACTACTATATTTTCGGTTTGGATCTTTTACAAACCTAATTTATGATATAAATTTCCTATTAAATATTTACGTACATATAGGTCTATCTGTTTTGCTTCAAAATAACTTGCATGATAAACTTGTCAGATGAAACACAAGGCAGAGTTTTAGATTGGCCTAAGCGCTTCAACATCATCCTCGGGATTGCAAGGGGTCTCATCTACCTTCATCAAGATTCTAGGCTGAGGATTATTCATAGAGATCTCAAAGCAAGTAACGTTTTACTTGATAGTGAGATGAATCCAAAAATTTCGGACTTTGGCATGGCTAGAACGTTTGGAGGAGAACAAACAGAAGGAGTTACAAATAGAGTGGTCGGGACCTTGTAAGTACACTTTACTTACTTTTTACTTCTTTTTTAAGAAATGTCTATTTTTCTTTCATGTTAGTTTTATGTCAGTTAAACAATGGTTTGTTGAATCATAGATCAGTGATTTAGCTAGTAAGCCGATGGTTTATCTTAAGTAAATGGACATATTACTGACATTAACTTTGAAAAGGGTCTAAAATTTTTTCCATTTATGCATGAATCCCTTTCTGTTTTAACGTTATTGTTTATGATGTTCTTCCAGTGGCTACATGGCACCGGAGTATGCTATTGACGGTCAATTCTCAGTGAAATCCGATGTCTTTAGCTTCGGCATCTTAATGTTAGAGATAGTGAGTGGAAAAAGAAATAGAGGGTTCTACAATCCAAGTGCTCACAACATCAACCTCATTGGACATGTAAGTGTCAACCCTAGGCTTCTTCTCAACAAATGCTCTAAAACCCGGGACTGAAGATTGTGTTTGACCGTTTTATAGGCGTGGGAATTATGGAAAGGTGAAAGGCCTTTGGGACTAATTGACGAATCCCTTGGTGGGGACACATGCACTCTATCGGAAGCGTTGCGGTGCATCCATGTCGGTCTCTTGTGCGTTCAACAGCTTCCAGAAGACAGGCCGAGCATGTCGTCCGTGCTATTGATGTTAGGCGACGATAGGGCTCTGCCTCAGCCTAAAGAACCAAGTTTTTTTTTGGGTAAAAAGAGTTCATCAGAAGCTGATACCGCTAGTTCTTCAATAAAGCAAGAAACGTCTTCAACCAACGAGTTTACAATAAGCCTTTTACATGCTCGATAGGATTTGTTCACAAATTTAGATGGCGTTCTGTGTGGATTTAAAAGTCAACCAAAACTCGCAGACCGTTTACTTTTTTCTTTTTGTTCTTAGGTTACTACTTATTAAAAGAGGGTGCAAATTTCAGTTTAGCACTACCAGCACTGAAGAGACATAGAGGTCGTTTTATGGCCACAATATTGATCAAACCATGTGGAGTAAGTTTAATTGGGCCTAAAATTGTCACAAGTTTTTTTCAAGCTTCTTATAGGTCACGACACAAGATTTCAATTAATTTGCTTATAGTTTGACGCCGTCTTATTTTATTTTATTTTATTTGTTATTATTTTGTTCATATACATTTACTACTTTTTTTATTTATTTATTTTTTCCCCGTGATTTGGAGGATTGCTTATGTAAAAAGGAAACCTCTAAATTATGATTCCATCTACAATGGTTCCAAGTTTTTTGACCTCCAGTTATGTTAACATAACACGTTTTGTCGAAATTATTATTGACTGGACAAAAATTAATCTAATAGATTATCAATTGTAATACACTAGACGTCTTTGGAATCATCATAAGTCATTGACTGCTTCTCATAACCAGCACCGATTTTCGGTCACTGAAGAGTATTCTGGTAGATTACAAAAAATAATCTATCAAATTTTTTAGGCTTTGTTTGCCTCAACATCTCATTTCAACTCAAACTGTACTTTTTTTTGTCTTTTTTCCAAAAAATTTATCTTTTCTGAAAATTCAAAAAAATTTACTATTACAACTAAAATATTTCAACTCAAACTAATCAACCAAACGTACCCTTATTTTCAATACAAAATAGTCTGGTGCCCACGGTTCAGATCACTTGAGAGTAATATGATAGATTACTTTTGATAATCTATCTGATTATATTTTGTATTCTACAAGATTAATATTATTTTAATATTCTGCCAGATTAATTATGGTAGTCTATCATACTACTATTTTCCCAATACAAAAGGGTAGGCAGTTTTCGGTTCCGTAGCCCGGAGAGTACTTTAGTATATTACTTATATTACTTTTGGTAAACTACATGATTAATTTTTGCTTTCTACCGGATGATTTTTTATATTCTACTAGATTAGCTAGAGTAATCTATCAGATTACTATTATTATTATTTTTTTTTTACAATACGAAATGGTAGGCCTTCTTTGGTTCCAATCACTGGAGACTATTCTAGTAGATTACTTTTGGTAATCTACCAGAACATAATAGTAATATACTAGAATATTGAGCATAATCCACCAGACTAATAATCGAAATCCATATGAAAACTCAGATTTAAAAATTCAAGCGTAAACTTTTAAAAACATTATGTGCAAAAAATCGAAATCAAATATGATGATTCAAAAATTAATTATTCCACAAACAATATCCTAAAAACAAAAATCCTAATATCAGAAAACAAACTTAGTTCTTTGGATTTTCTTACCAGAGTTATAAATTATCATCAATCACAAATCCAAAAGTTCGCAAAAGCAAAATTTTAAACACAATGTCCAGATCAGTATGATCATTGGATAGGAGAATGATGGCGAGACACCTTCCTCGTTGTAGATATGTGGCGAATTGACATCTCCCATGATCGTAGAGCTGGGGGGCTTCCACTGCAGATCTATGGTGCCAGATATATAGAGAAAAAGGAGAATCAGTGAGGCTGATCGGGACTGCTTTGTCATATTTCTTGACGACCATTGCAAAAAAAAAAAAAAAAAATTAATAATAAAAAAAAGGGGGAGAGAGGAAAGAAAAAGATATGACAGGAGAGATAAAGAAAGCGAGAGGGTTTTTGCATATCGCAGCATTTTGAGCGCAATTATGTGAGTGGTTAGCCGGAGGGCAACGTTGGCTGCAGCTTGCCGAAGAGCACATCATCGAAGAAGATAAAGAGAACGGTTGAGAGAGAGAGAAAGAGAAAGAAGATGTAGGAAAAAAAGCATCGAGTCCACAGAGGAAGATTAAAAAAGAAAAAAAATTTAGGAATCAAACTTACGTTGCTATACATTAATTATAAGTTAATACGTGAACGTCGTACCTGTTGAGAATTAGAACCGCAATTCCGCCGGAGCTTTACTTTAGAACGACACCAAGAAGATCTTCAACCAATTGGTGTTTTTTGTTATTATCTTCCCACTGAACCAATTAAAAAAAATCTCTCTTTTTCTTATTTTTATAATTTGTTTTTAATTAATTAATTAATTAAAAATTTTTTTTTGGGTGAATGGATCAACCACACTTTAGGTCGTTTTGCATAGTACTTTTTTGTTTTATTATTATCATTATTATTTGTCCCTACTTATGGTGCCTACTTATGCTTTACCTATCTATAGGATAAGGAGACACACTTGTCCCTTGTCATGACAGAAAAATCAAAAAGATCAATTATATGTTGGGGTAATAGGATTTGTCCGGAGGAGATTCTTCTCGATTATCTCATAAAAAGTGTCCCCCACATGGAGACCACTTGGACCTGTTTATGTGTGAGTACTGAACTAGACTATTGTTAAAAAATTAATTTAATAATTAAAAAATAATTATTTTTGATTATATAAAATAAAAGATTTAACCATAAAAGCCTTTTATTTTAAATTATATCTTTATGGGCTAGCGCACACACAAAATTTCTGGGTTACCCCCGAACCGACAGCTTCTTTACCATGAGCCAGATGAGTCAGTATCAAAATCTTATGATGCAACAATTGTAGGTATTTATAAACATAGAGAAGGGATTTATGCTGGAACTAAGGCACCACAATGTCCACCGACGGAGTTTTCTAAGCTCATATGTTTTTTTTTTCTTTTTTAAATTAAAAATAGCTACACCATTTCGCAAACTAGTGTTAGGTAGTTTCTGAGGTTGGGAAAGTATTAATTTTATGTCATATTGAGAGCCCATAAATAGATGTATTATGTTAAGGGTGCACCTCCTTTTAAGAGAAAATGAAAAGAAAAATAGGTAAATAATGCATGTAATGGGGTTTGGGTGGAGATAGGTAAAAAAAGTTGTTGAGTGTGTAACTGTGAAGGTGTTAGTATATTTCTTATCTATCTCTTGTAGATGTTGGCAATTTTTTTGAACTACGTAAATTCTTTGTCATCTCTTTATTTCTGTTTGTGTTTATTTTTTTGCTGCACATTGAATATATGGTTGTTTTTCCCAACAAGTAGCGAGCAAGGGCTCAGGAAAGAACCGAATCTTGTAGCCTGCTAGCAAGCAAGATAGAAGACAAAGTTAAGACTTTTTAATATGTGTTTGCTAAACTGTAATATTAAAGGGGATTATGTTTTTTGTCCTTAAATTATAGGTCAAATCCTATTCTGGTCTCTGACTATTAAAACATTGCATAACATGTTCCTGAGCTATTAAATTGTCCAAACCAGATTGGTTCTTCCATCAAATGACTGTTAAAAAACTGGACATAAACCAGTGCACATGAAATTTGTCCAGTTTAATGAGGGCCAAGAAGGTAAATGAATAGGGAAAAGGAAATACTGGATTAGGGTTAAGGGAAAGCACATTGAAAAAATTTGGACTACCATTGTTTCCATAAATTATTGGAGCTTTGAGTAGAACTTTCCATATATGTAATAGTTTTTGTTTATTAAATTCATGATATATTGACATATGAAAACATCAGCATTATATATAAATAGGATAATATGCCATTGTTAGTTATATGTAATTAAAAATAAAAATAATGCAAGAAAGAACTTGAAATTGAAGTGTTAATCTTAATATCTTTATAATATCATATCCATATAAGTTTCACATCTTGAAGCTCCAAGTCTAATATATCACCTACAAAAATGAAAAAAAAAAAAATTCTACACTTGCAAATAATATTATTTTCTCAATAAAAGAGCAGCTATGTTAAATTCATATACCTCAAAATAACATTTTCTTTTCTTAAATATAAGTTGTGCTCGATGATCTTTCATAGAGACAAACTCATCTACACTTGATTAACTACTAAATTTTATAGTAATTTCCTTCTCAATGTAGACAATCAAGCAATTATTCAAAAAATTATCTTCCATATATGTTACCAACACCATTATAGGCCATGAACCCAAAAATTCTTCACAAAAAAAAAAAAAAAAAAAAAGCATGTCTAAGTTTATCACAAACTAAATTTAAAGAAAAAATAAAATTTATGTTTAAATTCAGAATATTAAGCAATACTATTTCTAATTTTCTCAACCAAAATCCATCATAAAAACCAAAAATCACTAAATTCTAGCAAGATATTTCTAATTTTTTAATCGGAATTAGCATATTATCATCAATACATAAGAAGAAACAAAAAAAATTTGGAAAAAGCTGTAGCACCATGGCCCATCAATTCTACATTAAGGCAAATTGAAAAATCACAATTAAAAAAAAAAAAGAACTAGAACAAAAAGCGGGAAAAAGAAATATGAACCTAAAACAGAAACAAAAAGTTGAAGAAGAATGAATAGACAGACCAAGACGAGGATGACTCAAGTTGCGCACGAAATCCAGTACAGTAAAACGAAGAAAAATAAAAATAATACCTTGAACAACAAAGCAAATTTTCAAATTTGTTTGGGAATGGTAAAATGGGAAAGTGAAGAGTTAGCTTCCTTTGGAAGCTATTAGTTTATGTATAGACAAAATATTACTTAGTATAATGGGTCAGTTTTTTAAAATATTAAACTATTAAAATGATCATTTACATTTATAGCCAAATTAGGACCATAATGTTAAAAAAAAAAGTCCAAAAACAAACTTATTAACAAAATTGAACAAAAGAAAAAACTGATCATATTATATTGACAGAAATACCAATACATCTAATTTAGGGACAAAGAAAAATCAGACTCTCCCCTTAAAAATAGGCTCATTTATTTCTCAAATTCAAAAATTTTGATTTTCACTCTCCCTAATTTGAGTGTATTTGAAAAAAAAACAAAAACAAAAACAAAAACAAAAACTAAAAAAAAAAACTAAAACAAAAAAACTAAAACTAAAACTAAAATTCCTTCATTTTAACGATTTTCTTCCCTCTTTCTACTCACTGACGCAATTTTCTTCCTTATCTTCTCCTATAACCACAACCTTTGACCTTATTTTCATTTACAAATATAAGGATCAAATCATAGTAATTTGTTCTATATGTACGTCCATGTGGGTGTTTCTGCATTAATCAGTCACTTCAAATACTATATGGTAGAGAGGCTAGAAACGGGTGATAAAAAAAAATTAAAAAAAAAAAAAACCCTTAACGTTAATTCAACCCAGAAACAGCCATCTTGTTTTAGATGTAAATAAACGCACGTCAGTGATATCGTCAACATCTAACAACAAATATTGCTGAAGAGGTATTTAATGAGTTGGTTAGTATCCTAATGATTCTGATTTTAGTACCTAATATTTCATTGTGTGAGTTATTAGCGATTCACAAAATATCATATTTAATGATTGTGATTTGATCAATATCCTAATGATTGTGATTTTAGAATCATTATGCTCAAACACTACCTACAAAATGGAACCAAATTATTAATACTGTTAACATTGACCTGGTCATTGTGGTCATATTAATTATTATGAAATGTTGTTTGATAAATAGTATTGTAACAATGTGATTATGATATGTCCTTATGGTTATTATGTTCTTTAGGTTCGCCCTCTTCTGATAATCCTAATCATAAGGACTCAGTCATTATATTTGCCTGTCCTAGCAAATACAATGTACAATCCAAGGGTTCTCATGGCCATGCAACGCCATAACTTGGTCATTATGTTCCTAGTTTTTCTTAGTATTTTATATTATCATATCTAGCTAATTAAATGAGAACTCAAACATTTACTGATAAAATTATGAATTTCACATTGATACTCATAATTTTCATAAAACATTACATAACCACATAGTACGAACTTAAATTTCTTATGTACAAGGAAATCATGAGTCCGTAAAAATTTTTGGTTATTACAATCCACCCTTATTACAAAATTTTTGTCCTCAAAAATTAGAATAATTTTGGGTGGCTTTTCATCATATCCTCTTCACGTTCCCATGTTGCTTCCTCAATCTCACGATTTCGCCATATAACCTTAACTAAAGGTATAATCTTGTTTCTTAGCACCTTTTCTTCTCGTGCCAAGATTCGAACTGGTTTCTCCTCATAAGTCAGATCCTCGTAACCTCAATTGGTTCATGATTCAATACATGTGATGGATCCGAGATATATTTCTTTAGCATCGACATATGAAATACATTGTGCACATATGCTAATTCTTGGGGTAAAGCCACTTTATAGGCCACTTACCAATTCTTTCAAGTACTTCGAATGACCCTATATATCTTGGACTTAATTTCCCCTTCTTTCCGAATCTCATGACTCCTTTGAATGGAGCAACCTTGAGGAATACCGAGTCTCCCACTTGGAATTCTAGAGGCCTTCTACGTTTGTCAGCATAACTCTTTTGTCGACTAAATGCAGTTTCCATCCGTTGACGTATAAGTTTTACAGCCTCAGTGGTTCTCCGAATAAAGTCCGTAGATACAAGTTCTTTCTCTATTGTCTCGTACCAATGGACTGGAGATCTACACCTTCTCCCATAAAAAGCTTCATAAGGAGCTAATCCAATTGAAGCTTGGAAACTGTTGTTGTACGAAAACTCAATCAAAGGAAGCTTTTTATCCCAAGTTCCTTTGAAGTCCATCACGCATGCTCGTAGCATATCTTCTAGAGTCTGAATGGTCCTCTCTGATTGTCCATCCGTCTGAGGGTGAAAAGCTGTACTAAAAGTAAGCTTTGTACCCATTGCTTGATGTACACTTCTCCAAAATTTAGAAGTGAAACGACCATCACGGTTTGAAATAATCGATTTTGGAATCCTATGGTAGCGAACAATTTGCACAACATACAGTTTCGCTAGCTGGTCTACTGAAAAGCTAAGTTTGATGGCTAAAAAGTGCGCGGACTTCGTCAATCGATCAACAATCACCCAAATAGCATCATTGCCACTGGGAGTTCGGGGTAGACCAACCACGAAATCCATCATCACTTAGTCCCATTTCTATTCTGGGATGGAAATTTTCTGCAATTCTCCCGCTGGACGCCGATGTTTGGCTTTCACTTTTTGACATGTAAGGCATTTACTGACAAATGTGGCAACGTCATTCTTCATTTTGGGCCACCAAAAACTTTCCTTCAAGTCTTTGTACACCTTTGTGGCTCTAGGATGAATGGAATACGGAGTCTCATGAGCCTCTTTCATGATCTGCTCCTTCAACTCATCTTTATAAGGAATGCATAGTCTATTTTTCCGATAGAGTATGCCTTCATCAGATATGTTAAAGTCTGACTCCTTTCGTTCTAAGACTTCGTTTCTCGTCCTAAGTAGTGAGGTATCTCCTTCTTGACGCTCCTTCATGCCATCCAAAATGGTAGGTTGGAATGTTAGGGCAGCTAAACTTCCCGTAATAAGCTCTATTCTAGCTTCCACTAGCTCCTTCTGAAGAGGCTCGATCAATGACTGAATTGACATCAACGAGGAAGATGACTTCCGACTAAGGGCATCGGCTACTTTGTTCGCCTTCCCAGGATGGTAACGGTTATCTATGTCATAATCTTTCACTAGTTCGAGCCATCTTCTTTGTCTCATGTTGAGCTCTTTCTATGTGAAGATATACTTCAAACTCTGATGATCCGTGTAAACTTCACACCTAGTGCCGTAAAGATAGTGTCTCCAAATTTTGAGTGTAAATGCTACCGCCGCAAGTTCCAAATCATGCGTCGGATTGTTTTTCTCATGATCCTTGAACTGTCGTGAAGCACAAGCGATCACTTTTCCATTCTGCATGAGAATGGCTCCCAATCCTATCTTGCAAGCATCTCTATATATCACGAAGTTCCCTTCCTCTACAACTGGTATTGTGAGGATTGGAGCACTAGTCAGCTTACTTTTTAGCTCTTGAAAGTGTTCTTCACACTTTGCAGTCCATTCGTACTTCTTTCCCTTCCTTATAAGTGCGGTGAGCGGCGTTGCGATCTTAGCAAATCCTTCGATAAAACATCGGTAGTAGCTTGCTAATCCAAGGAAACTACGTACTTCGGTGACATTTTTAGGAGTTGGCCATTTACTTGCTGCTTCAATCTTAGCCGGATCTACAGATATGCCTTCCTTAGAGACTATATGTCCTAAGAAATGAACCTTTTCCAACCAAAATTCACACTTTGTGAATTTAGCATAAAGCTGGTTTTGCTTTAGAATCCGTAAAGCAATCCTTAGGTGCTCCTCATGCTCCTCCTTTGATCTTGAATAAATCAAGATATCATCTATAAAGACAATAACGAACTTGTCCAAGTAATCCTGGAACACTCGATTCATCAGGTCCATAAAGGTAGCTGTAGCATTTGTCAATCCAAATGGCATACTGAGGAACTCGTAGTGTCCATATCGCGTACGAAAGGCCGTCTTGGGAATATCTCATTCCCTAATTCAGAGTAGATGATATCCTGATCACAGGTCAATTTTCGAAAAAATTGAAGCTCCTTTCAATTGATCAAACAAATCGTCGATCCTAGGCAAGGGATACTTATTCTCGATAGTAATCTTATTCAATTTCCGATAGTCAATACACATCCTAAGAGTGTCATCCTTCTTTTTAACAAACAAAACTGGGGCTCCCCATGGTGAATAGCTCTGCCGGATGAATCCTCGATCTAGGAGCTCTTGCAACTGAATTTGCAATTCCTTAAGTTCAGCGGGGGCCATTCTATAAGGTGCCTTGGATACTGGTGCTGATCCAGGAAGCAATTCAATCTCAAAAGAGATCTCTCGCTCCGGTGGTAATCCTGGCAAGTCTTTAGGAAAAACTTCCATAAAATCCTTGACTATCGATACTTCTTCCGGCCTACTCTTGGTTTCTTGCGTCTTATCCACCATGTTGGCTAGAAATCCAATACATCCTTCTGCCAACAATTTTCTAGCCTTTAGCGTAGAAATGAACATTTTCGGCTGTTTTCGAGTCAATTCTCTAAAAATGAATTCCTCGCCTCCAATTGGCTTGAACGTGACAATACGACATTGACAGTCTATAACTGCGTTGTATTTCCCCAAGAAATCCATAGCCAAAATGACATCGTAGTCATATAGGTTAATGATGATCAAAGTGACATACATTTCCCTACCACATATAATTATTGGAACGTGACGTATCCAATAATCAGACAACAAAATTTCCCCGGAGGGTAATCCAGTTCTGAAAGTTCTTCCGATTCTATCCCTTCCTCTACCTAGTTTCTTAGCGAACTTAGGTGATGTGAATGAATGCGTAGCTCCAGAATCAATTAACACGTAGGTATCTTGTTGGGCAAAAGGAAGCTGACCTGTCACCACCGTGGATGGTTCAGCTTGAACATCTTCCTTAGTGTAGGCATAAATGCGTCTTTGATGTTCTAGAGCTTCAAGTCTGCCTTGAGAGATTGCAGGTCCTTCGAGCTTCGTCTGTGCTGCGTGAAGCTGATATCCCTGATCTTTCTAGTGGTTCTGCGGATTATGGAAATTAGCATTACAGTTTTTAGCATAGTGGCCTTCCTTGCCACACAGATAACAACGATTAGTTCCAGCACAGCAATCTCCCGGGTGCTTCCTCCCGCATTTCTGACAAGTTGGATTACTGTTGGTATCAGGAGTATTCTTATTTTGGGGAAAATTCTATTGATTCCCCTGTCCTCCTGCATTCCATTTCCTTTTCTGTTGATTATTGCCGTACTGCTTGTTGTTGTTATGTTGACCAAAAGATCCTCCTTGAGCTTTCTACTGCAGAGTTTGGCCTAGTCTTACCTGAATCTGCTTAGCTTGGGCCTTTTCTTCTTTCTTATCCTTGAAGAACTTAGCCCGTTGTTCTCTGTTTTGTCCTACCCAATACTCAGCTCGAATTGCCCGACTAACACATTCAGCAACGGTGATTGGTGGGGAGGGGCCACTGCTAATCACTACAGTCAAATTCGAGCAGAACATCCTCATCATCATTCTTACTTTGTCCCTCTCGGAACTGATAAGGTGAGGACAGAGACGTGCTAGCTGTTCAAACTTTTTGACAGCTTCAGCTACGGACAGATTACCCTGGCGAAAATTATTGAACTCATCTTGTTGAGCTTCCATAACCTCCGTGTTGAAGTATTTCTCCTTAAATTCATCAACAAAATCCTCCCAAGTCATTTGAGCAACATCTCACCGGATCTGGACGGTTTCTCAAAAGAGGCGAGTATCTTTTTTTAGCATAAAGGATGCACAGAGGACTTTTTCTTGATCATTAAGCTTAATGAAGTTCAAGATAACCTGGAAGTCGATCAATCAATCGTTGACCTCAATCGGGTTTGTTGACCCTTCAAATTCCGGTGCCTTCATGCGTCGAAATTTGTCATATAATTCTTCCGGAGTTCGACCCAGGGGTGCTGGTGGAACAACTACCGGTGCAATAGGTACTTTAGGGGCTATAGGGTTTTCTGGAATCACCGGGTTAGCCTTAGGAATTTTCGGTGCAGCAGGCTGATTCACAGGTGCTGGTGGTACCCTGGCATCAGGAGGTCCTTGATTCTACTAAGCCAATTGAGCTCTAAGCCCACCCATTTCTTATTGTTGGGCTAACATCATTTGTCTTAGTTCATTCATCTGGGCCGCAAGATCAACGTCTTAGGTTTGTGCCATTCTACGTTTCGGTGGCATGGTTCTATATAGAAAACAATGAAATAAGCTTCTTGTCTTAATAATTTAACGAAATCATGTCTCTTATACAGAACCATAATCTTAATTCCATATTATAGTATAACATGGAACATATCTGAATCTATCATAACCTTGTTCATATCCGCTTCATAAAATGAGTACATAATCACAACATTTAGGAAGGTATAAAACTTTCCCATCATGTTCATACGTCTCCTATTTGCCACCACCAAGCTAAGGCACTGCCCAACGTCATCCCTGTATCCAACATTAATCTTATGTGGGCAAGAGTTCCACAAATACAACAGATAACTTCCATAATGTTGATCCAATTCCTTAGTGTGAGAAGTTCCTAGCTATCACCATACCAGGGTGGAGTAGTCCCTTAAAATACCAGGAGTATCATTTTCCAGCGTGACCATTGAAGAAATATGCTTACTACGCACGTAAGATCTTAACTAATTCTAATTATAAGAAAAATAACTTAACTTACTTGAGCCGTTGCGAAAACGATGTGAAGCAATGTGAAGTAGGCTGGTAGGATACCACTCTGATACCAACTTTTGTAATGCTCCGACCTACGTAGGGCCGTTACCATACGTACTTATATTACATCTTGATTTTAATAATTTAAAACTTACTTGAAAATTTGAGAATAATTTTTTTTAAACATATATAAATAGATTAGCTCATATAGTAAACTTATCGTGCATACATATTGAAATGAAAAGATATTCTCAAGTCTTCAACTCCATATATATAACTGTATAACATAATTTACTTTTGAAATATATATATATATATACATGTCAACTCAAAGAACTTGCGGAAACTTGCGTAGTGGTATTCCACACCGCCCTTCACTTGCCGCATCATCCACATGGCCCACCAATTAAGCTGCAGGCTTTTTACCTACAGTATGAAATATACTGATGAGCTTTCGCCCAACAAGTACAAACATAATATCACAAAACATAACAAATATTGTGCAACTTATGCATGAACCAATTATGTTCATTTATGAATCTTTTATGACCAATTATTGACTTGAACTTATTATCTTGCTTTAACATGTGGGCCCCTTGTGTACGTACCAAAAGTGCGCAATCTACAGAAAGTTAGGGTTTGCAAGGTCCTTAACAATTATGGGAATCATGTATACCTTCACGATTTAGCGGAAGGTTTGGTAACTTGAAACTTGTATAATCTTCCAAGATCTGGCGGGAGGTTGGTACGACACTTTATTTGTCTTAGTTTAGTCTTAGTCTTGTTATAAGACTAAGATTCTTTACATGTGATCTTACTAGTCATGATGCATGTGATACATAGACATGGCATGACTTAAAGATGAATAGCATAAAATAACTTGTGGCATGTTTATTTATTACAACGTGGTATAACCATAAATCATGGTATAACTTGCAATATCATGGCTTAATATGACTTAACATGGCATAAAATGGCTTAACATAACATAACATGACATAACATGACTTAACATAACATAACATGGCATAACATGACTTGACATGGCATAACATGACATAACATGGCATACATGAAAACATGTCATATGCTTGAAAATAGTTTACTATTTTCCATACTGTAGGTGAGGTTTGTACTTACCTGGTATGTTATGTCGTAGGTTTCGTTGCCCCAAATTAGGTCACAACAGCAGGTTACTTCCTACTATTTAAAAGAATATAGGATAAGGATCCTATAAATCATAATCATAAAATGTTGGTAACCTAACCAACGTCCCTGAAAAAACTTAGTTATTGTCCCCCATACATGTCTATGACAACTTACTTGGTTACTAAATGTAACCCTAGGGTTTTAGGCCCAACTGACGTACTTAATATCTTGTTAGGTTACATTGGGTAACCTTTGGTGTAAGCCTAAGTCAAACTTGGGTTACTAAGGCCCAATTTCCTAAGTTATATTCAATCGGGTTACTATAGGTAACCTTAGGCTATGGGCCCAATACAGTAACTCGGGTATCCTTCCCGGTTACCATTGGTCATCCTTTTGTTACCAAGTTATTAAGATAACTTGTGGTCCATGAACTTATTTTTTTTTGCTTTGGAAAAACTTAGTCTTCCTTGTCCATTTTATATTAAAAAATCCTTGTTCAACTTATCCAAAAGTTGTAATTTTTTGAGTATGATTTGTAAAAATTGTTAAGTATTGGAAACTGCCTTTGGAATAGTTTCCCACTGCCAATTTATCTGTGTAAGTGCAGAAATGTCCTTTTCCTGCACTGTTTTAGAAAATCCTGTGCAGGAATTTCCTGTTTCCTGCACATTTTTTGGAATCTAATTTTTATTTAAAAATCTGGGTTGAATCCGAAAAATTTTTCTGCACGAAAGTTTTAGACCTTGAAAAACCCTACAACTTTCATGTTTGGCTCAAGACTCAGTTCGGACTCTAACCTACTCATTTCCTTTGTTGAACCTGCCTGGCCGTACATAAAGTCTGGGCATGACCAAGTTCGGATTTTTGTAAATACCAAGGCAATTGGAGCCTTATTTTTGAAAACTGTGCATGATACCCCCTAGAAAAATCCATGTTCTACAACTTTCATGTTTTAAGTTTTTCCAAATTCAGCCTCTAAGGGCCTCAAATCCGACTTTCCAGAAAACTGGCCAGTTTTACCTGAACTAGCAGTTTTCTTGCATAGGTTCATTTTACATCCTATTATGCGCATACTAACTCAACCAGTTACACCGGGAGCCTATAACAGTCATGCATCATTTCTAATGTAAGATCTCATCATCACATAACCATACAACATTCTTAACATATTGAGGACATACAACCATATCATTAGGCATACAAGCAAACCCTAGAATCATGTAACCCTAATCACATAAGCATGCATAACTTGTGAATCAAAACCACCTAATCAAGCACAAATCTACAAATCTAAGTTAAGGCATAAGAAATTAAAATGAGCTTATACTCTTACAATCCAACTTTGAAATACACTTAAATCTCCAATGAAAACTAACTTTAAAAAGCTTAGGGAACTAAGGAGGATTACCTTAATCAACTCAAAGGTTGTGCTAGATCTTGATCCAAACTTTTTCCCCCTTGTTGTCTACAAATTCCGATCTCCCTCTAGCTTGGCTTCCTCCCAAGAATTTCGGCCACCACCTCCTATCTCTATCTCTCTTCTCTTTCTTTTTCTCTTCTCTAGGGCTTGGCTTCTAGGGGAACATGGTGGTGGAAAATTTTGCCATAGTTTTGGGACAATTTCTCAATTTGTGAGGCAAATGGCACCCCGCCATCACCTATTTGTAGGTGAAAATTATTTAATTTTTAGATTTATTTTTAATCCAAAAATTGCTTATGAGCCATTGAGAGAAAAATATTTGCCCATATACCCCTACATGTGGTGGCCGGCCATTGCTTGTCTTGGAGCCCAAATTGATATATATATCTATATATTTTTGCTTACATCATCATGCCACATCATCATGACATCATCATGTTTACATCATCATGACATCATCTAGCTTACATCATCATGACATCATCTAGCTTACTTTTCTAAAAATTACACTTTAGCCCCTAAGGACAAAATATTTGCAATTTAGTCCCTGTAGGTGGCCAGCTTTTAATGGAGCTACATGGCTTCCAATTCATGCATAATTATCCACTTGATTCCAAAAATCTCTTAATATAATTATGCAGTCCATTTCTTTACTAACTTAGATAATATCAATACTATTTTTTTATCAAAACAGTATTGTCATACTGGACTACGATCCAGAATTCATCTGAGTAAAATTAGATTGCGTATAGGATTTTCTTACGACCTAAAACTATTAGGCCCTTGTTGTCCTAAATAATGTGCTTGATTTTTCTAGGGTGGTCTTGAATCTTAATCTTACTTATTCGTCCGTAATGACGGTTTTCTCAAGTATAATTTCCGTACTGTTTATTATACTGCAGTACCATCTCAATCAAACCTTAGGTCAATTGGGTCAAAATTTGACCAATATAAAATCATAAATTTTTGTTATGCCTTTTTCATCAAAAGGCCTCATGCATGACTAAGCAAATTGCTTATGGAGTCTCATAGCTAATTAAATGAGAACTCAAGCATTTACTGATAAAATTATGAATTTCACATTGATACTCATAATTTTCATGAAACATTACATAACCACATAGTATGTTCTTAAATTTCTTATGTACAAGGAAATCATGAGTCCGTAGAAATTTTTGGTTATTACAAACCTTGGGTACTAAGCCCAAAATACATGAATAGTGTTAGGTTACTATTCCTAACTTCAAGCCTAAGCTTTGTCACTTTCAATCCATATCCTATTAGGTTATTATGAGTAACCCTAGGTTTTAAGCCCAACTAACTTACTTAGTATCTTGTTGGGTTACATTGGGTAACCCTTGGTGTGAACTTAAGTCAACTTGGGTCAAACTTGGGTCAACTCTTATTGGGTTGTTAAAGCCCAAACTCCTAAGTTATATCCTATTGGGTTACTATAGGTAACTTTGGACTTTGGGTCTAGTTCAGTTACTTGGGTGTCCTACCCGGTTACCGTCGGTCATCCTTCCGTTACCAAGTTTTTAAGATAACTTATGGTCCAATACTCACTTTTCTTTGCTTTGGAAAAACTTAGTATTCTATGTCCATTTTCTTTATATACAAAAATCCTTGTTCAACTTATCAAAAATTGTAACTCTTTGAGTAGGGCTTGTAAAAATTATTAAGTGTTGGAAGCTGCCTTTGGAACAGTTTCTCACAGCCAATTTATTAGTGTATGTGCAGGAATGTCCTTTTCCTGCACTGTTTTAGAAAATCCTGTGCAAGAATTTTCTATTTCCTGCGCAGTTTTTGGAATCCTATTTTATTTAAAAATCTATGTTGAATCTGAAAAAGTTTTCTTCATGAAAGTTTTAGATCTCAAAAAACCCTACGACTTTCATGTTTTACTCAAGACCCAGTTTTTTCTCTGACCTACTCGTTTCCCTGGTTAAATCTGCCTGGCCGTGCATGAAGTCTGGGCATGATCAGGTTCAGATTTTTGTAAAAACAAAGGCCATTGGAGTCTTATTTTTGAAAAATGTTCACACTGCCCCCTAGGTATTTCCCTTCTCTACAACTTTTATGTTTTAAGTTTTTCCAAATTCGGCCTCTAAGGGCCTCAAAACCGTTTTTTCAGAAAACTGTCCAGTTTTACCCAAACTGGCAGTTTCTTCCTTAAATCCGTTTTTACGTTCAATTTACACGCACACTAACTCAAACGGTCATAACCATGAGCCTATGATACACATGCAGTGCTTACCAACGTAAAATCTCATCATCATACATGTAAGACCCGAAATTTTTGTAGACTTGTAATCTCTTTGTTCATAAGGGATTAAAGTTCAAATTATGTGTTTCTAATGTGTTTCATGAAAAATTATGAATAGTAATGAGAAATTCATAATTTTATTTATCAATATTTGAGTCCTCATTAAATTGACTATGAGACTCCATAAATGATTTATGAGCCATGTACGAGGTTTTTAAAGGAAAAAGAACTGAAAAGGATGAAATTTTACGAAAGTCAACTTTGAACGAAAAAGTCAAAATTTGACCAACAAAAGTCAAAGGGTCAACTTTACGGGATTTTCAAAGTACAGTTCGGAAAGAGTTTCGAGATTAATGTTGGTGAACTAGATTGCAAGAATAAGCCTGAAAACGTCCCTAGAAAATCAAGCACACCAAGTTTAAGTTAAGGGCAAAAAGAGATTCGGAAAAATTAAAGAAAAATATTTTTCGATCCAAAATTCACACAGATAAATTTTGTACTTTGGTACAATATAAAAATATTGTGTTTTGGAGAATCACAATATTAGAATAATCTGTGTAGCACAAAGAAAAGAAAAATGAGTTTGGTGACTAGAAGTCAAACAAGGCCTTAAATGAGTTAGTGGAAGATGACTTCATTGCAATGACGTCACTCCCCACTAAGGAGCCTTGCACATGTGGAACTCCTCCCCCATACTTGTTGGTCGGCAGCCATAGGAAGGAAAGGAAGAGAAAAAAAATCAAAAGTTAAAGGGAAAAGCCATATTTTAAGGGCCAAAAATGTGAGCAAGCTAAGGACATTTGCCATGCCTATGATGTCACCTTCACTAGCCTAATGCTAGCCATGAGGAGCTGCCCTTTCTCCCTCAATTTCGACAGCAGCACAAGGAAAAGAAAGGCATGGGAGAAAGCCAATGATTAAGGGAAAAGAAAGCATGGGAAAAGCCTAGATTTAAGGAGAAAAGGTGCAACCACTTTTGTCCATCAAAAGCCTTCCCATTTCCTAGTCACTTTTGTTGAAAAAGTGAGCCAAAAACCCTTGCTTTTCTTCAAGAGAGTTCGGCAGCAGAGGGAGAAAAGGAGAAGAGAGTGAGAGCCAAAGAAATTTCTTGGAGCTTTCATCTCCTAGGTGCACGGTTTTGCAAGAGAGAGAACTAGAGAGAGATTGAAAAATTTTTGTAGGTTTTTCTTAGTGTGGCCGACCAAGAGAAGGAGAAGAAAAAGGTGAGTGATTCTTGAAAAATTTTTGGGGTTTTCTTCTTGAAGTGCTCGGCTTGGAGGTGAAAGAAAGAGCCAACAAAAATTTTCTTGGATCTCCACTTTTCTAGGTGTAGCCGTGAGCTTTGGTGAGTAAGAGGAAGAAAGGAAAAATTTTTGCAACCAAACTTGGCTTTGGTTGAGGTAATCTCTCAAACCCTAATCCTTTTTATTTTAAGCTTAATTTCAAGTTTAATTTGAGGATTCGATTGGGTTGTAAGGACGTAAGTCCAATTTCGTTTTCGTGCCCTATTTTCGGTGTGTGCTTGGTTTGATAGATCTAGGGTTTGATTGATTAAATTCTTGCTTGATTTATGCTTGTTTGTGAATGAATTTCATGCTAGAAACTAAGGTTGTATGTTCCCCCAATGTGTGGTCAAAAATCTACCATTGGCAGCCAAGAGATGCATGCTAGTTTAGGGCTTAAAATGGTGATGTTGTATGCTAAGCTAGAACCAAGCAACCCTAGGTTTTTAATTTTGGTTTTGGGTTGCATGGATTGTATGAGATGGCTAATGGGTTGGATGGGACGTTAGAAAACACTGTGTGTTTGAACCATAAGCTTCCGAAGTGGTCGGTCGAGATAGATCCGCGAAATAGGACGTAAACCGAAAGTAAATCTCAAAACTACCAATTCGGTTTCGAATTTGGCCAGTTTTGGAAAAGAGAAATTTCAAGGCCTCTAGAGGCCGAACGGGGTAAAACTTAAAACATGAAAGTTGCTCGGAACAACTTTTACTAGAGAGCTACGTGAGCAGAATCTCGAAATGAGGCTCCAACGGCCTCCGTTTTCCCCAAAACCCGTGGCTGATCCCCAGACCCAGTTTTCACTCCGTTTTTCAGGGTCAGCCAGTTTCAAACTAAAGCTGGTACTAATACAAGCCAAACTGGATTTTTTGCAAAACACAAAAGTTTTAGTATTTTTTGAGAGCTACAACTTTTGTGAAGACAAGTTTTTCAAATTCTCTATGGATTTTTAAACTGGGCACGTTTTAGGGAAGGTGCGCAGGGAATCCGAAAATCCTGCACCTAAGTTTTACAAAAATGCTTTCTAAAAAAATTGTGAAGTGCTTTTAAACTGTTATTTTAGCTACGGAAACTGTTCCAAAGGCAGTTTCCAGCCTTAGATGATTTTATAAAAGATCTGTTTCTAAAACCATGAATTTTAAGGGTTCGGATTTGAAACTCCATATTTTTCTAAGAAGTAAAGAAAAAGAGGTTTCAAACCAAATGTTTTTAAGTTAAGAAAAAAAGGATGATTTTACGTCAAGTGCTTTCAAGTTAAGAGGAGAAATGGATTTTAAACCAAGGTACTTTCAAATTAAAGGAGTAAGAATTTTTACAAGCAACTGGAGAATTTTTGGAAGAAAATTACACAAGGTTTTCCAAAGATAAGGAAATGGAGTTTTAAGAAAAAAAAAATTGGTAAGCAAGCCGATTACGAACGGTAGTCGGATTTTTTATCCGAGTTACAAACCCAAGGATGACTAAGGGTTGACTAAGGGTTGACCCAATGTCCACTTAAGGTTGACCTTAAGGGTTACCCAACATAACCCTAAGGGACACCCATATATATATTTGGGCTAGGATTTAAGGGGTTAATGGAAATAACCCAACAATGAGGATATATGAGTAAAGCCCAAAGTTTTCAAGAAACCAACAAAAGAACAAGGATTTAATTAAGAGGTTATCCAACGTGACCTCTTAAGGATTAATTAAAGTTGATTATCCTTAATGAAGAAGGATGATTGAGGTGACCAAGATGGATATTAAGTATAGGCGACATACAACCAATAGTAGGCGTAATGTTGGTTAGGTCACCAACACCTTACGAAAGGATCCTGATCCTATATTTTTGGTTTATCAGGAAAGTGAACTGCTGTTGCCGACAAGTTTAAGGGACGCAACCTTAAGGATACGGCACAAGAGGTAAGTACAAACCTCACCTGCAGTATGAAAGCTAATAGAATATTTTCTAGTATGCTATCTTCAAATATGCCGCAATATGTTTTGTGCCATATCTATGAAATTCCATGTTTAAATGCCATGCTTTAAAAAGTGTTATATTTGCAAAATACTATGTTTACAAAAAGTGTTATATTTGTAAAATGTCATGTTTATAAAAGTGCTATAATTGCAAATGCCATGAATGAAAAGAATGCCATGCCATGTTATGAATAAGATGAAAGTTATGTTATCATATAATGACATTATAAAGTATGTTCACTAAGGATAAACAACATGGTAAGAAATCACAAGTAAAGTGTCGTACCGACCTCCCATCAGGTGGAGGGTTTTTCATGTTAAAGTTATAGATTATCGCTCTCTCGTTGATGCGGGAGGGTGTAATCAATTATGTTTCCCAGAGCGGTTAGGGACCTTGCAAACCCTAACTGTATCTGGAGGCGCACTAAATAAATGATGGTACGTACACTATGGGGCCCATAAGAAAGATAAGTTCAAGTTAAAAAGGATTGCATAAATGAACATAAATGGTTCACGCATATGCATACGATGAATGTTATGTTTTTAAGATGTTTTAAATTTGAAAATGTTTTGTGAGATTGCGTTTGTGCTTACTGGGCGAAAACTCATCAAGTTATATTTTATACTGTAGGTAAGAAACCTGCAGCTTAAATGATGGACATTGTATAGATGATGCGACGACAGATGAAGGGCGGTATGGATACCACTACGCATAGATTCCGCAATCTTTTTGATATGTCAAGAAGTTTTGTATATAAGTATATGTTATGAAAACCACTTATGTTATATGGTATTTTGATACTAAAGACTTTAAATAAACTTTCTACTTCAGTATTAATGATCTATTGTTAAAGACAAATGCTTTTTATAAGTATGTTTCAAAAAAAAATATATATTCCCAAATTTTAAGAAAAGTTAAGTTAAGTAAGTAAGGTGGTGGTCCTACGTAGTAAGGGGGCGTCACAATACATCTATGCATTCACATGCAAACCCTTGGGTGTTCTAGCACCAAGCTAGAGTTTGTAAAAATTTGGGTTTGCATATCCATTCATCACATAAGCTAACAACCTAACTCAATCACAAACATGCATAACTATAACTTCTTAGGCATATTGGGGACATACAACTAACATCATAAAGTATATATGCAAACCCTAAAATCATGCAACCATAATCACATAATCATGCATAGCACATAAATCAAAACCACCCAATCACCTAATCAAGCACAAATCTAAAAATCTAAACTAGGGCATAAGAAATTAAAATGAGCTTATGCTCTTACAATTCAACTTCGGAAATACACTTAAATTTCCAATAAAACTTAAATTGAAAAGCTTAGGGAATTAAAAGGAATTTACTCTAATCAACACAAAGGTTGTGCTAGGTTTTGATCCAAACTTTTTTTTTTTTCCCTTGCCTTCTACTAGAACCGGTCCTTCTAGCTTGGTTGGCTTCCAAAATTTTCGGCCACACACTAACTTGGTGATTCTCCAAATCCGATCACCACCAACCTATCTCTTTCTCTCTCCTTTTTTTTTTCTTTGAAGTTCGGATTTTAAGGGGATAGAGTGAGGAGGAATTTTGGCATGGTTTTGAGGTGTTTTCTCATTTTGTGAAGCAAAAAGAGCCCCCCCATCACCTATTTATAGGTGATAATTAATTTTCTTTTTGGATTTATTTTTAATCCAAAAATTGCTTATAAGTCCTTGAAACAAAAATATTTGCACATCACCCCTCCTAGGTGGCCGACCATGGTGACTTGTCTTGGAGGCTAAGTCATGAATTCTTTCCACAATTTCTTTAAATCCAAAAAATCACTTAATTATCCATAGATGAGGTGTCTTCCCTCTTAGGCCTTATTTGTTTTTTCTCTTAATATGCAGTCCATTTTCAAGCTAACACAGATATTTCAAATACTGTTCTTACTAATAATACAGTACTGTTATACTGTACTGCAATCCAAAATTCATCTGTGTATAAATGGACTGCATAAAATTTTTTTTGATAACTTTAAGCCATTTAGCCCTTATTGTCCTAAATAATGTGCTTGATTTTTCTATAGTGGTTTTAAATCTTCTTATTACTATCTTATCTGTAATGACGGTTTTTCGCAGTATATTTTTCATACTGCTTGCTATACTTGCAATACCATCATAGTCAACCCTTTGACTTTTCTGGTCAAACTTTGACCAACATAAAATCATAAATTTTCATTCTACCTTTTTGCTCAAAAGGTCATATACTTGACTAAGCAATTCTTATTGAGTCTTATAAAATCATAAGAACTCACAAAATTTAATAAAAACCCTAATCAGGCTTTTTCATGAATAATTTCATGGTATAGCTTAAATTCCTTTAAAAAAGAAAATATAATATCGTAAAAAGCTAGTTATTACACTCAGTTCCAACATATCATTTAAAATAACAACTCATCTATAATAGTTATTGAACTTGTCCATCTTCCGTTCCCTCTCATGAACATTAATATGAAACCACAACCAAATTCTCTCTCTTACTACCTTTTTCCTAAATGGGACCAATTTAGTAATTTATCCTATTTTTATTTGTTTCTCCAATTTTGTTTCTTCCGTCTATGTAGAAGTGACCTTTCACATTTCTTTTCCTTTTGCTTGAAACAGTAGTCTCTTTATTTTTTTTTTTAAAAGATCAGTGAACAAGTAGGATGGAATTGTTAATTAGTTTGATTTATTTATATTTATTTTTTAGTAAACTCCATTTTTACAACTAATTAAAATTCACATTTGCAATCTAAAGATTTATTTACGTTAAAACATTCATATATTTTGAAGATCAACTTCAAGGTATATGTGTCTTGGCACTTGCTGAAGAAGATAAATAAAAGAATCACCATTAAGAATTTTTTGTAAGCAGTTCCCTTTTGGAATGTTTTTGCTCCTTTTTTTTTTCTTTTTTTTCTCCAAAACTACTTGAGGAACTTTTATTTGTTCGATGAGAAAAGAGAATATCAGATAATTTAGTTTGATGAGAAACACGTTTTCTTCTTCTTCTTCTTCTTTTTTCATTTATGAATCAGAAACCTTTTTTTTTTCTCACAAAATATGTAATAACCGAAAATTTCTATGGACTCATGATTTCCTTGTATGTAAAGAAATTTAAGTCCGTACTATGTGTTTATGTAATGTTTTATGAAAGTTATGAATATCAATGTGAAATTCATAATTTTATCAGAAAATATTTAAGTTCTCATTTAATTAGCTATGAGACTCAATAAGTAAGTTGCTTAGTCATGCATGTGACCTTTTGAGCAAAAAGGAAAGAAAACTCTATGATTTTATGTTGGTCAAAATTTGACTAGAAAAGTCAAAGTTTGACCAGAAAAGTCAAAGGTTGACCCGAAAGGTCAAAGGTATGACGGTACTGTTATACGATAAGTAGTATGAAAAATATACTGCGAAAAACCGTCATCACGGATAAGATAGCAAAAATAAGATTTAAAACCACCATAGAAAAATCAAGCACTCTAAGTAGGAAATTAAGGGCAAAAGGGCTTCAAGAAATAAGAAAAATTTTATACAGTCCATTTTTACACAGGTAAATTTTGGACTGCAGTTCCGTATAACAGTACTGTGTATTAGTGAGCACAGTATTGGAAATATCTGTGTTAGCATAAAAGTGGACTGCATATTAAGGAAAAATCCAAACAAGGCCTTAGGGTAATGATATCACCTCACCATGGAGTTATGACATCATTTCTTGAATTAAAGAAATGATGGAAAGAAATTTGGGAGGTTCTAGAGCATGAGTTGGCCGGCCACCTAAGGGGGTCTTTGTGCAAATTATTGTCTCTTCAAGGACTTTTGGGCAATTTTAAAGAGTTCATCATCACCTATAAATAGGTGGAGGGGGGTGGACTTTTTGTTCACAAAATTGAGAGAGCTACCCAAACTATATCAAATTTTCCCCTCTAAAAACCGAACACAAGGAAGAAAGGAAGAAGAGAGAAAAAAATAAAAATCAAGAGGAAAAGTGTTTAGGGGTAATCGGTTTTCTTGTTGGAACAACAAGAAGTTGGAAAAAATTTTTGATACCCACTTAGGCTAGGGAGGCCGGTCGTGGGAAGGAAAAAGGGAAGAAAAATAAAAGTGAAGAAAGGAAGTTGATTGGAGGGTGGCCGGACTTGAGAAGGATCAACCAAGTGATCGGAAAAATTTTGGAACCCGAAGGAGCTAGGGTGACCGGTTGTGGAAGGAGACCAAGGGGGAGGAGGAAGTTGGACCAAACCCTAACCAATTCTTGTGTTGAATCAAGGTAAATCTCCCTTGGCCCTAAACTTTTTAAATTGAGCTTCAATTTGAAATTTAAGTTTATTTCAAGTTGGATTTGTAAGAGCATAAACTCAATTTAATTTTATGCCCTAATTTAGAAATTTTTAGGGTTTGTGCTTGGTTTAGGTATTAGGTGGTTTATTTTGCTAAGATATGCATGATTTTATGCTTATGCTTGCATGATTATTAGGGTTTGCATGCTTGATGTTTGATAAGGTTGTATGTCCCCAAATGCTTAAGTATGATGAAGAATATGCATGCTAGGTTGTTAGAGGTAAATGGAATGGAATGGTTTGTTCAAACCTAGAACCCATGCAAACCCTAGTTGATGCAATGGTGTGCATAAATATAATTGGGTTATGTGAATGATGGGTTGGTACGTTAAAAAACATTGTATGTCTGAATTATAGGCTCCCGCATGTTCGGTTCTAGAAGCACGAAAACTGCGAGTTCGGGTAAAATTGGCCAGTTTTCTGGAAATCAGGTTTTGAGGCCCTTAGAGGCCGAATTTGGGAAAACTTAAAACATGAAAGTTGTAGAGAAGGGTTTTTTCTAGTGGTAAACATGGATCGTTTTCAAAAATAAGGCTCCAATGGCCTTGATTTTAACAAAAATCCTAGCCTAATTGTGCCCAGACTTCATGTACGGCCAGACAAGTTCAACAGGGGATTTGAGTAGGATAGAGTCCAAATTGGGTTTTGTGAAAAACATGAAAGTTGTAGGGCCTTTTGAGATTGAAAACTTTTGTGAGAAAACTTTTTCAGATTCGATCCAGATTTTTAAATAAAAATTGGATTCCAAAAACTGTGCAGGAAACAGGAAATTCCTGCACAGGATTTTCTAAAAAAGTGCAGGAAAAGGACATTCCTGCACATACACTGATAATTGGCAGTGGGAAACTGTTCCAAAGGCAGTTTCCAATACTTAGCAATTTTTAGAAATCCTACTCAAGAGATACAATTTTTCATGAGTTGAACTAAGGATTTTTGAAGAGAAAGAACCTAAAATGTCAAGTTTTTCAAAGAAAAATAAAAGTGGATTTTGAACCAAATTGTCTTACAATTTGGTAACAAGATGACGACCTTTGGTAACCGGGAAGGATACCCGAGTTACTGGGCTTGGCCCAAAGCCCAAGTTGATCCAATAAGATGTCGACTTTAGTTGACCCAAGTTTGACTTAGGCTCACACTAAAGGTTACCCAATGTAACCTAACAAGATACTGAGTATATCAGTGGGCCTAAAACGCTAGGGTTACTTCTAAGTAACCTAGTAAGCTATCGTGTACATGTAAGGGGGACATATAACTAAGATTTATCAAGGATGTTGGTTATGTTACCAATATTTTTATGATTCTGATATATAGGACCCTTATCCTATATTCTTTTAAATAACATAAAATAACATGCTATTGCGACCTGATTTGGAGCAACAAAACCTCAGACATAACATACCAGGCAAGTACAAACCTTACCTACAGTATGGAAAATAGTAAATACTATTTTCAAGTATGACATGTTTTCATGAATGCCATGATATGCTATGTTATGTCAAAGTGTGCCATGTATTGCTATGATGTGCCATGTATTGCTATGATATGCCATGTGTAGGTATATATTATGTTATATGTTACGATATAGTAATATCATGAAGCATGTTCACTAATATTAAATCTCATAGTAAGAACATGTTTTAAGTCATAAGATAAGATAAGTAAGGTGTCGTACCAACCTCCCGCCAGATCGTGGAGGATTATGTATGTTTCGAGCTCAAGTTCAAGTTTAAGATACTAAGACCTTTCGTAAAATTGTAAAGGCTTACATGATTCCCAGAATTGTTAGGGACCTTTCAAACCTTAACTTTCTGTGAAATATGCACATCTGGTACGTGCACAAGGAGCCCACGTGTTAAGCAAGATAGTAAGTTCATAAGAAGTTCATAACGGAACATAAAAGATTCATAATCAAACATAAATGGTTCATGCATAAGTTATATGATGCTTGACATGTTTTTGTGAGAATAAGTTTGTATTTGCTGAGCGTAAAGCTTATCAGTATATTTCATACTGTATGTAAAAGTCTGCAGCCTAGATGGTGGGTCATGCGAACGATGCGGCAAATGAAGGGCGGCGTGGGATACCACTACGTAAATTTTTCCGTAAGTTCTTTAAAAAAAAATATGTGCATATATATACATATTAGAATAAATTGTGTTATACAATATATATGGCGTTAAAGACTCGAAGTGGATGTAAAAAGTATGTGTGACTTCTTATTATGATAAACAAGTAATGTGTGTGCATGGAAGGTTTACTTATATGAACTAGTCTATTTATATATATGTGAAAAAAAAAATTTATTCTCAAATTTCCAAGTAAGTTTAAGCTATTCAAACTAAGATATAGTTAAGTAAGTGTAACGGCCCAAATTTTACTCTAGGTACGTAGGGCCGTTACCATGCTTTCTTAACTTAAACGTCTCGATCATTCACGTAGAATTGACTATGTAAATGTGGGCCGTTACTTAACGTACTTAATTTAGTTTATAAATCTAATACTTAGACTAATCGGGAAATTCCAGAAAAATTTGTTTTTTTTTTCTTCTTTCTTTTGAACTTCATTTTAAAATCGTAACTTGAAAACATTACATACATGAAACATAATATGTTTTTTAATCATCCATGTATAACTTCATAATTTAAACAGTTTGTGGAAAATCTGCGTAGTGGTATCCCACACCGCCCTTCACTTGCTGCATCGTCTCCATGGTCCACCAAGTAATGCTGCAGGCATCTTACCTACAGTATGAAATATACTGATGAGTTTTTGCCCAGCAAGTACAAACATAATCTCACAAAAATATGTCAACATCATATAATTTATGCATGATCCATTTATGATTGATTTATGAATATTTTATGATCAGTTATTGACTTGAACTTATTATCTTGATTACATGTGGGCCCTTTGTGTGTACGTACCGAATGCGCGCTCTCGAGAGAAAGTTAGGGTTTGTAAGGTCCTTAATAATTCTGGGAATCATAAACTTGAACTTGAACATAAACATGAATAATCCTCCACCTGGCGGGAGGTTGGTACGACATCTTACTTGTATGTTCTTACCATGTGGTTTAACATTAGTGAACATGCCTCATGATGTCAATATATCATAACATATATATACACATGGCATAACCATAACATGGCATAACTTAAAAACATGGCATTCTTGTAAACATGGCATTCTTGAAAACGTGACATACTTAAAAACATGACATTTTTGAAAACGTGGCATATTTGAAAACATGGCATATGTAGCATAGCATACTTGAAAATAGTATTTACTATTTCCCATACTGTACGTGGGGTTTGTACTTACCTGGCATGCTCTGTCTTAGGTTTCGTTACTTCAAAACACGTTACAATAGCAGGTTACTTCCTGCTTATTTAAAAACAACAACATAAGATAAGAATCCCATCATAACCATAAGTGTTGGTAATCTAACCAACATCCATGCATAACCTTAGTTATATGTCCTCCATACATATACATGCTAACCCACTTGGTTACAATAAGTAACCTTAGGGTTCATGACTTATCATACGTGGATCATAACTTATTAGGTTACTTAAGGTAACCTTGGGGTTTACTTAAGGTAACCTTGGGTACTAAGCCCAGTCACACATGAATAGTGTTAGGTTATAACTCCTAACCTTGGGCCTAAGCCTTATCATATTTAATCCATAATCCATTGGGTTACAAGGAGCAACCCTAGATTCTAGGCCAAATACAAACTTAGTATCCTGTTGAGTTACATTAGGTAACCCTTGGTCCACTTAAGTCAATTTCTTATTGGTTTACTATGGACAACCTTGGGCTTGGGCCCAATCTAGTAGCTCAGGTATCCTTCCCGGTTACCAAAGGTCGTCATCTCATTACTAAGTTTTAAGACAACTTGTGTCTAAAATTTGTTTTCCTTTGTTTGGAAAAACTTATCATTTTATGTCTTATTTTTGTTCAAAAATCCTTGGTTCAACTTGTAAAAATTATAACTATTGGAGTAGGGTTTCTAAAAATTACTAACTGTTGAAAACTGCTCTTGGAATCAGTTTTCATAGTTAATTTATCAGTGTGTGTGCAGGAATGACCTTTTCCTACACTGTTTTCGAAAATCCTGTACAGGAATTTCCTGTTTCCTGCACAATGTTTGAAATCCAATTTTTATTTAAAAATCTGAGTTAAATCTGAAAAAGTTATCTTCATGAAAGTTTTAGACCTTGAAAATCCCTACAACTTTCATGTTTTACTCAAGACCTGGTTCAGCCTTTAACCTACTTGTTTTCCTTGTTGAATCTGCTTGGTTGTGCATGAAGTCTGGGCATGGCCAGGTTCAGATTTCTGTAAAAACCAAGGCCATTAGAGCCTTATTTTTAAAAACTGTTTGCGTTTCCCACTAGGAAAATCCCTTATCTATAACTTTGTAGTTTTAACTTTATTCAAATTCGGCCTTTAAAGGCCTCAAATCCTGTTTTCCAGAAAATTGGTCAATTTTCACCCCGAACCTGGCAGTTTCCTCTCTTAGGTTCGTTTTACGTCCTAATTCATGTATTCTAACTCAATCGATCACTCGTGAGCCTAAGATCAAGCATGCATCGCTTTTCTAATGTAGAGTTCCATCATCATGCATCCATATATCTGTAACGACCCGTCTAGCACAGGCCATTATCATACTTACATACATACATTCATGAAATAACCATATACAAAACTTACTTACTTAATACGTGAAAAACAGCAGAAAATTTTTTTTATACGCTGCGTACGAGCATTAATAAGAGATAAACAGCGGTCGTTTAAATATCCCTAATATACTTAAAATTTTCGAAACGCGTAACGGCTTCCATTCCCCACATTTTACAGTGCCCGGCCATGCTCCTCCATCTTGCATGATCAAATGCTGGTAGGTTGTTTATCTACAGCATAAACTTAACATAATGAGCTTTCGCTCAGCAAGTACAACTCTTACACTGCAACACATAATTTACATACATCGCAATTTAACCACATCATAACATGTCATTTCAACACTTAACATATCATTGTATATAATATGCATAAACCAATTATGTTCATATTATGCTTTCTTATTTCATTCTTAACTTGCTTTCTTACTTTTCTTCTTATGGGCACCTTACTTGAGTGTACGTACCGAGCGCGCGACTATGGAGTGGTTGGGACAGCCAGTCCATTTCCAACTCAAACCATAGTCCAACTCGACCTACGAGCGGGTCGGTACGACACAGGCGACTTGCTCGCCATTGCTTGCTTACCTTCTTTCTTTCCATGTGTCATTCTTGAACTTGTCATTCTTATTAGAATTAGTAAGCATGCATCGTGATGTCACCTATTCTTACTTCGTAATTATATCACATTCTTATCTTAGCATGTATTCGTATATATCATAACATGTTTCATAACATACGCACAGTTCATGTTTTGACATGCCCCGTAGCATATCAAATAACACTTAGCATAACAAAACATCACATAGCACATAGCACATCAACCATACCTAGGTAAGAATACCCTAATAGCTTATGCTGTAGACGGCGTTGTACTTACCTTATCTATATCCGATGCTAAGTTGCTCCGCTTTTGGGTTCAGCTGCTGGGTACTTCCTGCTTAATCGAAGGACATAGGTAAGGTCTCTAATCTTGATCATAATATGTTGGTTTTCAACCAATATTTATGCAATGCTTTGGTTATATGTCCCCCTAACTATAAATCATAAACTATCTTATGTGTGGTTACACTAAGTAACCTTATCACTTTGGCCCCATTGAACACATACCATGGCCTAGTAAGTTACGTTGGATAACCTTCCATGCCAATCCCACATGTAACATATAGGGTTAGGTCATTACCTACCCTTGGGCTCATAACTTAGTCTCCCTAATCCACAACCTAATGGATTATATTGGGTAACCCATTAGATGATTAGTCCTATGCCATACCAGGTTAACCAATGTTAACCTCTAAGGTTACTAAAGTCAACCCTCTTCGGGTCAACCTTGGGCTTTGGGGCTAAGCCCGGTAACTTGGGTAAAATTTTCCGGTTACCATTCGTCCCTACATAACTTTGATTGAAAACCTTGTTTTCTTGTTCTTGAAAAAGTTTGGCATTTAAGCCCAAAACTTCTTTAATTTCTTATAAAAATTCATGATTCTTGATATATGGTTTTATAAAATGGTTGAAAGTTGAAAACTGCCTTTGAAACAGTTTTCATAGTTAAAACAGTGTTTTTGGAAGGAAAAGCAGTTTTTCTAAACAGTTTCTAGAAAATCCTGTGCAGGAATTTCTTGTTCCTTACACAGTTTTTAAGAATCAGTTTGTATTTGAAAATCCATATTGAATTTGAAAAACTTGTCTTCACGAAAGTCCTAGCTCTCAAAGAATTCTAAAACTTTCATGTTTTAAGAAAAATCCAGTTCTGCTTGTATTCTTGTCAGTTTTCGTTTGAAACTGGCTAATTGTGTAAACTAGGTCTGGGCAGACCAGTCTCGGTTTTCTATAAAAACGGAGGCCATTGGAGCCTCATTCTGGGAAACGGCCCACGCAGCCCCCTAGGAAAAACCCTGTTCTACAACTTTTGTGTTTTACGTTTCACCCATTTCGGCCTCTAAAGGCCTTAAATTTCCACTTTCCCGAAACTTGCCAATTTTGAATCCGAATTGACAGTTTCGATTGTTAGGTCCGGTTTACGTCATAATTCGCAAAGTCTAACTCAACCGACCACTTCGGGAGCTTACACAGCAAATATGCAGCGTTTCTAACATCCCATACATTCAAATATGCTAACCTAACGTGCCCATGCAACCCCTAACCGATTATCCTAATCCTTGGGCTGCATGGTTTCTAACTTGCATACACACATCTAAACCATGCCATACCACTTCAATTCATATCATCTAACATCCTAACATGCTTTCATATTCTCATACACATAATTAGGGACATATAACCATATTCAAACATTTTAGCATGCAACCAATCATAAGCATATTAAATCATAAAATTGAACCAAACCACCCCTAGAAAATCTAATCAAGCACCATAATTAACCTAAGGGCACAAAATAAAAATTTTAAGCTTATGCTCTTACAAACTTTGCTTGAAATACACTTTAAATTTCAACTTGAAAACTTGAACGGAAAAAGGTTAGGGTTTTGAGAAAAATACCTTGAATAAGGCTAGGGTTGGTTAGGGTTTGCATCAAAATCTCACCCTTTTCTTCTAGCTCCTTTAACGGGCCTCACCATTAACCAAAGCACCAAAAATTTTCTTTTGTTCACTTGATTGGTCCTCCACCAAGGCTTGGCCACACCAAGCACTTTTCACCAAAATTTTCAGTTTTTCCACTGCTTTCTCCCGCTCAAAGCCGTGGGCTGCACACAAGGGAAATGGTCCCAACATTTTGTTTTTCAACTTGGTTCTTGGTTTCTTGCTCAAATCCAACTCTCCCCTAAATTTCTCTCTAGAAATTTTTGGTTTTCTCTTGTCTTTCCTCTCTCTCTCACATTCGACAGCTCACCCTAAGGATGCTAGAAAATTTTTTTCAAACTTTCCCTTTTGGTTTTCTAGATCAAAACCGAACATACCCCTAATTGCCCCTTTGAAAATTTGTTGCTTTTCTTCTTTCACTCTCTTCCTCCTCACACTCGGTTTTTAGGGAGAAAAATTGCAAGAGTTTGGCTAGGGTTTTGAATTAAAATGAATAATGCTCACTCTTATTTATAAGCAAGTGTGAACTTTTGAAAATTCTAGAAAAACCCCTCAAAATTTTAAAATTTGCACAAAAAGAGTGCTAGGTGGCCGGCCATCACCTTGTGGAGCAAGGAAAAATTTTTCTAGAACAAGACACTTGTCTTGCTTTGCTTGGTTCAAAGAACTATGATGTCATAATTCAAAAAATGGATGATGTCATAATTCAAAAAGCCTTGTTTGGCATCTTTTTCCAAAAAGCAGTCTAATTTTAAACCAACACAGATAAATCCAATACTGTATTCACTAATATACAGTACTGATATTTTATACTGCAGTCAAAATTTTATCTGTGTAAAATCGGACTGGAAAATTTTTTCTTATTTTCTCAAGCCCTTTTGCCCTGTGCCCTAATTTAGTGTGCTTGATTTTTTTACGGCGGTTTTAGTTCTCTTTTCGCAGTATTTCTTCCATACTGCATGTCACAAAATTATACAGTCATCACTTTGACTATTCTGGTCAAACTTTGACTTTCCCGAGGCAAAATTGACTTTTTCGGTCAAACCTTTGACCGTCCTAAAATCATGCAATTTTCATCCCATTTCATCCAAAAAAGCCGTTTGCTTATTAAAACAATCATATTTGAGTCTTATAAAGTTATAAGAACTCATAACACATAATAAAGTTCTAAATCGAACTTTTTCGTAAATGCATTCACGGCATACATTTAATTCCTTTTAAAGAGGAAATAGTAACATAGAAAAATCAGGTATTACAATATCATCCATGCATAGCCAAACATTTTCATGAAAACCCTTGGGTGTTTTTGCACCAAGCTAGGGTTTGAAAAACTTTGGTTTGCTTATCCATTCATCATTCAAGTTTCTAATCTAACTCATTTAACATCATGCATGACCTACAACCTCTTGGGCATATTGGGGACATAGAACAAACACTTTGAAGGCATGCAAGCAAACCCTAGAATCATGCAAGCATAAACATGCAAAGCTCATAAAATCACCACCATAACCTAATCAAGCACAATTCTAAAAATTTCTAAACTAGGGCAATAAAACAGGATGAGCTTATGCTCTTACATCCAAAGCTTAAATCTCCAAATTAAAGCTCAATTTAAAAGCTTAGGGTCCAAAGGATTTACCTTAACCAATTCAACACAAGGTTGGTGCTAGGTTTTGGGTCTAACTTTTTCTCTTTGCTTCTTCACCATAACCGGCCTTCCCCTCCAATTGGGGTTCCAAATTTTCGGCCATACACACATGAAAAACATACACACAAACATCTTGCTCCAAACTTAATAAAAGACTTAGAGGTTTAGAGCGTTTACTTTAGTCATTCAAGGGTTTGGCTAGATTGGTTCTAACTTTTCCCTTTTTCCTTGCCACCCCCCATAACCGGCCTTCCCTTGGCCTATGGGGTTCCAAAATTTTTCAGCCACTTGATGGCTGCCTCACCAAAGTCCGGCCACCCCCTAACTCAAATCCTTCCTCACTTTTTTTTTTTCTTTCTTTTCTCTTCCTATTTGGCTTCAGATTTTAAGGAGGAAAGTGTGAGAAATTATTTGGCCATAGGTTTGGGGTGTTTCCTTATTTTTTTGTGAACAAAATCAGCTGCCCCCTACACCTATTTATAGGTGAAAAATACCTAATTTTTGGATTTATTTTTATTTCCAAAAATTACATTTTGGCCCTTAAAGCAAAAATATTTGCTTAGATGCCCTCCAAGTGGCATGTTGGTAGGCCATGTGCTTGCTCTTTGAGCAAATGCTTGCATTATCATGCTTACCTCGTCATGCTTACATCACATTTTTCAAAAAATTGCATTTTGGCCCCTAAGGACAAAATATTTGTAATTTTACCCCAACATATGGCCGGCCATTGGTTTGCCTTGTAGGGCAATTCTTGCATCATTATGACATCGTTTTGATGACATCACTTATTTTTCTAAAATTACATTTTAGCCGTTAAGGACAAAATATTTGTAATTTCACCCCTACATGTGGCCGGCCATAATCGGTAGCTTGGTTACCAAGTTTTTGATTTCTTTCCACATTTTCTTTAATTCCAAAAATTATATAATTATCCTTGATGAGGTGTCCACCTTTTAGGCCTTGTTTGGCTTTTTCCTTATATGCAGTCCTTTTCAAGCTAACACAGATATTTTCAATACTGTTTTGACTTATAATACAGTATTATTGCACTGATTGCAGTTCAAAATTCATCTGTGTAAAAATGGACTGTATAAAATTTTTTTTTATTTCTTGAAACGTTTTTGCCCTTAATATCCTTCTTGGTGTGCTTGATTTTTCTATGGTGGTTTTGAATCTAAATCTTCCTATCTTGTCTGTAATGACTGTTTTTCGTAGTATATTTTTCATACTGCTTATCATATTACAGTACCGTCATACCTTTGACCTTTCGAGTCAACCTTTGACTTTTGATCAACTTTGACTTTTTCCGGTCAAATTTTGACCAATATAAAATCATGAATTTTATTATGCCTTTTTCCATAAAAGGCTTCATGCATGACCAAAAACTCTTGTCAAACTTTGACCAACATAAAATCATGAATTTTATTAAGTCTTTTTCAAGATCTCTGAGCATGTTATCTCAGATTTTGTTAAGCTCATTTATTTTTTTTTCCTCTGCTGCCTCTGTTCTTGGTGGCCTAGCAATGAAATCCTTATTTACCAAAAAAAAAAAAAAAAAAAAAAACTCCTGTGGCCGGCTTCAGATTATAACTTTGAATATTTAATCCTTCCACACATTTGTGCTTGAACTAAGCTGCGATTGTGAATTCCCAGACTTTGAAAGAGGTTGCAAGACTTGGAAAGGTGCTTTTTCTTTAAACAACAGTGAAGAAAAGAGAGGTATAACCTATCTCAAATTGGCAAAAAATTACGGCCATATGCTTTAAAAGTAACTCAATAATAGCTACTGGTTGAAACATTGTGGATAATGCCCTTAAAAATATCCGAAGTAGAAAAAAATAACAAAGTAGCAAAAAAAAAAACAAAAAAGAAAATATATATCAGTAGTATCTAGTGCGAAAAGTTGGAGAAAGAAATAAAAATAAATAAAATTAAGAGTGGGTCCCATCTAAGAAAAATGAGGGAAAAGAGGATGCAAGATTTATTGTCCTAAATTTCAATTTTCTATGTAATTGTCACTCCAATAATATTATATTATATCATCTGAATTAAAAGAATTTAACTATATAAAAAATACTAAATATTAAAAATTCTTGAACAAATATTTGATCAAAAATAGGGCTTTTGGTCTTCATGTGAGGTGTATGTGGGCTTTCCATGATCAATTTAGCAAGAACTTAAACCAAATTGAATGGGGTACATTGTAACAATTTAGAACGTTTAGGGGGACAAATTGTAAAATATTAGAATTTTAGGGGCAAATTGTCAAAGGTTGACATGTTTGGAGTTTAAAGTAGTAAATAGACAAGGACGTTTTGCATCTTTGTCCTTTATTTGTTGCATATTTATAATTTATCTCCTAAATTTTTAATTTTAGTAATTTACATCATAAATTTGTAAATCAGTAGCAAACCACCCCGTTGATAAGAGTACCTTGCATATGAGTGGTTAGTTAATTATATAAATGATCATTTTTGTATTTTTGTATATCTTAACAAAAACTTATTGAGATTATGATCTTTTCATTAAAATTGAAAATATTGAAGAACTTTGGTTCAAATATAAATTTGAGTTAATATTGATTGAAAAACCCTTTTATGCCCTTCATTAATAATCCAAGTGCAAATCATATAATTTTCATTAAAAAAAAAAGTTAATACAGGGGTTTCTATTGATTTACAAATTCAAGAGACAGAAATGTAAAAGTTAAAAATACGAGAAAACTTTTTGTTGATAAACTTTTTGTCTACAACGACGTAAAAGTTGCTGCAAAGTTGCTACTAATTGGTTTCTCCATATTGATTTCTGCCATAACTTAAAAACAATAGTGTAGTGACATAAACGATAATGTAATAATTTAAATCAAAATTATTAAAAGACACCCTTCTTCTTGCTCATTCTACCCCTCTTCCCGCTACCCTCCCTTTCTTTTAAATCTCTTCTCTCGTTTTCTCTTCACAGCAGCCATCAACTCCACCTCGCCCGGAAAAAGTCGCCACCGCCATTGTCACTGAGCCCAAATGTCCGCTACGCGGCAACGGTCAGCCGACTTCGGGATTGCAATCAGAGCTAGAGAGGCCCTGATTAGGGCTCTATAAGAGGGCAAGTTGCTCCAAGCCAGCATTCTTGAGGCATGGAGATCTGGCTTCGGTGGCTATGGAGCCACCCTTGTTTCTGTCTCTGCCCTCGCAATCCAGGTGCTGTGACGGTGGTCTGGTTCCAGCATTGCTTCAGGCCTGCTTTTCAGGTAGAGGAGCGGAGGTGATCGGATCTCCTCCGGTGTGACCGTGGCTGCATTTTCCAGCAGGTATCACAGTGGTTACCCGTTGGTAACCAACTGATTCTTCTTACCAATTGATGATAAGTTGGTAACTAATTGGTAATCACCGATGGTCGGTATTACTGTAGATACTGGCCAGTATCAAGTTGGTTACCAGATGATAGCCAATCAACGAGCATCAACTGGTCAGTATTATCATGGATACCAACTGATAACTTAAGGATATAATTGACATTCTAAAATAAATAAATAATATATGATGCAATGTTATGATATTTTTTGATGTGGTTGTTTTTGTTTTTTTGTTTTTGTTTTTTTTTCATTTTAGCAAAAATCAATTTAAAACATGAATCTATGGCATTTCTCTAAAATCTCCTTAAAAAATAATACTAATATTGTGAAAATTTGTGATCATATTTATTTTTCTAGACCAAGAGCTTTTTAGTTCAAATACATTTTCATTAAATATCCGAGAGTAAAACATTGAAAATTGAAACATTTTTCTTTGTGGATCAAACGTTCTTATTTTTAGAGATTTCCTAATTTAATATAAGAAAACCCTTTAAATTTTAATAGGAGAAAATATTTCATTTTAATAAAGACAGTTTGCATTCTAAACCTCTTAAAACAATTGTTGGGTTTAGAACACTAATGGCGTACTTTGATGACTATACCCTCTCGGGAGGTTCATGGGACTAAATTTTTGTTTAGAAAAGCTATTCTCATATAATATTTGGGATAAATTGTTCTCTTGTCCCTAACATTCCTACAAAGTTGCGATTTGTAAAAAGTTGGGAACCAAACGAGCAATTTAATTAACAAAAGATTGGATTTATTTTGTATTTCCTCATTGTATACTTATTTGAATTAATCACTTAGTTAAACATGCATAATTATATTATGACCATAATTGAGCGCGGCCTTTGGCCACCGGCTGTTTTCGTGTCCCACCAGCGTTATGCGACATTGCCCCAACCAACATTGTGTTTCATCACCTACGATCACTTATAGAAAGATATTTCTCAACAATTTTTTGACAAGTTTAGTGGATAATTAGACATGGAGATTGCAGAAGCTCCTTTGTCTACACAAGCTTCTAGAACATATCTGTGATTAAAATAGACTAATTAGAGGCAACCTCACAATGTTCGAACTACAAGAAAACCATGAAGATTGCTTACAAAAACGATAAATTTCTTTACTCGTCACAACATATAAGTATGCTTATCTAGCGTCCAAAAGCATTACGGTTACTTCATTTATTGAACAGGATTCTTGATTGTAAGCAGAAGAAGTGTTGAGAATATCACATATAAGTAAGCTTATCTAGCGTCCAAAATCGTTACGGTTACTTCATTTATTGAACAGGATTCTTGATTGTCAGAAGAGGCAGTGTTGAGAGTATCGAATTGGAGCAGCGATCTTTGTACGAAGAAACCTGGTTGTTTAGGTTGATCCAAGGAACTCTGACTCCCAAACATTACAACCACAGACGACATGCTTGGCCTATCCTCTGGACACTGTTGGATGCACAAGAGAGCGATATGGATGCAACGAAGCACTTCTGGTTTGGCACACGACCCCACTAGACATTCGTCAATCAATTCTAAGGCATTTCCTTCATTCCATAATTTCCACGCCTAAAAAAATTACTCCAAAGTTAAAGCTTGTTAGCTCAGTCCAGATGTAATCTTTCTAACCAAAATGTGTACCAAGTTGATAAGTTATACTTACATGTCCTGTGAGATTAAGGTTGCGATCAGGATGAAAAAATCCCCTGTTTTTCTTCCCACTTATGATCTCCAACACCAATATTCCGAAGCTAAATACATCGGATTTTACTGAAAATAATCCGTCACTTGCATATTCAGGTGCCATGTAACCACTGCAGAATGTGATCATTATTAAATAGTCAAATAAAAGCAAAGGGATAATTTATCTACAAGAGTTTGGTTAATGCAAGACAAACTTACTATGTTCCAACCACTCTATTTGTGTTTCCCTCTGTTTGATTTCCTCCGAAAGTTTTAGCCATGCCAAAGTCTGAAATTTTGGGATTCAACTCATTATCAAGTAAAACATTACTGGCTTTTAGATCTCGATGTATAATTCTCAATCTGGAATCTTGATGCAGATATAGAATCCCCCGAGCAATTCCACATATGATTTGGAAGCGCGTAGACCAATCTAACAACTTTTTTCTCGTTTCATCTTGCATTGTTGATAAAAATGGACTCAATCAATCTTCCGGCATGAAGTGTCACATTAGTAAGTACTTGAAGAAATTTCATAAAATCAGTTGTAAAAAATAGTGAAGGCATTAAGGATTCAAACCGAAAATGAAGAAGTCAAGGCTTTTGTTGGACATGTATTCATAAATCAACAAGTTTTCCTCTCTTTGAATGCAACATCCAAGAAGCCTCACGAGATTCCTATGTTGAAGTTTGGCAATAAGTATAACTTCGTTCTTGAACTCATTCAATCCTTGGTCAGAACTTCTTGAAAGCCGCTTCACCGCTATTTCTCGACCATCTTGTAGTTTTCCCTGGAAATGTCATCTTGATTTACTGAAAGGTTGCAATACTTTTGGGATAAAATACTAGTGCTTTGCATTATTCTATCAAAGCGGAAACCTTAAAACCTTGTAAACAGGTCCGAAACCGCCTTCTCCAAGCTTGTTATCAGCCGCAAAGTTACAAGTGGCATTAGCTATCGTATCTAAGTCAAAGAGTGGGAGTTCCAAGTCGTCCTTGTCGTCTGTGTTGTACATTTTTCTTTCCCTAGCAGCTATATGGAAGGGAAATTGGTATATATTATCAGATCCACCATTTTCTTTTTGTAAATAACTCAATAAAAATGAAGGACAAAAAATTCATAGAGAGCTATGAGGAAAAAAAAAGAGAGTTATGAATACAACCAAATGACAAGAAAGGCGTAATTCAAGTAATCCTCCAAAAATTTTAAAAGGGTAGTCGGATCAAGGCCATACAAATCTAGATTTAGCAACCAATTCAAGTAACGTGGCTCTGTTTTCTAGTGTTACAAGTAAGTAAAATTTAGTCCAAATTAAAGGACATATCTCACAAAGTTTTGCCAAGATGATCAGAGTAAGAGTAGTAATACCTTTCCTGCATCTTATCTTGTAAATGCAAAAACCGAGTAGGAGCACCCCAGAAATGCTTCCAACGACAGCGGCAATCATCACAGCTCTCTGCTTTTCATTGCTTTTTCCTATGTCGTCAGTTATTTTGAGACAGAAAATGCAAATAAAATCATATTGAATCCAAGAAAAACTTTGGAAAGATGAATGTAATTAAAATGGTGTTCGACTTTGAAGGAGGTGCATGTATACCTAGCTCTGAGGCCGGTACACGAACATACAAGGTCTGTCCATTTGAAGGGAACTGTCTAATATCTAAGAGATCACCGAACCACATGATGCATCCGCTGCCTCGTCCTCTGATGTCGAAGTTTGTATAAGCCACACAAGAGCAGTTTCTCAAGCATTTGTTCCTGCATTCTGATAGATTTAAGCTTTGGTTCACCCAAGAATGTGTTGTATCTGGTAGTTTCAAACCATCAAGTTTGATAAACCCGTCCTTCTCTTTATCGTGGCACATCATTGGAGTGTTTCGAACACAGCCCCCGGACCAGTCTGATGAACCCCATTTCTCTTGAGATCGAGGCTTGAATCCTTTAAGACAGTGGCATGTAGGATTATTGTTAATCATCACACAACTTCCATTAGCTCCACAGAATCCATACTTATCGCAATCACTCGCTGGCTCTGAATCAAAAAGCCCCCAAGTCTGATTGAGCCACGCGTACCGTTGACGCAAGTGAGTGGTTTCGTTCAGAACTATCATCGAGAAGAGTTCTGCCTCAACCTTGATGTCGAACATGTAATACAACTCGTGATCGTTGTAGACATACTTGAAATTGTAGATAGGGTTGGCAACTAATTGTGGCACACCGCTGAAACGAAGGCCATTCCACGGGCCCGAACGATAGTATTTGGCTGTGCCGTTCAGCAGGTAAACTTCAGGGGATGCGTCTGGTTTTAGCTCAAATCCATAGCTCAATTTTCCGGGACATGGGTCATTCCAGCTCTTCCAAGCCGTTAGACTCCGCTTTAGACCAGCACGGAAATCCCATCCCAGCTTCATTCCAGGTAACAATGTGTTGGAAGGGTAATCAAAGCTTTGCCACAAATAACTTTCTTGACTTGAGCTTCCATTATTCTCATCTTTCAGGACAAGATTTCCTGTATCCAAGAGATGCAGAATCGGTTTCCGGGCTTGTTTCAATGAGCTCGCAGACCAAACAACACTCGTGTTCTGATACAAAAGCACAAGATTCCCCGTGCTGTTTATAGTCAACAAGCCAGAGGAATCATGTATCGGGTTGCATCGGTTCGCGACCCAAATGACGGTTCTAATCGGAATTTTATGGTACCAAATTCCCACGTAACGGTTCTTGGAATTTCCAGGACTGAAGAAACCAAGCTCAAACTTTCCTTCGCTCGAAACCAAGGTAACTCCATCGCGGATGGATTGGAGTGTACTATTGGTGTCGACCGTAGAGGAAACGGGGACGAAGAGAAACAGAATGACTACAGAGACAAACAGAAAAGGAGAAACAGCCATTGATTTAGGAATCTGGTTGCTTAGGTTTGAGAAGGTACGACATGGTAGCCTTGGTCATAGATTTCTTATAATTTTGGTTTCAATTGGGAAAATGATTTCTCAACTTGCATTCCTTAGTAGTACTAGAATTAAAGTGATGGCAGAGACATATATCTTCATTGGTGCTGACTGAAAGTTATAAATATGCATCAAAAGTTAGTTATGCGTTACATCATTCTGTCTCACATTTTATTTTTAGCATTTGATCAAAACTTGCTAGTTAAAAAAATGGATATGTACTTGTTTTAATAAATGAGGATTTTATCACTTGGACTCTGTAATTTGTTTACTTAGTTCTTGAAATACGTAAATTATATTACTTTAATCCAAGAACTTTTGATTTATGTAAATTGATCCCTGAATTTATAAAATGAAATTTGTAACTTATTTTGTGCTTTATTGTAATAATCAATTAATTTTAATGTAACATTTTTTTAATGATGTTAGTTTTTCATATTAATAGGTTTAAATCGTCCGTGTTATAAGATTTTAAATAGTTAGTTAATGTAAATCATATAAAATAAAATATTACAACTGCCAAACTTGTCCGATTGTCAGATAGAAGAGCTTACATAAATATATATATATTTTTTTATGTGATTTTGAAAAATTCTACCATAAAGAAATGTGTGCTACCGCTTGGGGTACCCTTACCGAAGAAGGCTCCATAAACGATTAATTTTCTATATATAAGTGCATTCACAATGCTATAAAATATCTTGGCAAGTTGAAGCATTTATTAACTACAAGAAAGACTATAACACATCTCAATTTGACTGGCACCTCCGTATTAGAAATTCTATCCCCCTCAACATTATTAAAGAAAAATAAAAGAAACTTACAAAAAATAAAGAAAAAAAAAATGACAACCCCAACGGAAAATAAAAGTAAAAAGAAATAACCAACCTACGAAAAGAAAAAGCGAAAACAGCAAATGCAATAACTGACATACGAAGGAATAATCCAAACTACGCCTTTAAAATCTAACTATTAAAATAGAGCTTATTAATTAAAAACCTTTCTAGTATAAGCTATTTAAAAAATTATTAAAAAAAAAAACACGGATGTCGTGGGACACGACTCTGACCACCAAAACTGCAAGGAACTCTAGATCTCCTAAAGAAAAATGGTAGCTATCCTCAGTAAATAAATCCATATAAAAATTCATAATAAAATAATCCATATAGACGTATTGATAATTGTCGTAGGAAACTTGATAATCAATTGAATCAAGATATTTCATAGCCACCAACCATCTAGCCCTAAATTTCCAAGGGATCACAACAGAACGATTTTGCAAAAGTAAACAAAAATTTTTTTTCCTTATCTTATTAAGAGTAGTTGTAATTAGATTTAAGGAATTTGTTGTTTGTTCACGATTGAAAAATAGAAATTAATAACGTAACATAAAATGAATTATTATATCATTATTTTTATAAATTACGAGAAATGACGTGTGTAGCTATATAAATAATCATGTTATAAATTGTTCATGTCAATTTGGCAACAATCCTTGAATCTTCAATTATCACAAACGTTGTAAAGATAAAGCTTCTTGACCTTTCCGTCTTACTTCCTATTTTCCTCTATGAGAATCAATCAATGTGTGGGCACCGCAAATTAATTTCTTGCACATGGTCTCTATTGACTATGGTCTCCTTCTAATCTCTATTGGCTGTGGTCTTCTTTTCTTTAAAGGTAAGAGAGCATGAAACATGGAGGTCAAAAAAGATTCAATCCTAGTGAATAGGGACGGAGTCAGACTTTGAGCTCAATCGGGCACAACTAAAGAACAATGTGGAAAGAAAGAAAGAAAAAAAAATATATATATATATATATATATATATATATATATAGGGTTCGTTTGGTAAAACAGTTTGAGTTAAGATTTTTAAATTGAGTTGAAGATAAGTTAAGTTGAGAGTTAGAGTTGAGTGTTTGGTAAAAAATTTGAGTTGAAAAGTTTAACTTAAGTTGAGTGTTTGGATGTAAAAAGTTTGAGTTAAAAAGTTTAACTTGAGTTGAGTATTTGAATATAAAAATTGAGTTGTATTGCGTAATGTAATTTATTAGAATTGTATTATGTATTGGAAATTAGTAATTTAGTAAATTTTTTTTCATCTTGATTTGGTTCCTATGCGTAGAATAATTGTGACTGTAGTCCATAAAAACATATTTTTAGTTAGATAATTTTTATATGGCTCGCAATTTAGGAGGTTTTTCATATATACTTCATGGAAACCAACATAGAAGCTCTGAAGGTGACGTTTAGATTTGTTAGTTGTTTTACTTTGAGATTTAAACAATTTTCATTCACTATTTCTGTTCAACTTTTATAATTAGGAAACCTAAAATCAAATCCTAGAATCAAGCTAATTAACGTATATAATTTTGTATATATTCTAAAAATGGAAAGAATCATAAAATGGTAATTAGAAGAATAAATCAATCAATCTATTTCATGAATTCTCAACAATCCCCCTTAAGTTGTGCATACCAACTTGTCAAAAAACTTTGAGATTTTTCAATTGAATATCGTCATGGAGAGAATGTCAGTCAACTTCAGATTGATCAACACCATGAACATATTTTTTATAATTAATATTTTTATACTCTTTTCTTATTTTTTTTTTCTTTCAATTCAACTATCAATTTTTTTTGAACAATGAAGATTTTTTTTTTGTTTTTTTTCTGCTCTTTTTTCCTTTAAATTATTCCTTTCTTTTTTTCATTTTACCTTTTTTGCTTTCTCTTTTTTTTATTTGTTGTTTTTTTAATATTTTTATGCTAACCGGAAATACCCCCTCCCTCCCTCTCTCTCTTCCCCCCTCCCCCTCCCCCTCCCTCTCGCTCCATCCCTTTCACAACCCCTGGAACAAACCCAGATCTAGGTTACACTTGTAACACCCCACCTACATAGGGCTGTTACCATGCTACTCTATTAAGTACTTATCTTACTCATTCATGAATAAGTACTGAAATTTTTTTTTTAAACTTAAATTCAAAACCTTATACTTATATAAATATATATATATATTCATACAAGTATATACTTAATTAAGAACTATAGTTCAAACCTTTGTAACATATCTTGCAACTCTTACTAAGTATTAGATATTAATACTCTCAAACCGACATCATATAATACAACAAAATTTCAAAACGCGTGGCGTGGCGGTGTAATAACTAATTTTTACGGCATTATGATTTCTTTTTAAAGAAATTTAAGCTGTACCATAAAGGTATTTCTGAAAAAGCCTAATTAGGTTTTTTATCAAGTTTGTAAGTTCTTATAATTTTATAAGACTAAAAAATGATTGCTTAGTCAAGCATGTGACCTTTTGGAGTAAAAAGGTAGAAAAAAAATTTTACGATTTTATGTTGGTCAAAATTTGACCAGAAAAGTCAAAGTTGACCGAAAAAGTCAAAGATTGACCAGAACGGTCAAAGGTATGACGGTATCGTAATATGATAAGCAGTAAGGAAAATATACTGTGAAAAACCATCATTACGGACAAGATAGTAAGAATAAGATTCAAAACTACTATAGAAAAATCAAGTACATTAATTAGGATGTTAAAGGCTAAATGGCTTTAAGAAATAAGAAAAATTTTTATACAGTCCAATTAAACACAGATAAATTTTGGACTGCAGTCCAGTGTAACAATACTGTATTATTAGTGAGAACAGTATTGGAAATATCTATGTTAGTATGAAAATGGACTGCATATTAAGAAAAAAGCCAAATAAGGCCTAGAGGGAGGACACCTCATCCAGGAGATAATTATGTGAATATTTGAAATTAAGGAAAATTGTGGAAAGAAATCTTGGCTTGTTCTAGAACCAAGTGGCCGGCCACCTAAGAGGGCTTTTGGATAATTATTTTTGCTTCAAGGACCAATAAGCAAATTTTGGATTAAAAATAAATCCAAAAATTTATTTATTTTTCACCTATGAATAGGTGATGGGGGGGCTCATTTGGTTCATAAAAAGAGAAAACACCCCTAGATCATGCCAAAATA
>CM046381.1:8473544-8498544 GCA_025413485.1 Ficus microcarpa
ATTCTTCACTCTTTTCCCATTAAAAATCCGAACTCAAAGAACTAAAAAGGAAGAAAAAAAAATATAGAAGAAAAGACTTGTAAGGTGGTGACCGGATTTTTGGTGAAGGACCAACCATGTAACGCCCCACCTAGCGTAGGCCGTTACTCGTGCGTGCATACATACATTCATAACATAAACTTACTTACATACATGGCTTGTAAAAACATAGCGGATTTTTTTTTTTTTTTTTTTTTATAGTACACAAAACTATGTACATACTCAAAATACTGTTTCTGTGCATAACTTACTAATTACTACTTATAAAAAGTATCTTGTCTCTTATAAGTATATACCACACAAAAATGCGTAGCGGCTCCATATACCACGATTTTACATTGCTTGACCCGCTACTCCCCACCGCATCAAGATCAGCTGATAGGCGACTTACCTACAGCACAAACTCAAAACCGTGAGCTTAAAGCCCAGTAAGTACAACTCCTAGGCCGTAAAACAATTAACAACAATATAACATCTAACACACAAAACATAACATGTCATACATAGCATACTTAGCATACATAGCATACATAACATACATAACATGCATAACATGCATAACATACATAACATACTTAGCATACATATAACACTTAGCATGCATAGGTCATCTTATGCTTCATTATCTTTCATTATATCTTATGGGCCCTTAGTCTACGTGTTCGTATCCGGCGCGCGACTATGAATTGTCTGGGGCGGCCAAACCAATTCCAGTTCAATTCACAGTCCGACCCGACCTGACGCGGGTGGAACGACACGGCTCTTAATTTCTTACTTAACCTTGTTTACGTGTGAACATACACTTCTGATGTCATCTTTCTACTTAGCTTCTTGCTTATCTTGTCTTAGCATACCTACATACTTAGCATTTTCATGTTGCATTCATAACACAGAGCACATCATCGAGTCTAATAGTTTAATCCTATTAGCTTGTGCTGTAGACGGTGTTGTACTTACTGTCTGTACTTTAATTGTTACGCAGATCCTCGTCGAGTCTCTGCTGCAGAACTTCTCCTGCTCGATGGAAAGTTGTACGTCAGTCTTCAAGTCCATTTCTATCGCATGCTGGTACTAACCAACATTTTTACGGGTTTTCGGCTATATGTCCCCCTAACGTAGAGCCTCTTGTAACCCTTAGGGTTATTTTTGAAGAATCGTGTTGTATACTTAGCCCATTTAGAAAACATCGGGTTAGGTCGAACACCTACCCTTGGGCCTGTGTATAAACTTGTTATCTTGTCGGTCAACCGAAGTCAACCATTTTGTGAGCTAAAGTCAACCTTGTCGGGTCAACTCTGGGCTTTGGGGCGAAGCCCGGTAATTCAGGTGCTGAATCCCGGCTACCATACGTTCTACATTTTCCTTTTGAAAACTTAGCTTAAAAATCCATTTCTTTGAAAACTTATACTTAAAATCTTTTTCATGACAGTTAGCTTAAAACTTGATAACTTTCTTCGTAAAAATTTCGTGAATCTTGGTCTATAATTTCATAAAATATTTAAGGGTCAGAAACTGCTTTTGGGACAGTTTCCATACTTGAAACAATGTGTTTTGTTCGAAAAACGTTTCACCTAGTAGGGTTCTATAAAATCTTGCACAGAAATTCTTTGATTCCTGCGCAGTTTTGACATTTCAGTTTATAGTTAAAAATCCCTTTTGAATTTGAAAAAGTTTCCTTCACGAAAGTTCTAGCCCTCGAAGAGTTCTAAAACTTTCGTGTTTTGTAAAATTTCTGATTCTGTACCGATTGGTACCAGTTTTTAATTGAAAACGAGGTTAACTTAGAAATCCGAGTCTCACAGACCTCTTACGGGTTTTCTTGTAAAAGAAGGCTGTTGGAGCCTTATTTTGGAAAACTTGCCAAGTTGGCCACTAGAAAACACCCTAGTCTACAACTTTCTTGTTTTAAGTTTTTGCCCATTCGGCCTCTAAAGGCCTGTAATCCACGTTTTACTGAAACTGCTCCCTGGAACCCGAGAGCTAGTTTTGGTTCTTACATTTATTTTTACGTCCTAAGTCGCGGGTTCTAACTCGACCGCCCACATCGGGAGATAGTCAACATGCATGCAGCGCATCTAACGTCCCTTAACCCTACCATACAGCCCATGTGATCTTGCAACCCAAAAATCCGAACTCACTATCCTAGGGTTGCATAAACTCTAGCTTAACATACATCACACAATCTCATGCATTTGGTTCATAAAAATCATAACATACATGCACAAAACTAAATGACCTAATTTGGGGACATATTACCTAATTCAAAACCCTAACATGCCATTCTAGCAAATCAATCACATAGCATAATTTATGAGCATAAAATTAAACCAAACCACACCTAGAATCTACCTAATCAAGCACTAAGCACACATGCACATCTAAGGCAGCAAAATAAACATACATAGGAGCTTATGCTCTTACAATAATTTTTTGCATAAAATACACATAAATCATAGGCTTAAAACTCATTTAAACTTGGTAAAAAGCTTTTAAAAATTTTACCTCACAAGAAGTGGATTTCGGCTTAGGGTTTGGGATACCCGAAAAATCCGGTTTGCACCAATTGGCTCCAAGGGTTCGGCTGCTCACCCTATGTGCACCAAAAATCAAATTTTTGGTTTCCTTGTGGTCTCCTCTCCTTGCTCGGTCACTCTAGGGTTTCTAGCCCCAAACTGAAATTTTTTTCTTCTCTTCTAGGGTCAAAACCCGAGGGCTGTTTGGAGCTAAATCCAAGCTCCTATCTTGATCAATTCTCACTCTTTTTGCTAGCTCACTCACCCGAACTCTCTAGCCCTAATTTCTACCCCAAAATTTGGTTTTTCTCTTGTGTTTCCCCTGCTCCAAACCCACGGCAACAAGGGCTGCAAGGGCTGCCAGAAATTTTTTTCTTTCTTCCACTCGGTTCCTAGACTACCCGAAGCAAACTAGATGGAGTTAGCTTGAAAAATTTTCTGATCTCTCACTCTCTTTCTCTCAGTTTCTTGAGCAGAAAATTTGCAAGAACTTAGTTGCATTTTTGAATTAAAGTGAATAGAGAACACTTCTATTTATAGGCCAAGAATCAAGCTTTCAAAATCTCATTTTGACCCCAAAATTTGCAAAATTTTGGACTTTAGGCATGCTAGGTGTCCGGAGTTAATGGGGGTGCAAGACAACTCATGGTGAGTTGGCATAGTCCACATGTCACCTTGTCATTGGTCCAACACACCTCCCATAGAATAAAATAATATTTTCTTTTGAGATATCTTAAAAATTTAAGGCTTTGTTTGGTGAAAAACCTTGAAACTTTGATTGTAAAAATTTAAATTCCAATACTGTAATTATTATTTTACAGTTTGGATTTTTCATATTTACAGTCAAAAAAATCGGATCGAAAGTCTTTTCTCAAATCCTTCTGCCTCATGACCTAATGTGGCGTGTTTGATTTTTCTAAGGTGGTTTTAGTTTTCATTAGTCATAAAAATTAGTTCCTGCATTATTTTCCATAAAACGCAGATCTTAAAATTCCTCCGTCACAATTTTGACCATTTTGGTCAAACTTTGACTTTTCGGTCAACGGTTGACTTTTGTAGAATCGAGTCGATTTCACTTCTTTTTGTTCAAAAAGGCCATTTGCTTCTTTGAACACTCATTTTTGAGTTTTATTAAGCTATAAAAAACTCATAACACACATTAGAGCTCTGAACTAAGCTTTTTCATAAAATTGCATGTACTATTTACATTCAATTATTTACAAAAGCTAGTTACATGAAAAACTAGATCTCACAAACCAAGTGGCCAAATTTTGGAACCCCATTGGAAGGGAGGCCGGTTGTGGTGGAAAGCAAGGGAGAAAGGGAAAAGTTGAAATCAAGCTAGTTCAACCCTTGAATTGATTAAGGTAAACCCTTTGGACCCTAAGCTTTTCAATTCAAGCTTCAATTTGGAAATTTAAATGTATTTCAAGCATTGGATGTAAGAGCATAAGCTCATTTAATTTCCATTGCCCTATATTAGAAATTTTAGGTTTGTGCTTGATTTAGGTGCTTAGTTGGTTTTAATTTACAAAGTTAGGCATGATTATGTGATTTGGTTGCATGAAATTAGGGTTTGCCTGATTGATGTATGATATGGTTGTATGTCCCCAATATGTTTAAGAATATTGTAGAATATGCATGTTAGGTTGCTAGATGTGTTGAATGAATGGTGCAAACCCAAAACTTATACAAACTCTAGTTGGTGCAAAATCACCAATGATTTGCATGAGCATGATTGATTATGTGATTGATGGAATTTTACGTTAGAAAAATGCTACATTACTGATTTTAGGCTCCCGGTGTGACCGGTTGAGTTAGAATACGCTAATTAAGACGTAAAATGAATTTAAGCAAGAAAACTGTCAATTTAGGTAAAACTGGCCAGTTTTCTAGAAAGTAGGATTTAAGGCCCTTAAAGGCCGAATTGGGAAAAACTTAAAACATGAAAGTTGTAGAGAAGGGTTTTTCCTAGTGGGTAGCATAGACCGTTTTCAAAAATAAGGCTCCAATGGACTTGGTTTTTACAAAAATCCGAACCTGACCGTGCCCAGACTTCTTGCACGGCCAGGCAGGTTCAATAGGGGAAATGAGTAGGTTATCACCCGAATTGGGTCTTGAGTAAAACACGAAAGTTGTAGGATTTTTCGAGTTCTAAAACTTTTATGAAAAAAAATTTTTTGGATTCGACCCGTATTTTTAAATAAAATTGGATTTTAAAAACTGTGCAGGAAACAGGAAATTCCAGCACTGGATTTTCTAAAACAGTACGGGAAAAGGACATTCCTACACATACACTGATAAATTGACTAAGGGAAACTATTCCAAAGGTAGTTTCCAACACTTAATAATTTTTACAAACCCTACTCTAAGAGTCACAATTTTTCATGAGTTGAACAAAGGATTTTTGTATAAAAAGGACATAAAATGCTAAGATTTTCCAAAGTAAAGGAAAGTGAATTTTGGACCCCCAAGTTGTCTTAAAATTTGGTAACAAGATGACGACCAATGATAACCGGGAAGGATACCCGAGTTACTAGACTGGACCCAAAGCCCAAAGTTACCCATAGTAAACCAAAAGGAAATAACTTAAGAGTTTGGACTTTAGTTGACCAAGTTTGACTACATCAAGGGTTACTCAATGTAACCCAACAAGGTACTAAGTTGGTTAGTGGACCTAAAACCCAGGAATACTCATAGTAATCCAACAGGATGTGGGTTGAGAATGTTAAGGTTGAGACCCAAGGTTAGGAATAGTAACCGAACCCTATTTATGTGTGTTTGGGCTTAGTACCCAAGGTTACCCTAGGTAACCTAATAAGTTATGATCCAATTATGGTAGACCTTGAACTCTAAGGTTACTTGTTGTAATCAAGTAAGTTATCATGTGTATGTGAGGGGGACATATAACTAAGGTTATGTATGGATGTTGGTTAGGTCACCAACATTTTATGATTATGATTATAAATCCTTCTGTAACCATCGTGTGATCCAGCGTCGCGGAAGATACCACGACGGTTTTAAAAAACCATCGTGGTATCTCAATGTTACACGATGATTAAAAACCATCGTCAAAACGAGAAATATAGTGGCAGAGAATGATATATTGGCAACATTGCACGACGGTTCCTCCCGAGAACCGTTGTGTAAAGTAGACATTATACGACAGTTCCTCCCGAGAACCGTCATGTAAAGTACTCTACATGACGGTTCTCGGGAGGAACCGTCATGTAAAGTAACCATCGTGTAAAGTAGCACTTTACACGACGATTCTCTAGAGAACTGTCGTATAAATAAGGACTTTACACAACGATTCTTGGGGAAAACCGTCGTGTAAAGTGGTCACTTTACTTTACACGACGGTTCCTCCCGATAACCGTCGTGTAAAGTCGTGTAAAGTCTACTTTACACGACGGTTCTTAGGAGGAACCGTCGTGTAAAGTAACCATCATGTAAAGTAACACTTTACACGATGGTTCTCCCGAGAACCGTCGTGTAAATAAGGACTTTACACGACGGTTCTTGGGGAGAACCGTCATGAGAAATGGTCACTTCATGTAAAGTGGCACTTTACAAGACGGTTCTCCTCGAGAACCGTCGTGTAATGTGCCACTTTACACGATGGTTCCTCCCGAGAACCGTCGTGTATTTTTTTTTTTTTTTGTAAAAAATGGGGTTTTTTCCCTGATTTCCAACAACTGGCCTAACCTATATATTACATACCAATCATTGATCAAAATAAAAATACATACCAATTATTATATATTATAAGATCACATGTCATAATTAATGAATTGTATTACATGACCACACCATTCTCCCCTAATCAAATCCAAATCCTCACAAGTGAAAAATTCTTTATTTTCAAGTACGTCAATTCCATTCAACACTATGCCCCTCATAAAACCTAAAATAAAATAACCACATTCAACACTTGCCTCTTGGAGAGGACAAGGCCGGTTTGAGATTTTTGTTTTACAATCTTGTCACCTTCTAATCCCTTTGCCGACCGTAATCTTCCAATCCGTTAGGGACCTAGCAAATTGGTAAAGTTCAAACTAATTAAGATGCATATAATTAAGATTAAATAAAAAATTAACATACTAAAATTGACTTACATTTTCATGAGCTTAGTAAAATTGTCTCGTTTCTTCTCTCGAAGAGGATCAAAATAAAGGACGAGGTCCTCCCATGGGTTACTGAATCCCAAAACCCAATGTCTGCCTCTGTTATGTAGCACAAGATAAAGCCGTCCTTTTGGTGCGTCATGCAAAAAGTTAAGAAGACTGTCGGCTCGCTCTCTCATGCCAGCATCTTCAGTATCTATTCTCACCAGTGAGATCAAGGTTGGAGACACAGAAACAAACTTCTCAGCCTGCCCGTTAATCTTACATAGTTCCTCCAAATAACTGCATAAGCGTATCAAAATTGTTATTCTACCTGACGTATAACAGAATATCCAGAAAAAAAAAATTCAGAGATAGAATGTCATACCTCATGTAGACTAATATACAATTCGCACTAATTTCTTATAAATTAATGAACTCATAAATATCGTCAAAGCTCAGAAAGACAGGCATCTCAAAACCCATGATCGTGTATGGTATTTGGACCTCTATCTGATTACCTTGACAGATGGAATTATGTGCATAATAAGCCAAAGGCTTCATCATCCTGTTCATTTTATTAGATTCGAACAAAGGTTGTTATTGTTGCGCAGCCTATTGTACCTCAGTTCGAGAGTCGATCGTTTTCTTTCCAACTTGTTTTTGGTATTTTTTTCTCCCATCTGTTGGGTCAGGAATGTGACTAGGCCCTCGACTTGCCTTGTTCATACTCGTGTCGAGCTCGACTAATGATTTAGGCCAAGCAACAAACCCATTAATAGCATCCTCCACAGTGGTTGCCTCGTCTGTCGGTATAGGTAATGCTACTTTTTTTAATTTTGGCACATTGATTGACACTTAACATTCCCTTCCCCCAATGGATTCCCGTGCATTGTATCGGTGGGAAGGCTCCCCAGCTATGCTCTTCCAAATGCAACAAGCAACTGTTCACTATGAACTTCATTGAAGATATAGAGCATACACTCCTGACTGTCGACCGGCATGGCTGTCGGATCAGACACTCCATGTTGTTTTTCTTGAACAGAGTAACTAGCCTTAAAGCTATTGTGTTGGTCCACGGTTGGCACATTGTTGGGATCAAATGATGGCTCCACATTTTTTTTTGCACATAAACCACGAACCAACGCCTTTAATTCTTCTATTTCACGTCTCATTGATAGTATTTCATAATCTTTATTCAAATTTTGACCCAGGTTGAAGTACTGAGACGGCTTTACGAACTTTGATTGGTGTGTTCGGGTCTAGATAATGCTTGCGACAATACATCACTAGTGCCAACTGATTCGAAAGTGCCTTGGCTTTCCTGTGTGTTGTACTCCATCTACAAGATTATTAACATAATTCATTTAAGCTTAAGGGTTGTAAATATGTATAGTAGTGATAAATAATTCATTGTTAGTTAGTAAACTTACTATTAACTCACTTATATTTTTACATGCTGGATCTTTCAACTCTCCATCTATGCCTGTTTGTTGTTATAGCCACAAAGCATCTCTTTTTTCCCATTTCCCAGTCTTTTTAAACTGTAATATAACATCGTTAGTATACATGAGAACATAATGTTCTAGAATCGGCATATGATTTTGAACAAACAAAATTTATTGACATACCTTTTCCTGGTCAAGCTTTCTATATCCATCCTAGCCTTCTTTCGATGAGTATTCATTGTTCATCCTTATTTCACTACCACGATCCGAAAGTTGTTGGAATTATGCAGATGTTCTGTACTGAACGAATTTCGCCCAATCCCCTTCTTCTATATTGGGGTAGTTGTCAATAACTTTTTGAGGCCATTTCCGCATACTATCTTTGGATACAAATTCCTCGACGAATGTCTTGGAAATATCATATCGAAAATTCCTTGCAGCTTCACCGCATGATTTTAAACAAGCACTCCGAAAGTTTTCATCCATGATGAAAGAAGTAACAGTTTCTTTCCAAATTATTTCTTTTAATCTGTCTAAATCACGGGATCTCCAATCTTGTATCCATATTGGAACGTGCACTCGAGCGAGCACACCAATCTAGCTCATCAATTCATTACCATGCTTCCTTTCTAGTTGTCATTTCTTGTCAAATGTGACTTCAATTCGTTCACCTCTTTTCCTTGCTATATGGTCACGTTTCATTATAGTTGCCCTTCGCTTTCCATCGCTAGTTGGATCAAACGGGTTTTTCCTTCGTGCTCGTCCCTTTTTGGATTGTTCTATTGTATTTTGGCTCATGGTTTATTCCAACAATCACATATATTTATTGCAACACAAAATAAAAAATTCGAACATGTCGGACCAATATAATCAAATCAAATTTACTTTCACTACGAAGCACACATTACATGAATTTTATAAAATAACAAAAAATGTACACAAACTTATCAAGTACTAATTTTGTAAATAAAAAAAATTACACAAAATTATCAATCATCCATGGGCGCCGGGCGCGGCAACGGGCGCCGGGTGCCAGGAACCCCCACGCCTCTCTCTAGAGTGAATTCATGAATTTTCATGATAAGGGACTTGATGTAATATTGCTATAGTTATGCTACGAATATTTATCAAGTTTTATATGATTTTCCAAAACAAATACTCATTTCGGCATTTCATCTAGCATGTTGTGGGCGGACAAAATTTATGTTCATAAATATGTGTAAAGTTCCAAAACCAATCACAAAACATAAAATGTGTGTAAAATATGTGTTAAGAGGCAAACAAGAATACAAATAAGCATGGTGTGTTAGTTGTTTTGTTACAAACAAGGAATTGAGCTTTCAAAATGTCAGCTTACTTTTATTTGAAAAGGAGAATAAGCACGGCGACGGACAGCGGCGGCGGCAACGGCGGATAGGAAGAGCAATGACGGCTTGACCGGACTTTAATAGAGAGATGGCGGCGGCGGTTGACCGGACTTGGCAGAGGGTGGGCGAAGCTTGGAGAAATCTAGAGAGAGTGAGGGCAACTTTGGTGCGGATATGAAGAGGTTGTGTTTAAGTAATGGGTTTTCGTGCAGATTTCGAAGCATGAAATTTGAAATTTTTCATGAAATTTGAAAATTTTCTAAATTTTCCATAAAAACCGTCGTGTAATACCATGATTATACAACGATCCAAAGAACCGTCATGTAATATGATAACTCCTTGATTATCACTAATTACATGTAGTGTAATCATGGTATTAAACGACGGTTTGTCGAAAAACTATCATGTAAATGTAGGCCAATTTTGTTACCCATGTGTTAAAGTGACCCATCCTATAGTATTGATCCCTGTTCAATGTATATGTAGAGCAACTAATATAACAAAAAATATATAATACATCTTGAATTAAAATAAAATAGTAATGTTGTACAAAATAAATGACATAATGTTCAAGTTTTATTCTTTTTTCTCTTTGCTTTATCAACATGTGTCCATTCAATATCTGGTCGAAGCAAGTGAGAAACATCTTCATCGAATTTGTCAATCTCCTCAACCGGTGACAATCCCTGTGTGAAAGATGGAATGTCGGAGCAATCTTCCTCATCATCTTCTTGACCATCATGGATCAATTTTGGCTTCATCAGCACAACTAAGGACAACTCTACATTGTTGGGATCCGTTGTGTAAAATACTTGAATTGCTTGTGATGCCATAATGAATGGATCATTTTTGTATCCCAATCGTCTAAAGTCCACTACTGTGATTCCATCACTGTCAATCCTTATAAAATTATTGTCGGCCCACTTGCACTTAAAGAGTGCTACATGAAAACCACAGTAATCAAGTTCCCAAATATCTTCAATGAAATCGAAGTAGTTCATGGTTCCATAGACTGGATTCTTGTCATTTGCAGATGAAATATGCATGGCCTTAGCACAGATACTAACACCACTATTTTGAACAGGATGCTTCTCATCTCTTTCACGAGTATAGAATGTATAACCATTAACGAAGTATGATGTATACCGTGTAACAACCGTCGACGGGCCTCTAGCGAGGTTCATTAAGTCTTGCAAAAAGCCGTCCTTCTGAAAGACATGTCTTCGAATCTACATATGAAACGTCCGATTGTGTTTATCTTGTAACAACTTTTCATTTCTTCCTCTTCTTGGATTTCCATCTCTTAATTCCTGTAGGTGAACCCCAATAAAAGGCTCCACTTCAACCCTATTATGTAAAGTATAGAGACAAGCTTTCTCCCATTCACCTCGATTTACCGACGATGGAATGCCGACGGATAGTCCTTTTGACTCAATGTTTGTCGTCTTTGGCAACCCAATCACTGCCGCGATGGACAAATACTCAGAGCAAAATTCGACTGATTCTTCCACTATGTAGCTTTCTACTATACATCCTTCCGGCCTATTTCGGTTCTTGACATAACCCTTCAAAACCTTCATGTACCTTTCAAAAGGATACATTCATCTCAAGTATACCGGTTTACATAGCTTCACTTCCCGGACTAAGTGCACTATTAGATGAATCATTATGTCAAAAAATGAGGGTGGAAAGTACTTCTCAAGCAAGCATAATGTCTTGACCAACTCTAATTGTAACAAATCTAGTGTAAATGGATCAATTACCTTGGAGCTATCGAATTGAAAAATGAGCATAACTTGGTAATTACGAATCTCACATCCTTTGTTAAAACTCCTCGCAAGGCAAGCGGTAATAACTGTTACATCAAGATATGACAATCATGTGTTTTCATTCCAACCAACCTTAGATCCTTCATAGACACCAACCTTTTGAAGTTGGAAGTGTAATACCCCGAAATTTCTATGGGCTCATAATTTCATTATAATTAAAGAAATTTAAGTCCATATTATGTGTTTATGTGAAATTTCATGAAAATTATGAATATCAACGTGAAATTCATAATTTTATTCGTAAATATTTGAGTTATCATTTAATTAGTTATGAGACTCAATAAGTGGTTATTTAGTCATGTATAGAGTTTTTTGTGATAAAAGCATCACAAAAATTCATGATTTTATGTTGCTCAAAGTTTGATCAAAAAAGTCAAAGTTTGACCAGAAAAGTCAAAGGTTGACCCGAGAGGTCAAAGGCATGACGGTACTGTGATACGATAAGCAGTATGGAAAATATACTGTGAAAAACCGTCATTATAGACAAGATAAGAAGATTTAGATTCAAAACCACTATAGAAAAATCAAGCACACCAAGTAAGAAATAAATGGCAAAAAGGTTTCAAGAAATAAGAAAAAATTTTATACTGTCCATTTTTACACAGATAAATTTTGGACTGTAGTACAGTATAAAAATACTGTGTATAAGTGAACACAGTATCGGAAATATTTGTGTAGCATAAAAATGGACTGCGTATTGAAGAAAAAGCCAAACAAGGCCTAAATGGTGACATCACCTCCCCATGGATTTATGACATCATAATTGATTAAATAAAGGATGGAAAGAAATGTGGAATTTTCTAGAAAAAGGGTGAGTTGGCCGGCCACCTAGGGGGTAAAAATGCAAAGATTTTGCCTTTAGGGGCTAAAATGCAATTTTTGGAAAAATGGGTGATGTAAATAAAGTGATGTCATCAAGATGATGTCATCAAGATGAAGTAAGCATTTACTTGGGGAGCAAGGCCATGGCCGGCCAAGTGACACATGTAAAGGTGTTTTTGCAAATATTTTTACTTTAGGGGTCAAAATGTAATTTTTAGAAATAAAAATAAATCTAAAAATTAAGGATTTTTCACCAATAAATAGGGCCAAAGGGGGTCGGTTTTCAGCTCAAAAAATTGGGAAAACTCCCCGAAACCATACCAAAATAATTTTCTACACTTTTCTCTCTAGAAACCAAAATCCAAAGAACCAAAATGGAAGAAAAAAAATTTGATACCCATTTTTAGCCAAATGGCCGGTTGTGGGGGAGAGTGAGAGGAGGAGAAAGTGAGAGAAATTGAGGATAGTTTGTGCACGGTTTTGGTTAAGAAATCAACCAAACTTTTGGTGCCAATTGGGGAAGCTAGAACTGGTTTTGGAGGTGACCTAAGGGGGGAGATTTTGTGAGCCAAACCCTAGCCCCAAAATCCTGAGTTAATCAAGGTAATTGCCCTAAACCTTAAACCCTTTCAATTAAGCTTTCAATTTGAAATTTAGGTGTATTTGAAGTTGAGATTGTAAGAGCATAAGCTCAAATTTATTTCATTGCCCTAGGTTGGTTTAGGTGTGTGCTTGATTAGATCTAAGGGTGGTTTGCTTATGATCTTTGATTGATTTTTAGAATTGCATGCTAGGTGTTTGATATGTTGTATGTTCCCCGAGAATGTTCAGGCATGATTTAAAATGGTATGTTAGGTTGCTAGAGTAAAATTGCAATGAATGGAATGGTTGATTAAAACTAGAACCATGCAAACCCAAGGTCAAGGCAATTTTCGTAAATGGTTTGCATGGATGCGAATGGGTTACATGCATGATGAAATGGGACATTAGAAAATGCTGCATGCCTGCTTTCTAGGCTCTCGCGTTGTAATACCTAGAAATTTCATGTCATTGTTTCTTTTGAAAAATGAATTATATGCATACCATGAAGGTATTTATGGAAAAGCTTGGTAAAGAGTTTTTCATATTTTTTTAATGAGATCTTATGGCTCAATAAAACTCAAAACAAGTTGCTAAGCCTAGCAAACGCCCTTTTGAGACGAAAAGGATGAAAAAGTACGTAATTTTAGAAAAGTCAAAGTTTGACCAAAAAAGTCAAATTTGACCGAGAAAGTCAAAGTTTGACCAAGAGCGGTTAACGGGTTGACTTAGCAGTATTATGTGATGCAGCATGGAAAAGATACTATAAAACTCGATCTTATGGGCAAGATAGCTCAAATAGGCTTAAAAACCACCTTAGAAAATCAAGCACACCTAGTATAGATCAAAGGCAGAAAGGACTTGAAAAATTAGAAAAAAAATTGTACTGTCCGTTTTTATACAGATGAATTTTGGACTGTAGTACAATATAAAAATACTGTGTTTAAGTAAACATAGTATTAGAAATATCTGTGTAGCGGAAAAATGGACTGAATATTGAGAAAAAGCCAAACGGGGCTTAATATGGATGACATCATCCTATCCTCAATTTATGACATCATAATTGGATTAAATAAGCTTGGAAAGAAAGCCAAGAACTCTCTAGAACATGGTGACATGGCCGGCCACCTCAGGGGCAAAAATGTCAAAATTCTATCTTTTAGGGCAAAAGTGTAAATTTTGAAAAATTGATGATGTAAGCATAGTGATGTCATCAAGATGAGATAAGCTTGGCTTGATCTCCAAGGAAGTGACCGGCCACCTAGGGGGCATAAATGTAAGAATTTTAACTTTTGGGGCCAAAGTGCAAATTTTAGAAATTTTGTGATGTAAGCATATGATGTCACCTAGATGATGTCACTAAGATGAGGTCATCTTGCCTTGCTCTCCAAGTAGACAGCCGGCCACCTTGCATGCCAATGGTGAAAATATTAAATCTTATGGGGTTATTTTTAGAATTTTAGAAAGTTTTCAATGCCTATAAATACCCATGGGTAGTGAGCGGTTTTTGGGCTGGAAAAATGCAGAAAAACAGCCAAACTCTTGCAAAATTTTCTCACAAAAATCTGAGTAAGAGAAATCAAGAAAGAACCAAGAGAAAAATTTGAAAATCCAAGGGAGATTGGATTTAAGGGTGTTCGGTTTTGAACCAAGAACCAAGAGAGAGTTTTGGAAAAATTGGAAACCCATTTCTTGGCTATGGCCGACTGTGGGGAAGGAGAAAGGGGAGAGAAAATTTTAGTAGGAAAATTAGTAGAGTGGCCGAGGGGGTGGAAGAACACCAACCAAGCAACCAAAATAATTTTTGGTACCCTAGGTAAGTCTATGGAGGGTGGTGGGTGAGCAGAAAATAGGGGAGGAAAAATCAAAGGGAATTGGTGTGAGAGTGCTAGGTTTTGGCTTGAAACAATCACCAAAAGAGGTGAAAAATTTTGGTGCCCAATTGGAGGACTAGAGCCGAGAGATTGGAGAACCAAGGGAGGGAGACTTTCGGGTTCACAAACCCTAACCCATTCCTAGGGTTAGCCAAGGTAAAATCTCCCATAAACCCTAACTTTTTCCATTAAATTTCTATTAGAAATTTATGTGTAATTCAAGTCAAAGTTTGTATGAGTATAAGCTCAAGTTTTATTTCAATTGCCCTAGACTAGGTGTGGTGCTTGATTAGGATTTTAAGGGTGGTTGATTATGCTTTGATTGCTTTATGTTTATGCTTGCTTGCATGCTAGGATTGCATGGTTATATGGTTGGTATATGCCCTGTTTGTGCAAAGCCGGTTGTGGTTTGTATGCTAGGTTGCTAGTGTTAGCCAAGAATGGCACGGAATGGATGAATGAATGTGATGCAAACCCTAGATCATGCAAATCCTAGGCTAGGGCAGATTTGATTTGGGTTACATGGCTACGTTGGAATTACATGATGGTTCATGTGAGACGTTAGGAAACGCTGCATGTGTGCTATATAGGCTCCCGTGTGTTCGGTTGAGTTAGTTTCCGCGAAATAGGACGTAAAATCAATGTAAGCACAAAAACTGCCAGATTCGGATAGAATCTGCCCAGTTATTTGAAAAGTAAAATTTGAGGCATTTAGAGGCCGAATTAGGAAAAACGTAAAGCATGAAAGTTGTTTAGAAGAGTTTTTCCTAGGGGACAGCATAAACAGATTTCCAAAATGAGACTCCAATGGCCTCCGTTTTTATAAAAATCCGAGCCTAGTTTACACGACCAGCCAGCTTCAAATGAAAACTGACAAGAATACAAGCAGAACTGGATTTTTTGTAAAACACAAAAGTTTTAGAATTTTTCAAGAGCTAGAACTTTCATGAAGAAAACTTTTTCAAATTCGAAGCAGATTTTTAAACTGACACTGTTTTCTAAAGACTGTGCAGGGAACAGAAAATTCCTGCATAGGATTTTCTAAAAACTGTTTAGAAAAACTATATTTCTCCAAAACGTAGTGTTTTAACTATGGAAAACTGTTCCAAAGGTAATTTTCAACCTCAAATGATTTTACAAAGCCCTAATCAAAGAGTTTGGATTTTTATGATTTAAGTGAAAGATTTTAAAGTTAATCTACGAATTTTCCAAGTTAAGGAAAATGAATTTTTCAAGCTAGGATTTGGTAAGCGAATAGTCTACGGATGGTAACCGGGAGTTCTACCCAAGTTGCTGGGTCAAGCCTAAGGCCCAAAGGTTGACCCATCAGGAGTTGACCATAGTTGACCGTAGTTGACCTTGGTTTACTAATAATATTGACTTAGTTTGACCTTAAGGGTTATCCAATGTAACCCTAAAGGATACCAATTGAGATAAGATAAAAGGTCAATGGATATGACCCGATGATTTATGGATTAAAGATGAAGCCTAGGGTTGAAAGATGATCAAACCCTAATGGTATATTATGGGCTTAGTACACATGGTTACCCAATGTAACCTACTAAGATATGATCCATATCTAATTGGTCTTGAGCCATAGGGTTACCAAGTATAACCAAGGAAGGTGTTATGCACAAATGGACATACAACCAGGATCATGTAAGCATGTTGGTTAGGTCACCAACATTTCATGAGTTTAATTAGACTATGTTCTTTATCAAGCAGGAAGTCACCTGCAGCTGTACTCGGAGGAGGAGCAGCATTACGCGGGACATAGTAAGAGAGGTAAGTACAACTCCGCCTACAGTATAGGCTTTGTGTTGTTACTTGCCAAAGTATATAGATGCATGCTAGGGTTATGTACTATATGTTGTATGAAGTGATGTGTTCATAACATGGTTTATGTGAAGCCAAGTTATGATACAAGTTATGTCATGGTATGTTCACATGTTATGTTATTATGTGATGTGATATGTTATGTTATTATGATATGATACATGATATGGCTTATGTGAAGCCAAGCCATGGTGCAAGCAAAGTAAAGGTATGTTCATGATGTATGATATGTTATGACATGAAGTATGTAAGTGTGTATCATGAAGCATGTTCACCTAATCTTACAAGACTGATAAGATTAAGAAAGACATGATAAGAAAGTAAGATGGCAAGCAAGCTTGCCTGTGTCGTACCACCCGTCCGAGGTCGGGTTGGACTATGGTTTGAGTTGGAAATAGATTGGCCGCCCCAACCACTCCATAGTTGCGCGCCGAGTACGTACACATAAGTAAGGGGCCCATAAGTAAGATAAGATAAGAAAGTAAGAAAGAATAAGTAAAGAAAGCATAATACGAGCATAACCGGATTCATGCATGAATTATGCTTTGGTATGCTAAGTGTGACATGATGTGTTACAATATGCTATGATGCCATGTTAAGTATACTATGTATGAGAAGTATGTTATGCCATGTATGTAGAGTACGTTAGGTTATGATATGTTAGTGAAGATGTGCTATATTATGGAAGTGTATGTTACGTTAAGAGTTATGAAGTTAAGATATGCTATGTGCATGACGTAAGGTCATGTTTTATAATTGTTGCAGAATAGATAGTTATACCTGCTGAGTGAAAGCTCATTGTCTTACGTCTATGCTGTAGGTAAGTAACTTGCAAGCAGTTGCCGATACAAGATGGAGGAGCGTGGCAGGGCAAACTGTGAAATGTGGGAAAAGATGTCGCTACGTGTTTTGATCTTTCTAAGTATATGATATGATATTTGTATATCTTTTTTTTTAGTTACAGTATGTGCTAGTTAGCACAGTGTAAAAAAAAAAATTTCTGCTGTTTTTCTTGTAATTAAGTTATTACAAATGGCCCATATGTATGTAAGTATGGTAACGGCCTGTGCTAGACGGGTCGTTACACACGTGTTCGGTTGAGTTAGATTGCGACAATAGGACGTAAAACGAACTTAAAACCAAAAAACTGTCAGGTTCGGGTGGACATTGGCCAGTTTTCTGGAAAGTTGATTTTGAGACCTTTAGAGGCCGAATTGGGAAAAACATAAAATATAAAAGTTATTCAGAACGTGAATAGTTTTTCAAAATGAGGCTCCAATGGCCTCGGTTTTTACTATAATCAGAGCCTGACCGTGCCCAGGTTTCATGCACGGTCAGGTGAGTTCAAACAGAAATATGAACAAGTTAGAGTCCGAACTGGGTTTTTGGAAAAACATGAAAGTTGTAGGATTTTTCATAAGCTAAAACTTTAGTGAAGATAACTTTTTCAAATTCCAACTGGATTTTTAAACTGACACTGATTTCTAAGGACTGTGCAGAACAGGAAAATTCCTGCACAGGATTTTCTAAAAACAATGCAGAAAACTGTAATTTTTCAAAAAGCCAATGTTTTGACTGTGAAAACTGTTCCAATGGCAGTTTTCAATACTAAATGATTTTATAAAACCCTGTTTTAAGATCCACGAGTTTTATGAGTTAAAGTAAAGGATTTTAAACTCAAATTCACCAAAGTTTTCAAAAAAAATGAAAATTTGATTTTAAACCGAAGTTTAGTAAACAATACGATCTTGGGTGGTAACCAGAAATAGGACCCGAGTTATAAAGGGTTGACTTTTGTTGACTAAGTTTGACCCATAACGGGTTGACTTTTGTTGACTAAGTTTGACCGAGAAGAATGTTGACCACCTCGAGGGTTACCACATATAACCCTATAGGATACCAAGAGTGATAATGGATTAAGAATGTTAATATATAAGCCCACCTAACCCTAATGGTATGCATGTGGGCTTAGTAACCAAGGTTACCTTATGTAACCTAATAAGTGATCATGTGTATGCTAGGGGGAACATATAACTAAGATTAAGTATAAATGTTGGTTAGGTCACCAGCATTTTATGATGGGATTCTTGTCCTATACTCTTTTAAATAGCAGGAGGTGACCTGCTGTTGCAACCCAAATTGAGAAAGCAATACTCAGGACATAGCGCACGAGATAAGTACAAATTTCACCTGCAGTATGAAAATAGTAACCTCTTTTCAAGTATGCTATGACATGTATGCTATGTTGTGTTGAGTATGTCATGTTTTAAAGAATGTCATGTTTTAAAGAATGCTATGTTTTTAAGAATGCTATGCTTTTAAGAATGCCATGTTTTAAAGAATGCCATGTTTTTAAGAATGTCATGTTTTAAAGAATGTCATGTTTTTAAGAATGCTATGTTTTAAAGAATGCCATGTTTTTAAGAATGCCACGTTTTAAAGAATGCCATGTTTTTAAGAATGCCATGTTTTCAAGAATGCCATGTTTTCAAGTATGCCATGTTTACAAGAATGCCATGTTTGCAAAATATGCCATGTCATGGTTTAAATGTTAAGTTATGATATGTTCTAGTGACATCCTGAGGCATGTTCACTAATGTTAAACCACATGGTAAGAACATACAAGTAAGGTGTTGTACCAATCACCCATCAGGTGGAGGGTTATTCATGTTCAAGTTCAAGTTTATGTTTTCCAGAACTGTTAGGGACCTTGCAAACCCTAACTTTATTTGGAGAGCGCGCATCTGGTATGTACACAAGGAGCCTACATGTTAAAGAAAGATAATAAGTTCAAGTTAATAACTGATCATAAAAGATTCATAAATGAACATAAATGGTTCATGCATGAATTACATGATGTTAAATGTTTTTGTGAGATTACGTTTGTGCTTACTGGGTGAAAGCTCATTAGATATATTTCATACTGTAGGTAAGAAGCCTGCAGTTTAATTGGTGGGCTATATGTGGATAATGCGGCGGATGAAGGGCGATGTAGAATACCACTACGCATAATTTCCGCAATCTCTTTTGAGTTAATGGGTTTATGTATATATGTACATATCCCAAAAACAAATTATGTTATATAGTATATATGGCGTGTTGAAGACTTTGATTAATCTTTTTACCCCAAAGTATGACAAGTTTGCTATGGGCTACACTATTTATATATATGTATGTTGAGAAAAAAAAATTTTTTCTCAAAATTTCAAGTAATGTATAGTTAAGTAAGGAAGGTGACGGCCCTACGTAGGTCGGGACGTTAGAGGAAGAATACCCGTTGGGCACTTTTACAGAAGCGAGCCACTCACAAAACTTCATTTTTTCTTGTCTTGACAATGTGTACTTTGCTGGTGGTAAGTAAGTGGCATTCCCTCTTTTCGTAGGGTTCAAGTTAAGTCTAATCTTCAAATCTTTAAGATCCAACTGTGCCTGTTCACCATCTTTGCTCTTATTAGGAATTTCAAGCAATGTGCCCACTATTGATTCACAAACATTTTTCTCAATATGCATCACATCCAAGCAATGGCAAACGAAAAATGTCCTCCAATATGGAAGTTCGTAGAAGATTGACCGCTTTTTCCAAGGTCCATCAACCACCAGATCCTTGTTACTCCGTTTTCTTTTTCCGAGCACCACTTTCAAATCCTTAACCATCTCGAAAATGTCTTTGCCCGTCAAAACCCGGGGAGGGATTCTTTCTTTGGTATTGCCATCAAAAGCCTTTTTTTATTTGCAGTATCGATGATTTTTTGGTAAGAATCTCATATGACCAAGGTAAACAGTTTTCTTACCATTTTTTAACCGGATGGAAGAAGTTTCTTTCATATAAATGGGACAACCGATAGAACTTTTTACTAAATAACCAGATAGGTTTCCATGAGCGGGAAAGTCATTAATTGTCCACATCAACATTGCATGGAGTATGAATGTCTCTTGATGGTAAGCATCTCTAATGTCACGCCCCCACTAGCCTCCCTAAAGCCCACGCGATGTCTGACCACGCGTACTTGGGGTTTGGGTTCGTCACATTACTACTTACTTGCTTGATTGAAAATAAAGTTACCCAATTTCTAGAGTAAATTTTTCTTTTTCTTCTTTTCTAAAAATCGTTACTAGAAAACTTTTATTACGGAAATCATAAAACTTTAAACTTGATTAAAGCATAACTTAAAACTGCTTTTCTTTTATAAACTTTATTTCCTTAAAATGTACTCACTCGAGTATTGAGCTTTCACCTATGAGGAAAGCTCCATACATACATACATAATATGAACCGTGGACCAGCCCCGACCTAATACGGACCGGTGCAACACGTGGCAACTTGCTTGCCATAATTGCTAAAAACTGAAAACTGAAACATACATGTTGAAACATAATGAAAATACATTTTCATTTTAAACGCATTTCGGAAACCCCGTAGCAGTCCATACCCACGTTTCACAATCTGCTGCGCCATCTCTCCTCAGTTTGTATCATGTATCGCCGGTAGGTAGCTTACCTACAGCATGAACGTAAGAAATGAGCTAGAAAGCTCAGTAAGCACAACGTCCTATCCGCATGCAACTAAATGCACAAAAATGTGAACCAATTATGATTTATTATTAAAAATCATTTATGGTCTTACTACTGATCTTATCTTGCTACTATACCATATGTGTATGTACTTGGTACGTAACCATGGAGTGATTGAAGGCGGTCCGTCCAAACCAACTCAAACCATGAAACACACAGTTTAACATGGAGTAGTGGAGACAGCCCTTCCATATCAAGTCAAACAATGTAACATGCCGTTTGAACTTACCACGAAGGCAAGCTAGTACAACACAACATGTCCTACTGTATTTATCTCATACCTTACCATGTGACTTATTAATAGTGGACATGCTTCGTGGTGCCACAAATCTAACATAAAACATAACATGCTATACATACTACGTAACATGAACATACATATTGCATAGCTTAACATAACATACTTCATCTTGACATAACATAAACATACTGCATAACATGTACATATTACATAACTTAACTTAACTTACTGCATGACCTAACATATCACATACTGCATAACATCGTAAATCATGAAATCCCATTCATGATTTCTTGAACACATCATATGCAAACAAACATATGTTCATGCTGTAGGCGGAATTGTACTTACCTTCCGTCCTACGTTCTTGATTGATTGTCCCATCTAATGCTGTTCCACTCCTGGTTCAGCTGCAGGTTCTGCCTGCTTAACAAGGACATGCTCTACTTAAACTCGTGAAAATGCTAGTAATTTAACCAACATGTTTACATGATCTTGGTTGTATGTCCCTTATGTGCAAAGTGTCTAACTTGGTTACCAACGGTAACCTGGCGTGCTAAGCCAAACTAAACCCCTAAGGGTTACTTATCCTTAATCCGTAACTATCGGGTCATATCTGATAACCTTTTAGTTAAGCTTAAACTGTATCTCTTGGGGTTACTTTGGATAACCCGTAAGGATAAACTAACTCCATGCTATTAGTTAACCAAAATCAACTAAAGTCAACTTTGGTCAACTGCGGTCAGCTATGGTCAACCCTCTATGGTCAACCTTTTGGGTCTTGAGCTTGACCCGGTAACTCGGGTATAACTCCCGGTCACCATTCGTAAACTAAACGTTGGCTATAAACTTGCTTGAAAACTCAAATTTCCTTTCTTGGAAAACACTTTGGGAAATAATCCCAAAATTTCACTTTTCGTGTAAAAATTCTTAACTTAATTCATAAAATCCAAACTCATGGATTTATGCTTTGTAAAATCATTTTAGGTTGAAAACCGTCCTTGGAACGATTTTCCGAGTCAAAATACTCGTTTAAGGTTGAAAAACCATTTTTCTAACAACACTTTTAAAACTTGTGGTGCAGGAATTTCGGATTCCTTGAGCACCCTTCATAAAAAAATTTTCGTTTTAAAATCGGTGCATAATCTGAAAAAGTTTTCTTCACAAAAGTTCTAGCTCTCGAAAAATGCTAAAACTTTTGTGTTTTACAAAACTCCTAATTCGGCCTAGAATCGCACCAGTTTTGAGTTGAAACTGGCTGATCCCTGAAACGAAACTGGGTCTGGGGACTTAAAAGATTTAGCCACGGGTTTTGGCATTTTTGAAGGCCATTGGAGCCTTATTTTGGAAAACGACCCGCGTGGCCCCCTAGAAAAAGTTGTTCTGGACAACTTTCGTGTTTTACGTTTTCCCAAATTCGGCCTCTAAGGGCCTGTTATTTTTCGTTTACGAAAACTGGACAGGCTTAGTCTGAACCTGCCAGTTTTTCGTGTTATTTGATTTTACGTCTCCTACTTCGGAAACTAACTCAACCGGTCACTCGGGAGCCTAAATGAACAACATGCATGTTAACTAACGTCCCACATGTGTTGACATGTCATCCCCTCGTGGCCATGCAAACCAAATCCGAAACTACTAAACCCTAGGTTTGCATGTGTTCTAAGGTTACATAACATGGATTGAATCAAATTAAACCAAACCGAAGCTAGGTCTAACCTCCTAGCACATAAGCCATACACGGTTGCACCTAGGGCAGGGACTATACTAACCATACAACCATGTAAACCATGCATTCATGCAAGCATAAAACCATAGCACATAAACATAAACCATGCATAGCTAATCTAACTTGCTAATCACCCTAATCAAGCATCACATTCCTAGCCTAGGCATTAACCAAAAATTCAGAGCTTATGCCCTTACATCTTGCTTGGAAATACATCATAAATTCCCAATTTAAAGCTTGAACCAAAAGCTTTAAGGTTAGGGCTTTACCTTACAAAATTTCGGAAGTTGGTTCACCTAAGGGAGCCGAACTTCCATGCTTGCTTGGCTGCCCTTTGCAGCCGAATTTCCCCCACCAAAGGGGCTCCAAATTTCCAGCCATGCATACACAAAACATACACATAATTATCCATCAACTTTGCATGGAAATTTCTTTAAAAAAATCAAGGGTTTACCTTGACTTACCCATGGGTTTGGCTAGAGTTCATGGATCCGAAAATCCTGTCTCCCTTTCGGCTGCTCTTGCACACGGTTTTGGGCTCCCAAATTGTACCAAAATTTTTCACCATCCTTGGTGAATCCTTGCAGCCAAAGCCGACATTCTTGGCTGCCCAAAACCCATGAAAAATCTGCTCCTTCTTGACCGAAACCCATGCACCACCAAGGCACAAAATCACCTTGGTTCTTGGTTGGTTTCTTCTTCTCCCTCAAGCTCGACCACACCTTGGATTTGGCCTGAAAATCTTCCTCTCTTTCTTCCTCTCTTCCTCACGGCTGCTGCCCAGAAAATCTGGAAAAATTTTCCAGATTTCCTCCTTTGGTTCTGTGAGATCTAGTTTTCATGTAACTAGCTTCTGTAATGAATTGAATGCAAATAGTACATGCAATTTCATGAAAAAGCTTGTTTCAGAGCTCTAATGTGTGTTATGAGTTTTTATAGCTTAATAAAACTCAAAAATGACTGTTCGAAGAAGCAAATAGCCTTTTTGAACAAAAAGGAGTGAAATCGACTCGATTCTACAAAAGTCAAAATTTTGACCGAAAAAGTCAACTGTTGACCGAAAAGTCAAAGTTTGACCAAAATGGCCAAAATTATGACGAAGGAATTTTAAGATCTGCGTTTTATGAAAAATAATGCAGGAACTAATTTTTATGACTGTTAGAAACTAAAACCACCTTAGAAAAATCAAGCACGCCACATTAAGTCACGAGGCAGAAGGATTTGAGAAAATATCTTCAATCCGATTTTTTTGACTGTAATTATGAAAAATCCAAACTGTAAAATAATAATTACAGTATTGGAATTTAAATTTTTACAATCAAAGTTTCAAAGTTTTTCTCCAAACAAAGCCCTAAATTTTAAGATATCTCAAAAGAAAATATTATTTTATTCTACAAGAGGTGTGTTGGACCAATAGCAAGGAGACATGTGGACTATGCCAACTCACTATGAGTTGTCTTGCACTCTCCAATATCCGGACACCTAGCATGCCAAAGATCCAAAATTTTGAAAATTTTGGGGTCAAAATGAGATTTTTGAGAGTTCTATCTTGGCCTATAAATAGGAGTGTCTTCTATTCATTTTAATTCAAAAATGCAGCCAACCTCTTGCCCTTTTTCAGCTCAAGAAACCGAGAGAGAGAAGGGAGAGTGATCAGAAAAATTTTTCAAGTTCAAGCCATCCATCTTGTTTCGGGTAGGCTAGAAACCGAGTGGAAGAAAAAGAAAAATTTTCTGCAGCCTCTAGCAGCCTTGTTGCCGTGGGTTTGGAGCAGGGGAAACACAAGAGAAAAACCAAATTTTGGGGTAAAAATTAGGGTTAGAGATTCGGGTTTGCTTAGTGAGCAAAAGAGTGAGTTTTGATCAAAGTTTGAAGCTTGAATCACCCTTGGAGCAGCCCTCGGGTTTGTGTGAGAAAAGAGGGAAAAAATTTCAGTTTTGGGGCTAGAAACCCTAGAGTGACCGAGCAAGGAGAGGAGACCAAAAGGGAGCCAAAAATTTGATTTTTGGTGCGTGTAGGGTGAGCAGCCGAACCCTTGGAGTCCTTGG
>CM046381.1:8498644-8554542 GCA_025413485.1 Ficus microcarpa
TGCAAGCAGTTTTTTTCGGGTACCCCAAACCCTAAGCCGAAACCTACTTCTTGTGAGGTAAAATTTTAAAAAGCTTTTTGTCAAGTTTAAATGAGTTTTAAGCTTATGTTTTATGTGTATTTTATGCAAAAATTATTGTAAGAGCATAAGCTCCTATGTATGTTTTATTGGCTGCCTTAGATGTGCATGTGTGCTTAATGCTTGATTAGGTAGATTCTAGGTGTGGTTTGGTTTAATTTCATGCTCATAAATTATGCTATGTGATTGGTTTGCTAGAATGGCATGTTAGGGTTTTGATGAACCAATGCATGAATGGTGTGATGTATGCTAAGCTAGAGGATATGCAACCCTAGGATAGATGAGTTCGGATTTTTGGGTTGCAAGATCACATGGGCTGTATGGTAGGGTTAAGGGACGTTAGATGCGCTGCATGCATGTTGACTATCTCCCGATGTGGGCGGTTGAGTTAGAACCCGCGACTTAGGACGTAAAAATAAATGTAAGAACCAAAACTAGCTCTCGGGTTCCAGGGAGCAGTTTCGGTAAAACTTGGATTACAGGCCTTTAGAGGCCGAATGGGCAAAAAATTAAAACACGAAAGTTGTAGACTAGGATGTTTCCTAGCGGCCAGCGCGGCCAGTTTTCCAAAATAAGGCTCCAACAGCCTTCTTTTCCAAGAAAACCCGTAAGAGGTCTGTGAGACTCGGATTTCAAAGTTAACCTCGTTTTCGATTAAAAACTGGTACCAATCGGTACAGAATCAGAATTTTTACAAAACATGAAAGTTTTAGAACTCTTCGAGGGCTAGAACTTTCGTGAAGGAAACATTTTCAAATTCAAAAGGGATTTTTAACTATAAACTGAAATGTCAAAACTACGCAGGAATCAAGGAATTTCTGTGCAAGATTTTATAGAACCCTACTAGGTAAAACGTTTTTCGAACCAAACACGTTATTTCAAGTATGGAAACTGTCCCAAAAGCAGTTTCCGACCCCCAAATATTTTATGAAATTATAAGCCAAGATTTACGAATTTTTACGAAAAAGTTGATAAGACTAAGTTTTAAAAGCTAAGTCTTTTTATGAAAAAGGGATTTTTAAGTTAGAGTTTTTAAAGCAAACGGATTCTAAGCTAAGTTTTCAAAGAACGTTAAGACGCATGATAACCGGGACATTATACCCGAGTTATCGGGACTTAGTTCCCAAAACCCTAATGTAAGCCGAATAGGGATTCACGTTAGTAATCATAAGGGTTAACCTTGGTTGACCTATAAGATGTTAATCGAAGCCCAAGGGCTGGTGTTGATCTAACCCGACATGTTTATATATGGGCTAAGTGTATGAAATGGATATCCAACGTATCTTTTTAGATCATGATTTATGATCTATAAGACTACTAAGGTAGTCACCCTTTATGTATGCATGATTTTAATTCTTAGGGGGACATATCACCTAAAAACCCGCATGAGTTAGATTAGAAATCTCATGTACGTCCTTCGATCGAGCAGGAGAGATTCTGCAATTAAAGCTCGAAGAGGAGTAGCCAAGCGACACACGGATAGACAGTAAGTACAACACCGTCTACAGCATAAGCTACTAGTATATATTACTAGATTTCCATGATGTGTTCTGTGCTATGTGTTAGATAACATGTATGCCATATAAATTATGTTATGTATATGATTATTATGCTAAGGTAAGACATAATAGAATTAAAAAGGTGACAACAGAATGTATGTTCACTAATAGTAAGAATAAGTAAGTCATTAAGCGCTGTGTCGTACCACCCACGCCAGGTTGGGTTGGACTGTGGGTTGAGTTGGATAAGGTTTGGCCGCCCCAACCAATCCATAGTCGCGCGCCGGTTACGAACACACGAGGTAAGGGCCCATAATTAATAAGAATAAGAAAGCATAATGTGGTCAATGCATGCTCTGTGTATGTTGTGTCTATGTTATACTTTCTTTACGGCTTAAGAGTTGTACTTACTGAGTTTTAGCTCACTGTTTTAAGTTTATGCTGTAGGTAAGGAGCCAGCTATCTGAAAATGATGCAAGGTGGAGTAGCGAGCCAAGGGACTGTGAATGAGTGGATTATGGGTATCGCTACGTGTTTTGAGATATTATGTAAATTATGAAATATTTTATATTAACTGGTAATTAATATACTAGTACGCAAAACAGTATTGTTATATGTTTATAGTGTTTTGTGAATGCTATAAAAAAAAAAAAAAATTTCCGCTGTGTTTTCAATCACTGTCAGTAAGTCTATGTTATGAATGTATGTTACAAGTACGGTAACGGCCTACGCTAGGTGGGTCGTTACAGGTTCATGCTCAAAGCCGAGTGCACCCTAAGGTGGATCACACATGAGTTTTCCAAATTTTTGGCTTGCCTTTTTTCTCCCTCTTTGGCTCACAGATTTTCTGAAGAAATTTGGCCATAATTTGGCTGCTTTTCTTTAATTTTTCTGCACCAAAAATCTGTCCAAATGGTTCTATTTATAGGCATTTTTCAACTTTTGAAAAATTACATTTTGACCCCTAAACTTTCCAATCTTATGACTTGTTCCCCAAGGTGGCCGGCTGTCCATTGATCAGCAACAGCTGGGCATGGTGATGTCATGGCTGATGTCACTTTGCTTAGCTCATGGCTTACCTCACAATTTTCTAAAATTACACTTTTGCCCCCAAAAATGAAAATTCTTGCAAAAATGCCCTCTAGGTGTCCGATTGTCCTATAAATCAACACACCCATCTTATTTTATGATGTCATCATCTCGATGACTTCATATGCTCATATCGTCAAATTTCTAAAATTTACACTTTTGCCCAAAAAGTGAAAATTTTTGCATTTATGCCCCTAAACTTCATAATTGGCCATAATGCTTGCTTTTCAAGCAAATATCACTATTTTCATGATTTTATGTGATTTTCTCATACTTGAATCACATATTTTTTCTAAAATTACGTTTTTGCCCCGAAAGACAAAATCCTTGCATTTTCACCCCCAAAAATGGCCGGTCCTTATTCTTTTCGTGCAAGGCAAGTCATTACCTTATTGTGACATCATCTAACGACGTCATTTTGCTTACTTCGCATATTTTTCAAAATTTACACTTTTGCCCCAAAAGTGAAAATTTTGACATTTATGCCCCTGACTTTGACCGGGTCCTTTTGGGTGACTTGTTGACTAAATCTGGCCCTTTGGCCCTTGACTAATGCTAGGGATGCTTGATTTGTAGGGTGGCTCTACTGTCTACTTGGGCTATCCCGCCCATACTGACATTTGTTTGCAGTATTTTCTCATACTGCATCATTTTTCACTGTCGAGTCAACCGTTGACCACTCTTGGTCAAACTTTGACTTTCTTGGTCAAAGTTGACTTTTTCGGTCAAACTTTGACTTTTTCGGAGCTGCGTCCTAATTCGTCCTTTTCGACCTGAAAGGACGTTTTCTATCCTTAAAAATCTATTCGGAGTCTTATTGAGCCATAAGACTTCGTAAAACGTGTGAAAAACTCTTAACTGAGTTTTTCCGTAAACATCTCAACATATGCTCATAATTCATCTTTTAGAAGGAAAATGGCAACATGAAATTCTAGGTATCACATCTAACTTCGATCCCATTTTCCCTTAAGCTCTTTAGATCATCGAGTAGCGGTGCCAAGTATACATCAATGTCATTCCCTGGTTGTTGAGGACCGAATATCAATAAAGTCAACATCAAGAACTTCCACTTCATGCTCAACTTCGGAGGGAGATTGTAATTGACAAGTATGACGGGCCAAATACTATGCCTACTACTTATATTACCATGTGAGTTCATTCCGTCCGCTGACAAACCAAGACGTAGATTCTGTGGTTCTGCACTAAATTCAAGATGATCGGCATCAAAGGTCTTCCATTCTGGTGCATCGGCTAGATGTCTAAGCATGCCATCTTCAACACGTTTATTATGGTGCCAAGTCAAATTCTTGGCATGATCAGCATTACGGAATAAACGGCGCAAACGCGACACTGGAGGAATGTACCATAACACCTTTGCCAGCACTCATTTGCTATCATTCTGTAATACCTATAAATTTCATGTCATTGTTTTCTTTGAAAAATGAATTATATGCATACCATGAAGGTATTTATGGAAAATCTCGATAAAGAGTTTTTCATACTTTTTATGAGATCTTATGGCTCAATAAGACTCAAAATAAGTTGCTAAGCCTAGCAAACGCCCTTTCGAGACGAAAAAGATGAAAAAGTACGTAATTTTAGAAAAGTCAAAGTTTGACCGAAAAAGTCAAATTTGACCGAAAAAGTTAAAGTTTGACCAAGAGCGGTCAATGGGTTGACGTAGCAGTATTATGTGATGCAGTATGGAAAAGATACTGTAAAACTCGATCTTATGGGCAAGATAGCTCAAATAGGCTTAAAAACCACAATAGAAAATCAAGCACACCTAGTATAGATCAAGGGCAAAAAGGACTTGAAAAATTAGAAAAAAAGTTATACTATCCGTTTTTACACAGATGAATTTTGGACTGTAATACAATATAAAAATACTGTGTTTAAGCAAACACAGTATTATAAATATTTGTGTAGCGGAAAAATGGACTGAATATTGAGGAAAAGCCAAACGGGGCTTAATATGGATGACATCATCCTATCCTCAATTTATGACATCATAATTGGATTAAATAAGCTTAGAAAGAAAGCTAAGAACTCTCTAGAACATAATGACATGGCCGACCACCTAGGGGGCATAAATGCAAGAATTTTAACTTTTGGGGTCAAAGTGTAAATTTTAGAAATTTGATGATGCAAGCATGTGTTGTCACCTAGATGATGTCAGCAAGATGAGGTCATCTTGCCTTGCTCTCCAAGTAGACAGTCGGCCACCTTGCATGCCAAGTATGCAAATATTGAAATTTTAGGGGCTTTTTAGCAATTTTGGAAAGTTTACCCATGCTTATAAATACCATAAGGGGTGGGCGGATTTTTGGACTGAAAAAATGTAGAAAAACAGCCAAACTCTTGCAAAAATTTCTCCCAAAAATCTGAACAAGAGAAATCAAGAAAGACCAAGAAAAAAAATTGAAAATCCAAGGGAGATTGGATTTAGGGGTGTTCGGGTTTTCAAGCTAGGAACCAAGAGGGAGTTGAAAAATTTGGAGACCCTTTTTCTTGGCTGTGGTCGAGTGAGGGAAAGAAGGAAAGGGAGAGAAAATTTTAGTGGGAAAAATTGATAGAGTGGCCGAGAGGGTGAAGAATCACCAACCAAGAAACCAAGAGAGATTTGGTGCCCCTAGGTGTATGTGTATTCGGCCATAGGTGAGCAGAAAATAGGGGAAGGAAAAATTGGAGAGAAATAGGAGGGTGAGTGCTCAGTTTTGGCTTAAACAATCATTAAGAGAGGTGAAAAATTTTGGTGCCCAATTGGAGGGCAAAAAAAACCGAGTGGATTGAAGAACCAAGGGAGGGAAAATTTCGGTTCACAAACTCTAACCCATTCCTAGGGTTAGCCAAGTTAAATCTCCCATAAACCCTAACTTTTTCTATTATATTTCAATTAGAAATTTATGTGTATTTCAAGTCAAAGTTTGTATAAACATAAGCTCAAGTTTTATTTCATTTGCCCTAGACTAGGTGTGGTGCTTGATTAGGATTTTAAGGGTGGTTTGGCTATGGCTTTGTTTATGCTTTGCTTGCTATATGTTTATGCTTGCTTGCATATTAGAATTTGCATGATTAGATGGTTGGTATGTGCCCTGTTTTGTGCAAGCCGGTTGTGGCAATGATGCTAGGTTGCTAGTGTTAGCCAAGAATGACATGGAATGGTTGATTGGAATGTGATGAAAACCTAGAGATCATGCAACCCTAGGATAGGGCAGATCTATTTTGGGTTGTATGGGCACGTTAGAGTTACATGATGGTTTATGTGGGACATTAGTAAATGCTGCATGTATGCTATTTAGGCTCCCGCGTGTTCGGTCGAGTTAGACTTTGCGAATTAGGACGTAAACCGGACCTAACAATTGAAACTGCTAGTTCGGATTCAAAACTGGCCAGTTTCGGAAAAGTGGAAATTTAAGGCTTTTAGAGGCCGAATCTGGGAACATGTAAAACATAAAAGTTGTTCAGAAAGATTTTTCCTAGAGGACAGCATGGGTAGATTTCCAAAATGAGGCTCCAATGGTCTCCGTTTTTATAGAAAACCGAGACTAGTCTGCCCAGACCTAGTTTACAAGACCAGCGAGTTTCAAACGAAAACTGACAAAGATATAGGCAAAACTAGGTTTTTCATAAAACATGAAAGTTTTAGAATTTTTCGAGAGCTAAAACTTTCATGAAGACAAATTTTTCAAATTCGGATTGGATATTTAAACTGACACTTTTTTTCTAAAGACTGTGCATGGAGCAGAAAATTCCTGCACAGGATTTTCTAAAAACTGTTTAGAAAAACTGTATTTTTCCAAAATGTACTGTTTTAACTATGGAAAACTATTCCAAAGACAGTTTTCAGCCTCAAATGGTTTCATAAAGCCCTAATCCAAGAGTATGGATTTTTATGAGTTAAGTGAAGAATTTTTAAAGTTAATCTACCAAATTTTCCAAGTTAAGGAAAACAAGAATTTTCAAACTAGGGTTTAGTAAGCAAATGGTTTACGGATGGTAACTGGGAGTTATACCCGAGTTACTCGGTCAAGCCCAAGGCCCAAAGGTTGACCCATAGGGGGGTTGACCATAATTGACCGTAGTTGATCATAGTTGACCATAGATGACTTTGGTTGAGTAACAATATTGACTTAGTTTGACCTTAAGGGTTATCCAATGTAACCCTAAAGAATACCAATTGAGCTAAGATAAAGGGTTAATGGAAATAACCCGATGGTTTGCGGATTAAGGATGAAGCCCAAGGTTGGAAGATGAACCTAACCTTAATGGTGTGTTGTGGGCTTAGCATATAAGGTTACCCAATGTAACCTTTTAAAGAAACAAATCCATAACCATAGGGTTACTAAGTGTAACCAAGTAAGATAATATGCACAAAGGGACATACAACCAGGATTATGTAAGCATGTTAGTTAGGTCACCAACATTTCATGAGTTTAATTAGAATATGTCCTTCATCAAGCAGGAAGTAACCTGCAGCTGTACTCGGAGGAGGAGCAGCATTTCGTGGGACATAGCAAGAGAGGTAAGTACAACTCCGCCTACAGCATAGGCTTTGTGTTGTTACTTGTCAAAGTATGTTAGATGTATGCTAGGATTATATGTTAGGCATTGTATGTTATGTGTTCTGTGCTATGATTGTAAGCCATGTTGCCTCTATGTGATATGTTATGTGAATTATGGTATGTTCATGATATGGCTTATGTGAAGCCAAGTCATGGTGCAAGCAATGCCAAGGTACGTTCATGATGAATATTACGTTGTGTTATGTGATGAATGAGACATGAAGCATGTAAGTATGTATCATGAAGCATGTTCACCTAATCTATCAAGAATGATAAGATTCAGTATGACATGATAAGAAAGCAAGATGGCAAGCGAGCTTGCCTGTGTCGTACCACCCGTCTGAGGTCGGGTTGGACTATGGTTTGAGTTAGACCTGGATTGGTCGCCCCAACCACTCCACGTACACATAAGTAAGGGGCCCATAAGTAAGATAAGATAAGAAAGTAAGACAGAATAAGTAAAGAAAGCATAATACGAGCATAACCGGATTCCTGCATAAATTATGCTTTTGTTTGTTAAGTGTGACATAAAGTGTTACAATATGATATGAAGCAATGATAAGTATGCCTTGATAAGTATGCCAGGTTAAGTATACCATGTTAAGTATGAAGTATATTATGCCATATATGTAGAATACACTATGCTATGTATGCAAGGTTATGATATGTTCGTAGTTAGTGAAGTATGCTATGTTAAATACGAAAGAGTACGCTATGTTATGAATGTTTATGAATGGTATAGTTAAGTATGTTACGAATGGTATGCACATGAAGGAATGTCATGTTTATGTTTGCGCGGTATAGATAGTTGTACTTGCTGAGCGAAAGCTCATTGTCTTACGTCTGTGCTGTAGGTAAGTAACCTGTAAGTAGTTGCTGATGCAAGATGGAGGAACATGGCAGGGCGAACTGTGAAATGTGGGAAAAGATGCCGCTACGCGTTTTGTCCTTTTAAGTATATAATTTGATATTTGTATATCATTCTTTCAGTTACAGTATGTGCTAGTTAGCACAGTATATAAAAAAAAATTTCCGCTATGTTTTTCCATGTAATTAAGTTATTACAAATGGCCCATATGTATGTATGTATGTATGGTAACGGCCTGTGCTAGGTGGGTCGTTACACATTCGTTGGCTTCTTGCCATTCTTCCATCTTGACTCATTACAAACTGAGCATTCATCCAAATCCTCGTACCCATTTCGGTAAAGGGCACAATCATTTGGACATGCTTGAATTTTTTTCATATTCCATTCCTAAAGTGCTCAACGTCTTCCTAGCTTTGTACATTCTAGCCGGTGTTTTATTATCAACCGGTAGAACCTCTCTTAAAAATTCTAAAAGAGCCGTGAAACTAGAATTTGTCCACTCTCCCGAAACCTTCATGTTCCATAATTTGACTAATGCGGGTAATTTCGTATATTTACTACACCCGTCATACAAAGGCAACTCGGCATCATTCATCATTGCATCAAATAACTCCGAACAATGCATAAATTGTTCTTCCAAATCATTAATCATATCAAACAAATTATCTAGTAAATCTTCCTCAACAATAGGTTCTTTTCCTTTGTTCTTTAATGTTGGATTCAAACACATTTCACCATGTAAATACCATGTTTGGTACGAACAAATAATCCCACAGGCAAGCAAATGTCTTCTAACTTCATCAACTGAATGAGATATATGATTTCCACAATCTACACAAGGACATCGAATCTTATCATTCTTCATGTGAGTTTTGGCAAATGACAAAAATTCTTCAATACCATCTCGATATTTTCTAGTTATTCTATTAGCCCACATCCATTTTCGATCAATTTCCAAGAACCCGACCTAAATAAAAATTAAAGATCATACAATTCATTCAATAATCAAGATTTTTGCATTTAACATACAACATATTAAGCTTTCGAAATAATTTAACAAATCATATTTTAAAAAAGAAAAAAAATGAGAATTTACCATTTAAGATATCAACAATAATTTATCAACAAAAATTAAATAACTCAAAAGAAGAGTAAGTAATAATCACTACTTACAAATAATTACTATAAGAGAGTGTTGGTTTAATGGACTGTGGCAGTGGAGGAGACGTGGTTTCGCAGGCCTCTGTAATGTTTTTCGCAGCTACAGAATAGTTCTATCAGATAAAAAAGAGGGCAGCTGGTTATAGGGTTAATAAAAATCTGGAGGATTACATGACGGTTGTACGATAACCGTCGTGTAAACCTAAGGATCATACAATGGTTCTATTATGACCTTCGTGTAATCCCCGGCTCGGGGGATTACACGATGGTCCTCATGACCGTCGTGTAACAGTGGATTACACGATGGTTCTTGTAGAACCGTCGTGTAATCTCTGGGGTTTACATGACGGTTCTTGTAGAACTGTCGTGTAATCCTCCGGTTGCACGACAGTTACTTAAACCATCGTGTAATCCGAAGATTACATGACGGTTTTCTTTTAACCGTCATGTAATCCTCTGTTTACACGACGGTGTTGTGAAACCGTCGTGTAATCTCCATCGTGTAATCCACTTTTTGTAATAGTAAGACTTGTTCTTATCTTAAAACATACTTAATAAACCATTTCATACTTAAGTCTTAGTCTTATCATATGAATTAGTGAACATGCTTTATGATGTCACACATAAATAAATCATAAATCATATCATAACAATCCATAAACTTTCAACAAATCATGCAAGTAACAAACAAATAGCCTATGTTGTAGGCGAAGTTGTACTTACCTCGTATGCTATTTTCTAGGCTTTGTTGCTCCAATTCAGGTCGCAACAACAGGTTATCTCCTGCTATTATAAAGGACATAGAGTAAGGATCCTACAAATCATAATCATAAAATGTTAGTAACCTATCCAACATTCATGCGTAATCTTAGTTATATGTCCCCCACACATGCTTATGATAGCTTACTTGGTTACTAAATGTAACCCTAGGGTTTATGGCCTATCATACCTAAATCATATCTTGTTAGGTTATTTAGAGTAACCTTGGGTACTAAGCCCAATCATATTTGAATAGTGTTAGGTTACTATTCCTAACTTTGGGCCTAAGTCCTATTACTTTCAATCCATATCCTATTATGTTACTATGAGTAACCATGGGTTTTAGGCCAAACTAACATACTTAGTATTTTGTTAGGTTACATGGGATAACCCTTGGTGTGAGTCTAAGTTAAACTTGGGTCAATCTTATTGAGTTACTAAAACCCAAATTCCTAAGTTATATCCTATTAGGTTACTATAAGTAACCTTAGGTTTTGGGCGCAATTCAGTAACTTGGGTATCCTACCCAGTTACTGTTGGTCATCATACTTTTACCAAGTTATCAAGACAACTTATGGTCCATTTACTTATTTTTCTTGTCTTGGAAAAAAACCTAGTATTATTTGTCTATTTTTCTTTTTGTACAAAAATCCATGTTCAACACTCAATCTTTTTTTTTTACCAAAATTGCAATTATTTTTTAGCAAAGATAACAAAATTGTGAAGTGTTGGAAACTGCCCGCCCTTGAAACAGTTTCATGTTGCCAATTATCAGTGTATGTGCAGGAAATGAATTTCCTTTTCCTGCACTGTGTTTTGAAAATCTTGTGTAGGAATTTCCTGTTTCCTGTACAGTTTTTGGAATCCAATTTTATTTAAAAATCTGTGTTGAATCTGAAAAAGTTTTCTGCCTAAAAGTTTTAGACCTTGAAAAACCCTACAACTTTTGTGTTTTCCTCAAAACCAAGTTTGGCCTCTAACCTACTCATTTTCCTTGTTGAACCTGCCTGGCCGTGCATGAAGTCTGGGCATGACCAGGTTTCGATTTTGTTAAAAACAAAGGCCGTTGGAGCGTTATTTTTGAAAACTGTCCATGCTGCCCCCTAGGAATTTCCATTTTCTATAACTTTCATGTTTTAAGTTGTAACGACCCGCCTAACGCAGGCCACTACCGTACATCACATGTCTTACATACTTACTTACTTACGTAATCAGCGGAAATTTTTTTTATACGGTGCAAACTCACACGAATATGTACGTACATATAAACGTTTACTAAATAAAATGTTTGAACATTAAATAATACACATAAAAGAAACAAAATACGTAGCAGCCACCATCCCATATTTCATAGCTAGCAGTACCAAACTCCACCACCTTGCATCACGATTGCCGCTAGGTTGCTTACCTATGGCATAGACGTAAGACGTAAGCTTTCGCTCAACAAGTGCAACTATCACATCCGTGACACACATAATAATCATGCATGAACCATTTATGTTTTGTTATGCTTTCTTATTCTTTCATAACTTAACATACTAATGGGCCCCATAAGTGGCGCGTAGCTATGGAGTGGCTGGGGCAGCCAGCCTAGTCCAACTCAAACCATAGACCAAACCTGACCTAATGCGGGTCGGTACAACACAGGCAAGCTTCCTTGCCATCATACTTAATTTTCATCATCTCATACCTTGGTCTTATTCTTATCATATGATTTGGTGAACATGCTTCATAATGTCACACGTAAATAACTCATAACCATATCATAACCATTTCATACACTTTAAGTACATCATACATCATATCATATCATTGCATACAACACAACAGGCAAGTAACACAACAAATAGCCTATGTTGTAGGCAGAGTTGTACTTACCTCATATGCTATGTCCTATAATTTGTTACTCTAAGTCAGGTTGCAACAATAGGCTACCTCCTGCTATTATAAAAGGACATAGGTAAGGATTCCATAGCCATAAAATGTTGGTAACATAACCAATATCCATACATGACCTTAGTTACATGTCCCTCACACATACTCATGATAACTTACTTGGTTACTACAAGTAACCCTAAGGTTCATGGCCACCATACTTAGATCATAACTTATTAAGTTACTTAGAGTAATCTTGGGTACTAAGCCCAAGCATACATGAATAGTGTTAGGTTACTATTCCTAACCTTGGGTCTAAGCCTTATCATTTTCAATCCATATCCCATTAGGTTACTAGGAGTAACCCCGAGTTTAGGCCCACTAACAAACTTAGTATCTTGTTGGGTTATATTGGGTAACCCTTGGTGTGAATCTAAGTCAACTTGGGTCAAACTTGATGTAACGCCCCGAACCACCCACCTAACACCCACGCGGGGCCGACCGCGCGGATGCGGGGCGCCGGAACCATCACCTTCATACATAACTTACTTTACTTTGAAAATGCGGAATAAATTTTTTTTTTTTTGAAACTTCTTTTGAACATCGTTTTAAAACTTTCTTTGAACTTCATAACTTGGATTTCACTTTAAAATCTTGACTTGAAACCCATACACTAAAATTGTGCATCGTACTTTGAACATTTCATACATAATTAACTTCATACTTAACATACATGAAAAACTTCATAACTTTAATCATAATACGGAAAATATTGCGTAGTGGTATCCCACACCGCCCTTCACTCGCTGCATCATCCCCAAACCCACCAAGTAAGGCTACAAGCCTTTTTATCTCTACCTGCAGTATGGAATATATCTGATGAGCTTGCGCTCAGCAAGTACAAACGCGATCTCACAAAACATTTTCATTTAAACATCTTGAAACATACTTCATCATAAAACATATGCATGAACCATTTATGTCCATTTATGCACTTCCTTTTAACTTGTACTTATATTTCATATGGGCCCCATAGTGTGCGTACCCTTAACATATAGCGCGCCTCTAGATACAGTTAGGGTTTGCAAGGTCCCTAACTGCTCTAGGAAAACATAAGTGATTACACCCTCCCGCATCAACGAGAGGGCGAATCCATAACTTTAACATAAAAATCCTCCACCTTGGGGGAGGTTGGTATGACACTTTACTTGTATATTTTTACCAAGTGGTTTATCATTAGTGAACATACCTTATGATGTCACAAAATCATAACTTATAATGCACATGACATATTTTAACATAACATGGCCGCTTTAAAATATGACATCGTTAAAATATGGCAATCTTTAAAATTCTTTAAATCATGCCCTCATTAAAACATGATACATTTAAAACATAAAATCCTTGAAAACATAACATTTAAACATAGCATTGCATATTTGAACATACATTACTATTTATCCATACCACAGGTGAGGTTTGTACTTACCTTAAGTCCTACGCTCTTGACGTAACATTCCTCGCGATATCTCAACAGGTTCCTATTCCTGTTTCAAAGGAGGTGTAAGATAAGATTAACTTATCTTACCATAAATCATGACATATGATGTTGGTATCCTAACCAACATCTATGAGCAATCCTAGATGTGTGTGTTGTATATCCCCTCTAATATCTCTTGTAAACCTGATTGGTCACTTTCTTCTTTATGGGCTTATGTTTTACTTTTTCTTGGTTCATAATCCATTGGGTTATTATCTCTTCAATAACCCTAGGTCTTAGCCCATTTCATTTATCTTGGTATCCTTTAGGGTTATATTGGGTAACCCTAAAGTCAACTCTTGGTCAACCGAAGTCAACATGTGGTCAACTAAGGTCAACCCCCTTTTGGGTTTAACGTTGGGCTATGGGCTTAGCCCAGTAACTCGGATATAATTCCGGTTACCGTTCGTAATCGGCTTGATTACCCATTTTTACCTTAAAACTCCTTTTCTTTATTTTTGGAAAACATTATATAGTTATCTTCCAAAAACCCATTAATTTACTTGTAAAAACTCTTACTTCATTACTCTTGAAAATACTTGGCTAAAATCATCCTTTTCTTTACTTCTTGGAAAAACGTGGAATTTCAATTCTAAACCTTAAAAATCCCACTCTCTTCTTGAAAAATCTCATTTTCCTTTAACTTATGGAAAATCCCATTTTTCTTCAACTTTGAACACTTTGGGTGAATAATCCCAAAACTCTTGTAAAAATTCATTTTCTTAAAACAGAACTTCATAAAATTATTACGGACTGAAAATCGCCATTGGAACGATTTTCGTAGTCAAAATAACGGGTTAGAACACTTTACAGTTTTTTTGAACACATTTTGTAAAACTTTTGTGCTTGGATTTTCGGATTCCCTAAGCACCCTTCATAAAACCAACCCAGTTTAAAAATCGGCTCATTATCTGAAAAACTTGTCTTCGAAAGTTGTAGCTATCGAAAAATACTAAAACTTTCATGTTTTACGTAAAACCCAGTTCTGGCTAGATCAGTACCAGTTTTCGTTTGAAACTGGCTGATCCTGAAAAACGGAGTGAAAACTGACCCCAGGGATCAGCCACGGGTTTTCATAAAAACGAAGGCCTTTGGAGCCTTATTTCGAGATTCTGTCCGCGCTTCTCTCTAGTAAAAGTTGTTCCAAGCAACTTTCGTGTTTTAACTTTTAACCCATTCGGCCTCTAAGAACCTGATATTTTCACTTTCCTGAAACTGGCCAGTTTCGACTCCGAAATGGCAGTTTCGGTTGTTAATCCGGTTTTACGTCCTAGTTCGCGGATTCTAACTCGACCGATTACATCGGGAGCTTAAACATTAAACAAGCAATGTATCTAACATCCCATGCATTCATTCTTGCCCATCCATCACACCCATGCAGCCCACACAAGCCGAAAACCTAAGACTTGGCTGCATGGTTCTAGCTCTTGCATCATTCATTAAACTAGCATCACATTCATCTCTTTTCTTCAACCAAATCAGCCACTGCCTTAGGGCTGATTTGTCACCAAAATTTAGGGGACTTAAATAACACATCTAGCATGCATCCTAGCCATTTTCAAGCATAAAAATCATGCAAGCAATATCATAAAATAAGCCAACCAAACCCTAATCCCTATCAAGCACATACACCAAATCAAGGGCTGAAAATAAAGATGGACTTATGTCCTTACAAACCCATCTTAAATCATCATAAAAATACTTATCTTGAGCATAAATCCAAGATTGGTTCAAGAAATTACCTTAACCCAAGTTAGGGTTTGAAAATCCTTTTTTCTCCTTGGCTCCATGGCTCACGGATTTTGGCTCCTCCAAGGGATCCGAATCCTCCTTCATGGCTCACGGATTTTTGCAAGAAAATAGAGATCCAAGAAACTTTGGTTAGCTCTTTCTTGCTCATCAAAACCGGACCTTATAAGATGACAAATCCAAGTTTTTACTCACATTTTTCCTTCTCCATGCCCACGGATTTTTGGCTCCATTAGAGCACCAAAAATCTTCTCTTGGTTCCTCTTGCTAGAACCGAACTCATCACATGGCTCACCCACGGATTTGGCTCCCAAAATTCCAGATTTTCTTCCTCTCTTTTCACTCTCCAAACCCACGGTTTGCTGCCCCAAAAATGGGTCTCCATGGCTCACAAAATCTCTCTTCTTTCTCCCCTAGAACAGCCGAACACCACCAAGCACAAGCCCTCAGATTTTTTTTCTAGATTTCTTCTTCTCTTCCTCCCTCTCTCTCTCACGGTTTTTGTCTTGAAAACTGGCAGAACTTTTGAGGAAAAGAGCTGCCGAATGTCATGAGGGAAAGGGAGGGATGTTGTCCACTTTGCTTCTCCTTAAACCATGGCTTTATGTCATGTCCATCTTTTCCCTTAGCTGGCCGAAACTCCAAGGGAGAGAATGGGTTGCTTGCTGCCGAATGTGAAGGAGAAAAGGAAGGGGACATGCAGCGGTTTTTGTGGGAGAAAAGAGGGAGAGGTTAGCTTGCTTTGTTGACCACTTTTCTCCTTAATTCATGGCTTTATCACATGCTTTATTTTCCCTTGGGTGCAGCCGGATATGGAGGAGCAAAAAGGGGCATGTGGCTGCTGCCTTGTGTTCGAATTTTGGGGAAAAGTAATGGCTGATGGGTTGGCCGTGGGGAGGGCTTGTTGTCAGCCGAAAGTTTTGGAGAAACAAGGGGACAAGTGGCATGCAAAGGGTGCTCACTTTTTCCTCAAAAAATGGCTTTATGCCATGTCTTTCTTTTCTATCTTTTCTCATGCTTTTCTTTGTCCTTCCCCATGTGACTTGCCGAATTTTTTTGGAGGGGAAATGAGAGTGATGGCCGAACCTTTTGGAGTGAAAAAGAGCTCCATTTCTTTACTTTAACTAGCTCACATTTAGTTCCCATTTAGTTAGCTTTCAAGGGAGATATCATTCCTCAATTTAAGGCTTTGTTCCATGCCTTTTCTTTTTGATTTTTCTTCCTTGGTTGCCGAATTTATGAGAGCAAGGGGAAGGCTAAATGGTTCTAGAGTCCTTTTAGAATTTTCTTCAAAACCACCTAAGGCTTGTGATGTGTCACACACATGTGATCATCCCTTAAATCATGGGTTTTGTTGTCATTTTTTCCTCTTCAAAATTAATTCATTTTCCTTTCCTTTGTGTCACACAGATATTAAAATACTGTGATCCATAATTTGGTCCAAAATTCTTCCTTGTAAAAATTGAACCGAAAACTTTCTTTTTCTAATTTTTCGGAGACCTTTTTGCCCTTTAATTTTGATTCGGTGTGCTTGATTTCTAAGGTGGTTTTTACGGCTTATTTTTGCTTTCTTGACCATAAAAAGTCTTTGCAGTCTCTCCTTATACTGCATTTCATCATTTTTTGGGGTCAACATTTTTGACCCGTCCTTGGTCAAACTTTGACTTTTTGGTCAACCCTTTGACTTTTGGTCAATCCTTTGACTTTTGGTCAACCCTTTGACTTTTGGTCAATCATTTGACTTTTTGGTCAACTCTTGACTTTTTGGTCAACCCTTTGACTTCTGGTCAACCCTTTGACTTTTTCGATTAAAGTTGACTTTCGTAAAATTTCATCCTTTTTTCATTCTTTTTCTTTCCTTTTCGTCCTTTTTGACTCTAAATGCCGTTTACCAACCTCGGCATTTTTTTCCGAGTCTCATAGCCGGTTTAAAAGAAAATTCTAATCTTGGCTAATAAAATTACGAATTTCACATGTAATTCATAATTTTTCATGAAATATCATAAAAACACATCATGCGGACTTCTAATTTCTAATTAAAAGAGAAATCTTAAGTCCATGAAAATTCCGGGTATTACATCCTACCCTCCTTAAAATATTTTCGTCCTCGAAAATCGGATAATTCTACGTGGCTTCTCTCAAAATCCACTAGAAATCCATAATGGTCTGCTCATGTTCCCATTTTTAACACTTTAGTAGGATCATATCTTTTATACAGAACCATAATCTTCCTTATATTTCATCTTATTTCATACCTCATATCCTCGTACTTTCATACTTTCATGCTTACTTTCATTCTTTCATACATGTCATTGTACTTCATATTGCATCACAAGAACCATTTTCATGAAATTTCTTAGCAAATTTATCATATAACTTGCAATTTTGAAAAGCATATTATATTATATGGCTTTTCCATACTTGAAAAATACATCGTATCTTTATATTTACGATACTTTTCTTTAACATTTCTTTAGGGCTCAGCAAATATTGAAAATATTTTTCTTTCAATTTAGTTGAAACTGAGAACCCTTTTGGTACAGTGTTAATCTCATGCTATTAGAACCCCTTTCTTTCATGGTGACCCCTCTCTTGGAATTTCTTCCTCAAGGATTTGGCCATCTTTCATAACATGGTGACCCCTTTCTTGGAATTTCTTCCTCAAGGATTTGGCCAAAGACCCCTTTCTTGGAAAAATTTACTCCTCAAGGATTTGGTCTTTTACATTACATAACATGATTTGGTTCTAATGTCGCATAAGATCAAACACCATACGTAAAAATAACTTCTTTAAATATCTTCCATATTATTATTTATGGAAGATAATAATAAATAATATTCTTGAAAACATTTTTCTGTCCGAGTGACGCAATCGAAGACATACTTGATTCAACTAGCTCTTTACATTTATTAGCCAGCAGAAACTTTCCTTTTGCCTTTAGCATTTCTTTCAAAGCATACAGGCATAATCTTAGCTCTAGGGAATGTTTAAAACTTCCCATAATCATAACATAATTCCTTTTACTTAGAAGGTTGTTGTCAATCTCAACCTTATTAACATCATCATCATTCTTAAAGCCATCATCATGATATACCAAATTCCTATTGGCAGTATCTAGCTCATATTGGCATATGCCTAATTGCTATTCCCAAATTAAGGCATTATCCACTTTTTTTTTTTTTTTTTTTTTTTTTTATCATAACTTAGCTTCTATAATTGCAAGATTAGACTCTTGCAAACTTTGGTTCGTTCGTATGCACGGCGAACCAATTTCTATCTCTAGCTTCTAATCTTTTACATCATCATCATCATCATCATCATCATCATAAGCTTACCCTCTTACATACCCAACATGGTAATCTCTAGGGTCAGGGAAATACATATGTATATCATATGTGATCCCATAAAATGAAAAACACTATGGTTATCACTTAAAAAAAATTTCAACTTACTTGGGCTGTTGCGGAGACGATGTGAAGCGAAGTGAAATAGGCTGGCAGGATACCGCTCTGATACCAAAACTCTGTGACGCCTCGAACCACCCACCTAACACCCACGCGGGGCCGACCGCACGGATGCGGGGCGCCGGAACCGTCACTTTCATACATAACTTACTTTACTTTGAAAATACGGAATAAATTTTTTTTTTTTGAAACTTCTTTTGAACATCGTTTTAAAACTTTCTTTGAACTTCATAACTTGGATTTCATTTTAAAATCTTGACTTGAAACCCATACACTAAAATTGTGCATCGTACTTTGAACATTTCATACATAATTAACTTCATACTTAACATACATGAAAAACTTCATAACTTTAATCATAATGCGGAAAATATTGCATAGTGGTATCCCACACCACCCTTCACTCGCTGCATCATCTCCAAGCCCACCAAGTAAGGCTACAAGCCTTTTTATCTCTACCTGCAGTATGGAATATATCTGATGAGCTTGCGCTCAGCAAGTACAAACGCGATCTCACAAAACATTTTCATTTAAACATCTTGAAACATACTTCATCATAAAACATATGCATGAACCATTTATGTCCATTTATGCACTTCCTTTTAACTTATACTTATCTTTCATATGGGCCCCATAGTGTGCGTACCCTTAACATATAGCGCGCCTCTAGATACAGTTAGGGTTTGCAAGGTCCCTAACTCCTTTAGGAAAACATAAGTGATTACACCCTCCCGCATCAACGAGAGGGCAAATCCATAACTTTAACATAAAAATCCTCCACCTTGGGGGAGGTTGGTACGACACTTTACTTGTATATTTTTACCAAGTGGTTTATCATTAGTGAACATACCTTATGATGTCACAAAATCATAACTTATAATGCACATGACATATTTTAACATAACATGGCCGCTTTAAAATATGGCATCGTTAAAATATGGCAATCTTTAAAATTCTTTAAATCATGCCCTCATTAAAACATGATACATTTAAAACATAAAATCCTTGAAAACATAACATTTAAACATAGCATTGCATATTTGAACATACATTACTATTTATCCATACCACAGGTGAGGTTTGTACTTACCTTAAGTCCTACGCTCTTGACGTAACATTCCTCGCGATATCTCAACAGGTTCATATTCCTGTTTCAAAGGAGGTGTAAGATAAGAATAACTTATCTTACCATAAATCATGACATATGATGTTGATATCCTAACCAACATCTATGAGCAATCCTAGCTGTGTATGTTGTATGTCCCCTCTAATATCCTTGTAAACCTGATTGTCACTTTCTTCTTTATGGGCTTATGTTTTACTTTTTCTTGGTTCATAATCCATTGGGTTATTATCTCTTCAATAACCCTAGGTCTTAGCCCATTTCATTTATCCTTGTATCCTTTAGGGTTATATTGGGTAACCCTAAAGTCAACTCTTGGTCAACCGAAGTCAACATGTGGTCAACTAAGGTCAACCCCCTTTTGGGTTTAACGTTGGGCTATGGGCTTAGCCCAGTAACTCGGATATAATTCCGGTTACCGTTCGTAATCGGCTTGATTACCCATTTTTACCTTAAAACTCCTTTTCTTTATTTTTGGAAAACATTATATAGTTATCTTCCAAAAACCCATTAATTTACTTGTAAAAACTCTTACTTCATTACTCTTGAAAATACTTGGCTAAAATCATCCTTTTCTTTACTTCTTGGAAAAACGTGGAATTTCAATTCTAAACCTTAAAAATCCCACTCTCTTCTTGAAAAATCTCATTTTCCTTTAACTTATGGAAAATCCCATTTTTCTTCAACTTTGAACACTTTGGGTGAATAATCCCAAAACTCTTATAAAAATTCATTTTCTTAAAACGGAACTTCATAAAATTATTACAGACTGAAAATCGCCATTGGAACGATTTTCGTAGTCAAAATAATGGGTTAGAACACTTTACAGTTTTTTTGAACACATTTTGTAAAACTTTGGTGCTTGGATTTTCGGATTCCCTGAGCACCCTTCATAAAACCAACCTAGTTTAAAAATCGGCTCATTATCTGAAAAACTTATCTTCACGAAAGTTGTAGCTATCGAAAAATGCTAAAACTTTCATGTTTTACGTAAAACCCAGTTCTGGCTAGATCAGTACCAGTTTTCATTTGAAACTGGCTGATCCTGAAAAACGGAGTGAAAACTGACCCCAGGGATCAGCCATGGGTTTTCATAAAAACGAAGGCTTTTGGAGTCTTATTTTAAGATTCTGTCCGTGTAGTTCTCTAGTAAAAGTTGTTCCGAGTAACTTTTGTGTTTTAACTTTTAACCCATTCGGCCTCTAAGGGCCTGATATTTTCACTTTCCCGAAACTGACCAGTTTCGACTCCGAAATGGCAGTTTCAATTGTTAATCCGGTTTTACGTCCTAGTTCGCGGATTCTAACTCGACCGATTACATCGGGAGCTTAAACATTAAACAAGCAATGTATCTAACGTCCCATGCATTCATTCTTGCCCATCCATCATACCCATGCAGCCCACACAAGCCGAAAACCTAAGACTTGGCTGCATGGTTCTAGCTCTTGCATCATTCATTAAACTAGCATCACATTCATCTCTTTTCTTCAACCAAATCAGCCACTGCCTTTGGGCTGATTTGTGACCAAAATTTAGGGGACTTAAATAACATATCTAGCATGCATCCTAGCCATTTTCAAGCATAAAAATCATGCAAGCAACATCATAAAATTAGCCAACCAAACCCTAATCCCTATCAAGCACATACACCAAATCAAGGGTTGAAAATAAAAATGGACTTATGTCCTTACAAACCCATCTTAAATCATCATAAAAATACTTATCTTGAGCTTAAATCCAAGAATGGTTCAAGAAATTACCTTAATCCAAGTTAGGGTTTGAAAATCCTTTTTTCTCCTTGGTTCCATGGCTCACGGATTTTGGCTCCTTCAAGGGATCCGAATCCTCCTTCATGGCTCGCGGATTTTTGCAAGAAAATAGAGATCCAAGAAACTTTGGTTAGCTCTTTCTTGCTCATTAAAACCGGACCTTATAAGATGAAAAATCCAAGTTTTTACTCACCTTTTTCCTTCTCCATGCCCACGGATTTTTGGCTCCATTAGAGCACCAAAAATCTTCTCTTGGTTCCTCTTGCTAGAACCGAACTCATCACATGACTCACCCACGGATTTGGCTCCCAAAATTCCAGATTTTCTTCTTCTCTTTTCACTCTCCAAACCCACGGTTTGCTGCCCCAAAAATGGGTCTCCATGGCTCACAAAATCTCTCTCCTTTCTCCCCTAGAAAAGCCGAACACCACCAAGCACAGGCCCTCAGATTTTTTTTCCAGATTTCTTCTTCTCTTCCTCCCTCTCTCTCTCACGGTTTTTGTCTTGAAAACTGGCAGAACTTTTGAGGAAAAGAGCTGCCGAATGTCATGAGGGAAAGGGAGGGATGTTGTCCACTTTGCTTCTCCTTAAACCATGGCTTTATGTCATGTCCATCTTTTCCCTTAGCTGGCCGAAACTCCAAGGGAGAGAATGGGTTGCTTGCTGCCGAATGTGAAGGAGAAAAGAAGGGGGACATGCAGCGGTTTTTGTGGGAGAAAAGAGGGAGAGGTTAGCTTGCTTTGTTGACCACTTTTCTCCTTAATTCATGGCTTTATCACATGCTTTATTTTCCCTTGGGTGCAGCCGGATATGGAGGAGCAAAAAGGGGCATGTGGCTGCTGCCTTGTTTCCGGATTTTGGGGAGAAGTAATGGCTGATGGGTTGGCCATGGGGAGGGCTTGTTGTCAGTCGAAACTTTTGGAGAAACAAGGGGACAAGTGGCATGCAAAGGGTGCTCACTTTTTCCTCAAAAAATGGCTTTATGCCATGTCTTTCTTTTCTATCTTTTCTCATGCTTTTTTTTGTCCTTCCCCATGTGGCTTGCCGAATTTTTTTGGAGGGGAAATGAGAGTGATGGCCGAACCTTTTGGAGTGAAAAAGAGCTCCATTTCTTTACTTTAACTAGCTCACATTTAGTTCCCATTTAGTTAGCTTTCAAGGGAGACATCATTCCTCAATTTAAGGCTTTGTTCCATGCCTTTTCTTTTTTATTTTTCTTCCTTGGTTGCCGAATTTATGAGAGCAAGGGGAGGGCTAAATGGTTCTAGAGTCCTTCTAGAATTTTCTTCAAAGCCACCTAAGGCTTGTGATGTGTCACACACATGTGATCATCCCTTAAATCATGGGTTTTGTTGTCATTTTTTCCTCTTCAAAATTAATTCATTTTCCTTTCCTTTGTGTCACACAGATATTAAAATACTATGATCCATAATTTGGTCCAAAATTCTTCCTTGTAAAAATTGAACCGAAAACTTTCTTTCTCCAATTTTTCGGAGACCTTTTTGCCCTTTAATTTTGATTCGGTGTGCTTGATTTTTAGGGTGGTTTTTACGGCTTATTTTTGCTTTCTTGACCATAAAAAGTCTTTGCAGTCTCTCCTTATACTGCATTTCATCATTTTTCGGGGTCAACATTTTTGACCCGTCCTTGGTCAAACTTTGACTTTTTGGTCAACCTTTTGACTTTTTGGTCAACCCTTTGACTTTTGATCAACCCTTTGACTTTTTCGGTCAAAGTTGACTTTGGTAAAATTTCATCCTTTTTCTTTCCTTTTCGTCCTTTTTGACTCTAAATGTCGTTTCCCAACCTCGGCATTTTTTTCCGAGTCTCATAGCCGGTTTAAAAGAAAATTCTAACCTTGGCTAATAAAATTACGAATTTCACATGTAATTCATAATTTTTCATGAAATATCATAAAAACACATCATGCGGACTTCTAATTTCTAATAAAAAGAGAAATCTTAAGTCCATGAAAATTCCGGGTATTACACTTGAGTCAACTCTTAATGGGTTCCTAAAGCCCAAACTCCTAAGTTATATCCTATTGGGTTACTATAAGTAACCTTGGTCTTTGGACCCAGTCCAGTAACTCGGGTATCCTTTCCGGTTACCATCGGTCATTATTTTGTTACCAAGTTTTTAAGATACTTGTGGTCCAAATCTTACTTTTCTTTATTTTGGAAAAACTTAGTACTCTATGTCCATTTTATATACAAAAATCCTTGTTCAACTTATGAAAAATTGTAACTCTTTGAGTAGGGCTTGTAAAAATTATTAAGTGTTGGAAACTACCTTTGGAATAGTTTCGTACAGCCAATTTATCAGTGTATGTGCATGAATGTTCTTTTTCTGCACTGTTTTTCGAAAATCCTGTGTAGGAATTTCCTGTTTCGTGCACAATTTTTGAAATCTAATTTTATTTAAAAATTTGTGTTCAATCCGAAAAGGTTTTCTTCACAAAAGTTTTAGATCTCGAGAAACCCTACAACTTTCCTGTTTTACTCAAGACCCAGTTCGGTCTCTAACCTACTCATTTCCCCTGTTGAACTTGCCTGACCGTGCATGAAGTCCAGGCATGACCAAGTTTGGATTTTTATAAAAACCAAGGCCATTGGAGCTTTATTTTTGAAAACTGTCTATCTCTTCCCATAGGAATTTCCCTTCTCTATAACTTTCATGTTTTAAGTTTTTCTAAATTCGACCTCTAAGGGCGTCAAAACCTACTATCCAGAAAACTGGCCAATTTTACCCGAACTGGTAGTTTCTTTTTTAAATCCATTTTTACATTCAAATTACGTACACCCTACCTCAAACGGTCGCAATCATGAGCCTACAACAATCATACAGTGCTTTCCAATGTAAAATCTCATCATTATACATCCATACATTCACATGCAAACCCTTGAGTGTTCTTGCACCAAGCTAGGGTTTGTAAAAATTTTGGGTTTGCATATCCATTCATCACAAGTTAACAACCTAACATGCATAACCTACAACTTTCTTAGGTATATTGGGGACATACAACTAACATAATTAAACATACATGCAAACCCTAAAATCATGCAACCTTAATCACATAATCATGCATAGCACATAAATCAAAACCACCCAAGCACCTAATCAAGCACAAATCTAAAAAAAAATCTAAACTAGGGCAATAGAAATAAAATGAGCTTATGCTCTTACAATCCAACTTTGAAAATACACTTAAATTTCCAATAAAACTTAAATTGAAAAACTTAGGGAACCAAAGGGGAATTACCTTAATCAACTCAAAGGTTGGGCTAGATTTTGATTCACACATTTTTCCCCCTTGCCACCAACGAGAACCGGTCCTCCCTTAGCTTGGTTGGGTTCCAAATTTTCGGCCACACTTGCTTGGTGCTTCACCAAATCCAACCACCACCTATCTCTTTCTTTCTTCTCTTTTTTTTTTTTTTTTTTTTTTTTTTTTTTTGTTTTTTCTTCTTTTCTTCTTTGGATTTCGGATTTTAAGGGGAAAGGTTGAGGAAAGATTTTGGCATGGTTTTGGGGTGTTTTCTCATTTTGTGAAGCAAAATGAGCCCCCCCTCCCCCAATCACCTATTTATAAGTGATAAATAATTTAATTTTTAGATTTATTTTAAATCTAAAAATTACTTATAAGTCCTTGAAACAAAAATATTTGCTCACACACCCTCCCCCCCATGATGTGGCCGGCCAATGCCTTGGAGAGCAAGCAATCTATTTCTTTTCCTAATTTCCAATAATTCCATAAATCACTTAATTATCCATAAGTGAGGTGTCCTCCCTCTTAATCCTTGTTTGACTTTTCTCTTAAAATGCAGTCCATTTTCATGTTAATACAGATATTTCCAATACTGCTCTCAACTAATAACAATTCTGTTATACTGGACTGCAGTCCAGAATTCATCTGTGTATAATTGGACTAAGTAAAAATTTTTCTTATAACTTTAAGCCATTTAGCCCTTATTGTCCTAATTAATGTGCTTGATTTTTCTATAGTGATTTTGAATCTTATTATTATTATCTTATCCGTAATGACGGTTTTTCGCAGTATATTTTTCATACTACTTGTCATACTACAGTACCGTCATACCTTTGACTTTTCTGGTCAAATTTTGAATAACATAAAATCATAAATTTTGATTACACCTTTTTGCTCAAAATGCTATATGCTTGACTAAGTAATCCATTACTGAGTCTTATAAAATCATAATAACTCACAAAATTTGATAAAAACCCTAATCAGGTTTTTCCATGAATACCTTCATGATACATCTTAAATTCCTTTAAAAAAAAAAAAAAAGAAATCGTAATATCGTAAAAAGCTAGTTATTACAATCTACCCTCCTTAAAAATTTTTGTCCTCGAAAATTAGAACAAACTGGGGTAGTTCTTTCTCATCCCATCTTCTAACTCCCAAGTTGCTTCTTCAACCTTGTGATTCCGCCATAAAACTTTAAATTCTTCCAATATTTATTGAATTTCTTTGTTTCTTTTAGTTTTAAATTTTTGTTGTTTATTTTTTAACTGTTAATCTTAGGAAAGTTAGTATTAACATTAAGAAAACTTGTTTAATTTGTTTCTTTTTGTATGTAATTATCTTTATTAGGAATATTAGATTTATTTGTATTTATAATAATTTAGAATAAGGCTTGATCTTAGTCGATTTGTAAGTATTAGAAAACTTACCTGATTGTATACATTGTAACTTGTATTTATATGAGAGTCTATTCATAATATTCCTTACTAATGAATTCATTGTTCTTAGTCCGTGAAAGCAAATACACGTGAAATATTCTTGTGTTCTTTTGTTCTTCTCTTATCACTATTATTATCATCTTATTTAATTTTCTATTAGTTAAAAGGGTAATTTGTCTAGTTTTAGAAACATAGAGATATTTCTTATACTTCGATCTATTAAAAAAAAAGGGGGGACAGGGGATTTCAATAGTACAGTGGGATACTTGAGGTTTTTCCCTTGATACTCTATTATTATTATTTTTTTCTTAGGTTCTTGTTGTTTCTTACACAGGTAAGGCAAGTAGCACAACTGCTTATTCAATATTGTGAATTGTTTCAGTATGTCCAAAAAAACCAACAAAAAAAAAATCTCCATTCTGTCTATGTAGTAAATATCATTCTCTTCAAAAAAGAAGATGATGAAAGAAAAAAAAAAAAACCATTATATGTGTCACGAGTAGTTGTATATGCAACCAGAAGTTCTTAGAGAAAAGATTTCAAACTCATATTGTACATTTGCATAGTACATACGTTATGATTAACCAATTGGGGATATCGAGTTATCGACCCATGAACGTGGTTATCGTCATAGTATTTTTCGAAAACGACTGTGGCTTACTGGAGGCTTGATTTCTTTCTCGTGAATCATTTTCCAAGAAATATCCTGGTGGTTTTGGTTGAGGCAGCTCACGCTCATCACTTAACATGAGGACAACAGATGACATGTCAGGTCGATCCATAGGATATTGTTGCACGCATAAGAGACCAATATTTATGCAACGCAACAGTTCCTGTAGATTGTTGGATGAATCCTTCAAGTGTACATCAATCAGATCAAATGGCCTTCCTTCTTTTAACAATGCCCATGCCTAGAAATATCAAGAAACAACGTGTAATTCATTATTTTGACATTATACCAATATGAAAAAGTAATGCAACATTTTTAGACTTACATGTCCAATAAGGGTCAGCCCCACAACATTCTCATGATAAAAGCCGGTACTTTTCTTCCCACTTACAATCTCCAAAACAATTATTCCAAAGCTAAAAACGTCTGATTTTGTTGAGAAAACACCATTGAAAGCATATTCTGGTGCCATATAGCCACTACATGCATAGTATCGAAAATAAATATGAATGAAAATTTATAGAATAGAATAGAACTAGAACTCTTTCCTTTTAAAGAAATCCAAAGAATACTCACTAAGTTCCTATTACTCTTTTTGTCTTTCCTCTTGTTTGATCTCCTCCAAAAGTTTTAGCCATACCAAAATCTGAAATTTTGGGATTCATCTCATTATCAAGAAGAATATTGCTAGCTTTGAGATCTCGATGCACTATCCTCAATCTGGAATCCTGGTGGAGATATAGAAGCCCCCGAGCAATACCGCATATAATTTGAAAACGCTTAGGCCATTCTAATAGTTTACTTCGTGTTGGCTCTAGAAAAGTATATTCTTCAAGTTAATAATGTAGTTATAGAAATATAGAAAAGACAGAGTAAATTTAACTCTCTTACCAAAGAGAAAAGAATCCAGACTTTTGTTTGGCATATATTCATAAATCAGCAACTTCTCCTCTTTATGAATGCAACAACCAAGAAGTTTTACAAGATTCCGGTGCTGAAGCTTATTAATTAGTATTACTTCATTTTCTAACTCATTTATTCCTTGATGAGAACTCAATGAGAGTCTCTTGACAGCAATCTCTTGTCCGTCAGGCAACGTACCCTGTTATTTCACACCGAAAAAAAAGAAAAAAACTATTACAAAATTCGTTTCCCTAAATTTTAATGTTCTCGTTTGGTCTTTATCCAACTGGCATAAGAAACGCTTACCCTGTATACAGGTCCAAAACCACCTTCTCCTAGCTTATTTTTTAATGAAAAATTATCTGTAGCCGTGCTTACTGTAGCCAGGCTGAACACAGGCAGGTCAGAGTCTTCAACTTTTGCTCTGTTTCTATGAGTAGCTTTATTATTTCTCCTTATTTTCTCTGAAAAATTATCAGAAGTTAAAACCACTACAAACACGGGGAAAAAAAAAAGTTTCAATTTTAGTAGTTATTTAGGACCAAATATTTTGGATGTTAAACTTCTGATCCAAGTCGTACAACTGTAATACTGGCGAATCGTTTGTGATGTACATATAATTTTACATGACTATCAAAATCATCTGAACCACCACCTTTAAAACTACGAGAACCAGTATTCACGAAATCGTTCTAAAACCTCATAAAATGGTTCAAAACTAGGAAGCATGTATATCTCGGAAAAAGCTAAAAAAAAAAAAAATGAAAGATGATCAAAGCAAGAGTACCAGCGATAATACCTTTCGATGTCTTCCTGCAAATGTAATAGCAAACTAAAAGCGTCCCAAAAAGTGATCCCAGAAGTGGTATAAATATTCTTGCTCCCAACTCTGGACCATCGTTTCCGATTCCTTAGTTATTTAGGGACCAAAAAAGAAAATGAAAAATGTCAATTGCAGTGAAAAGACAAGAGAAACCGTGGTAAAGTATTTAAGTTTGAGAGAAACTACATGGACTTGTATGCAAAAAGTGAGGCATGTGAAAAGAGAAAGCACATACCTAGCTTTAAAGCGGGTATTCGAACATAAAACTTTTGCCCGCTTTCTGACATGTGTCTAATATCCATAAGATCACGAAGCCAGATACGACAACCCTTTCCTTCTCCTTGAATATCCCAATTAGAATAAGCCACGCAAGAACAGTCATTCAAGCATTTGACCCTGCATTCCTTTAGATTCATACTTTCGTTAACCCAAGTATTTCTGATATCTGGCATTTTTATGTCATCAAGTTGCACAAAATCATCTTCAGCACTAAGTATTTCCTTGTCTTTATCTCCATCCTTGCAATTCAGCGGATTTTTGCGGACACATCCTTCAGACCACTCCCTTAAATCCCATTTTGCTTGGGACTTCGGCTTAAATCCTTCCAAACATTGGCATATTGAAGTCTCACTTATGACACAATTCCCATTGGCTCCGCAGCGACCATATACACCACAACTGTCCTTCGGAACTGAAGCATACACACTCCAACTCTGGTCTCCTTCCATCCATGTTAAGTGTTGACCTATGCCATTTGTTTGATTCAACACCATCCTTGAGATTACTGAGTTGTTCTTGAGGTAGAACCTGTAATATTGCTCGTTATCATTATAAACTAAGTGGTAATCCAAAACCGGATTAGGCCTTATATCGGGCGAACCACTGACACCAACGCCGTTCCACGGTCCAAAGCGGTAGTATGGTGTCATGCCCTTCCACAAATAAGCTTCAGGGTATTTATGAGGGTCAACATTCAAGATAAATCTCAAATCTCCCGGACAAGGGTCGTCCCAATTCCGCCATGCTACTAATTGCCGATTAAGCCCTGTCCTCGAGTCCCACCCAAATTTCATCCCTGGTAAAAGTGTATCAGAAGGATGATCAAAGCTTTGCCATAAATAATTAGTCTCTGTATTTTCAACTTCCTCGTCCCTTAGTACAAGATTCCCCGAATCTAAAAGCTGCACTATCGGTTTCTTGGGTTGTTTTGATGAGCTCGTGGACCAAACAACACTCTTGCTCTGATTCAAAAGCACAAGATTTCCCGTTCCGTTTATGGTCAACAAGCCGGAGGAACCATTGAGGGGATTGCACCGGTTTGCGACCCAAACAACGGTTCGAACGGGGATGTTCCTGTACCAAATTCCGACGTAACGATTCTTAGAATTTCCGGGGCTGAAAAAACCAAGCTCGAATATTCCTCCTTTCGAAATCATGGTCGTTCCATCGGTGATGGATTGGAATGGACCTATAGTGTTGACAGCAAAAGAAACTGTTTGGAAGAGAGAAATAAAAAGCATCAAACTAATTGAAATGGCCATTTGTTTCTTTTGTATCCCACAACCTTGTCGGAGAACATGCCTAATAAAATCTCTCATTAATTTCTACTTCTTTTGGCCTCTAATTTATTAAACATTAAATTATTAACTAATCAAACCCGTTTGATTTTAGCTTTGAGAAATTTCAAACCTGCCGGCTATTGACCTTGTCAAAAATATATTCCAAAGCTTTGACATTTTCAAATTGCACAAACTGACCCGGTTTTAATTAGTTTTAGAAGTCTAAGTTGTTGAATCCCAATTACTTAGAAAATGAATGTCCTATCAGCTGCGGTCACATCTGGTGGACCCATCTAGTTTGAATAATGGAAATTCTAGACTCGTTCCTATATATTTTTCTTTAATATCTATTATGTATTCCGTTAAAAACAAACATATCATTTATGGATAATCTTTATGATATTTATTAGTACGGCAAAAAATTCCATAAAATCAAGTGCATATATACGCTGTAAAACTCGGAAAACGATTTTAGTTAGGAATAGGAAAAAAAAAAAAAAAAAGTGACCTTGAGCTAGAGTTCAAACTTTTTAGCAAGAAAAACAAATACAGCAAACCTCTTATAAATGAGTACAATTAGAATTAGGAAAAGTTTTTATCTCATGAAAGTTTTATTTATTGATAAATGATTAATTTGTTAATTTAATTGCAAACAATTATTTATATATTAATTTAGTAGAGTTAGAATAAATATGGTGAATATGTTTCTTCAAAAAAGCCATTCAAGCAAGAACAAGCTTCAACTAAATAAATAAAATAACTGAACATTTCGGCTTAGAGAAAAATGTCAATCCGCTTATTATTTTTACGACAAAATAATATTTAAGTCCTCAATTCAAGTCAACAAACATATCATTAATGTATAATTTCCATGATATTTAGTTAATAATTATGAGGAAAGCTTTGGCTATTTTATGATTTATTTGTTTTAATTAATCCAATAGCATCTTACTAGCTAAATTGTTGTGAATGGGTCCCTTTAATAATGTTGTTAAGTTAATGATGTGACATGTATGTCATGTTAAAGAAGGTCATTTTGAGGAACGCCAAGTTAGAGAATGTTATGTATAAGAATGCTATGTTCTAAGAAGGTCATGTTTTAAAAACGCCAAGTTTTAAAAATACCATGTTTTCAAAAATATCATGTTTTCGAAAAATGTCACATTTTCAAAGATACCATGTTTTCAAAAACGCTATGTTTTAAAAATGTCACATTTTAAAAAAATGACATAATTACGAAAATGACACTTTTACGAAAATGTCACGTTTATGAAAATGCCACGTTTACGAAAATGCCATGTTTACAAAAATGCCATGTTTTAAAGAATGTTATGTTTTTTAAGAATACCACGTCATGTTCAAAGGATGTTATGTTTTTAAGAATACCATGTCATGTTCAGAAGATGATATATTTTAAGAATGCCATGTCATGATTCAAAGAATATCATGAAATGATGAAATGTCAAGTTATGATATGTTATAGTGACATCATGAGGTATGATCACTAATGTTAAATCACATGATAAGAATACACAAATAAGGTGTCGTACTAACCTCCTATCAGGTGGAGGGTTATCAATGTTCAAGTTCAATGTTTTCCAGAACTATTAAGGACCTTGCAACCCCTAACTTTATCTGGAGAGCGCGCATCTGGTATGTACACAAAGGGGCCCAAATGTTAAAGGAAGATAATAAGTCCAAGATGATAATGGATCATAAAGGATTCATAAATGAGCATAAATGGTTTATGCATATGTACACGATGTTTGACATGTTAAATGTTTTTGTGAGATTAAGTTTGTGCTTACTAGGCGAAAGCTCATCAGATATATTTCATACTGTAAGTAAGAAGCCTGCAGTTTAATTGGTGGGCTACATGTGAACGATGCGGCGGATGAAGGGCGGTGTGGGATACCACTATGCATATTTTCCACAACTTCTTTATGTTAATGGATTTATGTATATATGTATATATATCACAAACACGAATTATGCTATATGATATACATGGTGTGGAAGACTTTGATTAGTCTTTTTATTTTAATATGTAAGTATGACAAGTTTGCTATGGGCTAATCTAATTATATATATGTATGTTGAAAAAAAAAATATTCTCAAATTTTCAAGTAATGTATAGTTAAGTAAGGAAGGTGACGGCCCTACGTAGGTCGGGGCGTCATATTGGAGATGGTGTTTTGGAGATTAGATATGGTTTGAGTTTTGAAAATGTACGTTTAGTGAAAATGGACTGTTTAGAGTGAAAAAGTATAAAAACTTGAAATGTGTTTGGAAAAAAATTAGTAATATGGATTTTGTCTCGTTTGCAATTAAAAAAATAATCTCATTTCGACTTAAAATGGTAAAATTATAGACTTTCAATGTTTTTATTATTTTTTTTCTTTAACATTTGGAAAAGTGGATAGTAAAATTGGAGGAAAATGATTAAAAAAAAAAACATTTTAGAAACAATTGTTTCCAAAAATTGGCCCCGACCCTAGTAAACAACTAGAATAGAGAGTGCCCAATTAATTGAGAGTTGGTTGCTAATTATTCCTTCTAATTTCTAATTTATATTTTTAATCATTTTTCAAATATGATCCGACTAAAGAGTTTTTAAAAAATTATCATTGATATATATATTTTTTTGAATGGACACGTTACCCCACTTCGGTTGTCGGCTTTCTCAAGGACTGGCAGCTAATTACTTCAAAGTCTTCAATATTTTTTGTATGGCAAGTAGCACCATAACCACATCTCTCTTCATGATTGTACCACAATCATTTATTATTTTCTCAACTGGTCTGTCACATCACGATCTCTTCTGTTGCGCAAGACGACAACTTTAATTTGATTTCTATCCCAGATCGGGAAGAAATTATTCATGCTCATTTTTTCTACTAATATGCTTTCTAAATGAATGACCGAAAAAAAAAAAGGAGGAAAAATTTAGATACATTGAACTTGTATAAATTTAACTTAACATATATTGGTTTGTTTGCTTCTTGAATATGGGTCCACAGCGATAAAAGGAGTGACGATGCATATTGAAATATCATTCTATCATAGTTTTTTTAATGTTTCTCGTCCAAACAAGCCAGAAGATTGAGATAACACCACAAAATAGAAAAATTAAATGGAACTATTTAAAAATTTGAGGGATACAATGAGATTTTTTAAAGTTCAAGAAAGAAAATGAAAATTATCCAAATATCCATGAATTATAGGTGAGATCTAGTTACATTTTTATTTATTATTTAAGTTTAAAACAACGCTATCAATATATAATTGCAAATAGTGTTTGAATTTTAAAATCTACTAACAAATATCTTTTCACAAAAGAGGAATCATAGGTAGGAGATACTAAATATATTATGTATAATCAAAGCAAAAAATAATTAAATTATGTCTTATAGACTGCTTCTGCCATTCTAGCATCTTTCCGAGAAAGTCAACAAATAAATTTTAGGGAGGAAAGATACAGAGACGAAAGAAAAACCCAGTCTACCAAGTTTTTTCCAATTCAACTAAGTTGTCATGCACCCAGTCACGCGTCAATTGTAGAAGCCAGAAAACTACGTGCAAAAAATTTATGAATGCAAAAAATCTATGAGTGATTTTATTTGTATATTTAATAAACGAGAGTCAGTTACAAACCCTTTGTCGTTTATTTTTAAAAATTTTTAACTTACTACAGATGAAACATCTAACACCTTGTGGCTACCTGAAAGAAGCAAAATGGTTTAGCCAAAAATATATCCCAACTATGGAGGTGCACAGAAAAGTATTATTGCTTGTTATTGAAAATTAAATCATGAAAGAAAACTTAGGCTTGGATACCATATTGATAATTAAATAGGGAAATAATAAAGTTAAAAATGAGAAGAGAAGAACACAAAGAGTTTTAACGTGCCTCCATATATATATATATATATATATTGTAAAATCTATTTGCATCTACTTTACAATACAAATTTAAATCTAAACCTAACTTTACAATTCAAATAAATTCAAATTCTAAACTAAATAACTAACAATATAATTTCTAAAATACAATCAAATATGACATGATTACATGTTTGCAATGATCTCAAGAGATTAAAACACTGTGAGCAAGGTAAAAACAAACCTAGTCTACAGTATGAGTAATAGTAAACATCAATTTCAAATATGACATGATTACATGTTTGCATGGTGATAAAATTTTCTGTCACTATTTATATGTTATGTCAAGTTTACGAATATGTCATATGTTTATATATACCATGATTATGTATATGTCACACTTTATGATTATGCTATACTTTTTATGATGTCTTGTTTATATGGCCGGTTATGGTATGGAGGGTGGTGGAGCAAATTTTTGCCCATGCAAGGATCTAAAACCACTCTTTCAATGCTTTAGAGGTATAATCTCAACCCTCTAACTATGGTTGTAAGAGCATAAGCTCATGCTTCTTATTTTATGGTTTTTGATGATTGGTTATGCTAGATCTATGCTAGGGTTTGATTTTTATTCTCAATGTTGAGTTTAAGGTTATGTGTGCTCATTGCTCACCATGTGTTTGTGAAAATGTCTTCACATGTTTAAGTAGGGAGATTTGACGAATAATGATGATGATGATGATGATGTGAATGCTAAGAGTGTGTTGGTTAAGGAATTAACCAAAAACACAATTTGGTAAGCTTGAAAAGTTATCAATGTTGTGTTTTTCAAGAACATGAGATAAGTGTATATTTAAATATTAAGAATGAATCTAACACGTTGCATGTTGACGTTGGCTCATGGCTTTGCCCGTTTAAGGTAGGGTGCACGGATTTTTAAGCAAAAATAAAAAAAAAATGCAAACTGTCAATTTTCAGATTTAACTGGACAGTTTTCTGAAAACTAAATTTTGAGGCCCTTAGAGGCTGAATTTGGAAAAAGTTATAACTGCAAAGTTATAGGAGATTAAAAATTCTAGGGGGCCACACAAACATTTTGTGAAAACAAGACAGTTTTTATTAGTACAGTTAGTGTACACGGCCAGAATTTTTCGAAAGGAAAAATGAGTTAGTTAGGCAGAATTAAATTTTGAATGAAAAACAAAAGTTGTAGGTTCTGATGAGATCTACAACTTCTATGAAGAAAGTTTTACCAAATTTTAAACCAATTTAAAGATAAAATGGGATTTTCAAAACTGTACATGGTACATGAAATTTCCTGCACACATGCATTCCAGTAAATTAAAAAGATGTTTTAAAAGTAGTTTTCAAGGTCTTATGATCTCTTTAAAAATAGACTGTGATTTTATGAAAATGGTCTCAAAAAAGTTTAAATCCCATGGAATTTCCCAAGTGCTTGTTAAAAACGTATTATGTTTTATGAAAGGTAATTTCAAGGATTATGGTAAGAAATACTTGGTTTATAAAGTTATGATATTTTCAAAACATAAGAATATGATAACAAGTATATGACTGATGGTAATCAGATGTGATACCGATTTGTTATGTTAGGACCTGTATCCATGATTACCAATAGTAACCGGATAGGATACCGGTTTACTATGTTAAGATACTAATGGTAATCGGATAGGATACCAGTTTACTATGATAGGATTTGTATCTATGATTACTGAAGGTAATCGGATTGGATACTGATCTAGTATGTTATGGTTTATAGTAAGATAAAATGACTCTTATCTTACACCCTGTTTGAAACAGGAATATGACCTATTATCGTGCCTTGATGGAACGATAGACCAAGAGTGTATGATAGTTTGTAAGTACAACTCCGCCTATAGTATGGGCAAAATGTTTTTATTACATTGCATGTTTTTTCAAAAATTCATGCATTGATTTACATGATGTACATATGTTTTATGTTTTATGCTTTATTATTGTGACATTATGAAAGCATGTTCACTAATAATAAATCACATGATAAGAATAAGATTAAGATTTCAAGTAAGAAACATTTAAGATTTAAGTTTTCAAGTATGATCAACTAAGAACAAGCTTTCATGTAATAAGATAAGACAAGCAAGTTTTCTTGTGTCATACCGACTTGCAACAAAGGCGAGTTTAAACGGTTTGATTCATGGTTTGAGTTGGATTCGATTAGCTGCCCCAATCACTCCATGTTAAACGGTTTGGTTCATGGTTTGAGTTAGATTGGACTGGCCACCCTAACCACTTCATGGTTATGTGTCACGGTACGTGCACACATGATATATAAGGGGCCTAGAACCAAGTCAACTTAAGAAAGCATAATTGATTCATAAGAAAGCATAATCGGTTCATGCATTCTTTTACTAAAAATGTTTTGTGGAATAGAAAGTTATACTTACTGAGCATAAGCTCATAACTTACGTTCATGTTGTAGGTAATGTAATAACCCGAAATTTTGATGACTTATGATTTCCTTGGATACAAGGAGAATCTAAGTCTGAATCATGTATGTAGATATGAAACTCATAATCTGAGTTGAATATCAGTATATGTTTTAGTTCTCGTTTAATTAGCTACGAGACTCAATAATAGTTTGCTTAGTCATACATGAGGCCTTTTGAGGAAAAAGGCAAAATAGAAATTTATGATTTTTAATCCGATCAAAGTTTGACCCAGTTGACCTAAGATTTGATTGTGATGGTACTGCAGTAGAATAAACAGTATGAAAATTATACTGCGGAAAACCGTCATTACGGATGAAGAAGTAAGAATAAGGCTTGGGATCATTCCAGAAAAATCAGGAATACTATTTGGAGCAATAAGGACTAAGTAGCTTTAAGTCCTAAGAAAATCCAATACGCGGTCCAGTTAAGTGCAGATAAATTCTGGAATGCATTCACTATGACAGTACTGTTTTTGGTGAAAAACAGTATTAATATTATCTGAATTAGTAAGGAAATGGACTGCATATTTATATTAAGGGATTTTGCAAATTAAGTGGATAATTATGCATGAATTGGAAGCTAAGTGGCTCCACCAAAGCCGGCCACCTTCAGGGACTAAAGTGCAAATATTTTGTCTTTAGGGGCCAAAGTGTAATTTTAAGAAAAGTAAGTAATTATGGATAAGTATGTAATTTTTGATCTATGGAATTTATGGATATTCCTAACCAAGCCTCCAACTAGGCCAATGGTTGGTTACAAATTTAGTTACCTTGGTTACATTGGAACAAGGAAATAAGTTAGAGATAGGTATGAAAAATTTCTTGGACTCCAAGAAACCACTATGGCCGGCCACCTCATAGGGAGTAATGAGCAAATATTTTATTTTTAAGGTTAGATATGCAATTTTAGGAATAAAAATAAATCTAAAAAGAAATTATTTTTCACCTATAAATAGGTGATGATGGGGGGGGGGGGGTTTGGATCATTTATTATTTGATTCTATCCCAAAACTCTGGCTTATTTTCACCTCATTCTCCTTTACCCCTTAGAAGCTGAAACCAAATAGGAAAAAAAAAAAGTGAGAGGGTCGGTTTTTGTAGAAGGAAGCAAGGAGGAAAATTTTTGAATCCAAAGTTTAGATTCAACTTCAAAGTGTTAAAGTAATCCTCCTAAAATCCCTAAGCCTCTCAATTAAGTTTTGATTCAAGATTTATATGTATTTCATGATGGTATGTAAGAGCATAAGCTCATTTTATTTTTTCATGCAATAGCTTAGATTTGCTTAGATTTGTGCTTGATTAGGATTAGTGGTTTTGATTTATGTTTTGGTGCCTGGTTATGATCTTATTTGTTAGATAGCATATGAAATGTGTGATTGCCTATTAGATGTTTGCAATATGTCCCCACACACTCAAGAATGATGTTGCATGGATGAGAAGTGATTTGGTAATGAATGTTGCATGTAGGGTTCAAGAAAATCCTAAATACCCTAGTTTGGTGAAGATTCACCATATGGGTTTGCATGAAGGATTGTATGAATGGAAATGAATGCATGGCAATGAAAACAGTACGCAATGCACTGCATGCTTGATGTAGGCTTACGGTTGTAATCGTTCAAGATAGTGTGTGCGAAATTTTACGTAAGAATCAACTAAAATAGAAACTGTTAGTTTCGGATCAAAACTGGGCAGCAATCTGGAAGCAGGATTTTGAGGCTTTTAGAGGCTGAATTTGAGAAAGTTAAAACTACAAAGTTGTAGAAAATAGAAAATCCTAAGGGGTAGCATGGACATTTTTCGAAAATAAGACTCCAGTGGCCTCCGTTTTTACAAAAATCCAAACCTAGTCATGACCAGACCCTGTGCACAGCCACGCAGGTTCAACAAGGAAAATGAGTAAGTTAGAGAACAAAAGTTGTAAGGTTTTTCAAGATCTAAAACTTTCGTGAAGAAAAATTTTCCAAATTCAAAACAGATTTTAAGATAAAATTGGATTCCAAAAATTGTGCAGGAAACAGAAAAATTCCTGCACAGGATTTTCAAAAATAGTGTAGGAAAAGGGAATTCCTGCACATACACTGATAACTGGTAGTATAAAACTGTTTTCAAAGATAGTTTCCAAAACTTGACAGTTTTATTACCTTTACTTAAATAAATTACAGTTTTGGCAAAAAGATTAAAAGTTTATGCAAGGATTTTTATACAAGGAAAATTTGGACAATAAATATTAGGTTTTATCAAGAAAAGAGAAAAATAAATAAATAGGCCAAAAGCTATCTTGAAACATGGTAACAGTATGATGACCAATGGTAACCGGGTAGGATACCCAAGTTACTGGGTTGGGCCTAAAGCCCATGATTACCAATAGTAATCTAATAGGACATAACTTTTAAAAATTGGGTTTTAGTAACCCAATAAGGTTTTGATCTAGATATAACTTGGGCTTATACCGAGGGTTACCTGAAGTAACCTAACAAGATACTAATAAGTCTGGTTGGGCCATAAGCCCTAGGGTTAAGACAAGTAACCGAACGTGTTATCTTAAGAAGATGTAGGGGACATGTAACTAGAGTTACGGATAAATGCTGGTTAAGGATACCAGCATTGAATTTAATGATTTATAGTAAAATAAGATGACTCTTATCTTACGCCTTAATTGAAACAAGAATAAAACTTGTTGATGTGCCTTGTTGGGTTATCAGGTCAAGAGCGTAGGACATCGGGTAAGTACAAACCTCATCTACAGTATGAAAAATAGTAAACTATTTTCAATTATGACTTGTTTACATGTATACTATGATGATGCCATGTTTATATACATGTCATGTTTTAAGATAATGACACAGCCATGCTTTATTAATATGCCACAAATCATTATATGTTAGTGATCTTTATGTCATACTATATCTATGCATCATATGCATCAGACTAATAAGATCACAAGTAAAAAATCTTAGTCTTGAAAAAAGTAATAAGACTAAGACAAAACTAAGACAAATAAAGTGTCGTACCAACCTCTCGTCAGATCGTGGAGGATTATGTATGTTCAAAAAAATTCTCAGACCTTCCGTTAATGCGTGAAGGGTTATTATCAACCTCCCGTTGATGCGTGAGGGTATAATCAACCTTCCATTGATGCGTGAAGGGTTATGTATATGATTCCCAAAATTGTTAGGGACCGTACAAACCGTAACTTTTTATGGATTGCACGCATTTGGTACGTATACAAGTGGCTCATATGTTAAGCAAGATAATAAGTTGATAATTAAGTCCATAATGGAACATAAGAGATTCATAATTGATCATAATTGGTCTATGCTTAAGTTGCACGATATTTGTTATGTTTTGTGAGATTATGTTGTACTTGCTGAACGAAAGCTTATTCGTATATTTCATATTGTAGGTAAAGAACCTGCAGCTTAATTGGTGGGCTATGCGGACGATGCGGCAAGTAAAGTGCGGTGTGGGATACCACTATGCAAATTTTTCCGCAACCCTTTTTAAACTCCAAATATATATGATGTTTGAAGACTTGAGTTAAAAGAACAACACATGTGTATCTTATACTTTAGTATGTATGCATAGAAAGTTTACCTATATGGACTAGTCCATTCATATGGTGTTTAGAGAGAAGAAAAAAAAATTATTCTCTAATTTTCAGTAAGCTTATGTGATGCCCTAGAAATTCATAAGCTTAATTAATGAATTATTATTATGGATTTTATTCATTAATATGCTCTTAGTGAATTATTTTGATGAATATCAAATTTCAAGATCATGACTGATAATATATGTATCATCGGCGTGATGATGTCGATGATTTAACAATGTTGAGTTTCTCTATTTAAATGAGAAATTTTAAATACCTAAAACGTGTGATGAACGACATAAAAATTTATACGTAAAAAAATAAGTTATGTCGTATTAGAGGTATAGCGATAATTTTTCGGAAAGACCCCGATTTTTATTAGTAGATTGATTTAATGATCTTAGTATTTATTTTGAGCGTACTAATAGTCAAGATTTGAGAGCATGTTTGGGGATTTAATGTGTCACATGGATAGAAAATTAATTATTAGTATTTACTCTTAGGAAATCCAAAGGTGGGAGATTAATCAAGAATTGTGCTTGATTTGAAATCAATGGTGTAGATTTGATGCTAGAGAATCCTAGGCAAATCAATGGCCAAACCTTGGATGATAAGTGACCAATGAGAACTTAGATTAAGGATTGGTGTGATGGAAGATCCAATGGGTGAGAATAAGTATGATAACTTTGGATCAAGGGTGGATATTAAAAGAAAGGAAAAAAAAAAAAAAAGAAGGAAGCATAGGGGGGGTCGGTTTTGTTGGTTCAAGAAACAAGAAAAAAATTGTGAACAAAAGAGAAATGAGGAAAGTGGTGCATGCATGCAACCACAAGTAAGAAATGGTATGGTTTCTTTGGGTAATTTGACCTAGAGAAGAAGCAAGTGATAGTGACCTTTCATCTCAATTTTTTGAACCAAATTTCACTCACTTTTGCTCCCAAAACAGCCGGCCATTGAAGGACTAATTCAGCCAATATTTTTCAAATTTCATCTCCCAAAAGACAATTCTCTCAAGGCCAAAGTTAGCTAAGCACAAACCCCTAACACCCCATTTTCTTTCTCACACAAACCAAGCTCTAAACAAAACCAAGAACCACCAACACTACTCTCCATCTCCAACACTCCTCAAGCACCTCCTCCATCCATTTTCAAGGTCTAAGGAACCCCAACACCAAGATTGAAGAAGTGCGAGACGGAGTTAGAGGACGTTTTACTAGAGGTAACATAGTGGTGCTATTCGGGTTTTAGTTATTTTTTTTGGAGAAAAAAATATGATGTTTAGTTATGATCTTAATATTAGATTTTTCTTACCTAGGAAAAAGTTTTGAGAAGAACTCGGGAGGTTCGAGATCTTGAAGTATCCCCGGAGCATTTCGGTAAGATTTGTGAACTTTGTTGAAGGTCGTAGTTGTTGTGGTGATATAGCATGCATTAGAAGCTTTGGTATGAAAAATAAATTATATATTAAGATTCTACAGAGGATAAGCTTCATTTTAGGCTTTGGAATCACTTGATTTGCTTTTATATGTATAAAGTTATGTGCATTTGAAGTTGTGACAAAAAAACTAGGGAAGAAATGAACCTCCGAGCCTCTGACCAGCCACGGGTTTTTTATACTCCGAACCATTTAGACTCAAAATTTTGGTTTACAAGTTGGAGAACTAAAAACTAGATTCTTTAAGCTTTCCAACAAGGTATCATACACCTTGAATGGATAAATTTACAATTTTTGGTGAATTTTACAAGTTTGGTCTATGAACCGAAAAACCTTGCTGGAACCCGGTACTAGCTACGGGTTTTATTGATTTTGACTTAGCAAACCATGACGTTTTATAAAACTGTTTTTACCATACAAAATAGACATTATAAGCTTTCCAATGACATATCTTTTGTCTTATTTGGACTTGTAAGTAAATTGTTATGGATTTTCAAATCTTACTCATGAATCTGGACTGGTGGTGCAAACGTGGGACCAACAGTGACAAAACCCAAGTTTATGGTATGAAATGCTCAAGTAATAAAAGAAATAACTTTACCACTGTAAAGTAGACATCTTAAGCTTCAAAATGAGATATCATGTGTTTAAAACGGTTATGTATATGAATTTTAATAAATCCTTAAATATTGTGAAGAAAACTGGAAATCTGAGATTTTACCATAAGACACTTAAGAAAACGTCCACATTATCATTTGAAATGCTTGAAATCTGAGGAAACAAATTATAGAGACAGAAACTAGATGTTTCAAGCTTTCCAACAAGTTATCAAGTGTCCAAAACGGAATTATACTCAAATTTAAATAAATCTTACAAGTTAAAGTCCTACACCGATAAAATGATTTAAACATTAAAAGGTGACATAAAAGTAAATCATAACATATGAATATAGTTAGTTATGAAATAAATTGATTTTAAGTGTGTGAACAAATAATGTGAAAAATCCTAATTTCATAAATTAAATCATAAGTTTTAATGGGCTAAACTAAAGTACACTAAAGGGTTGCTGGGCCTATCCCATGAGATTACCTTGGCCCAACTAAATTGACATAACTCAAGGAATTGGACTAGCCCAATAGTAAAATAGAGGTATACCCTTAGGTGACTCCTTATCACCTTAATTGATTTATTAATTAATTTCTTAGTTAATTAATTAATTAATTAATTCATAACCAATTGTAATTTAATAAAGGAATTAATTAATTTATTGATTATTAATTAATTAATTAATTATAAGAGTTAATATATGATAATATATGATAATCAGGATTATTATGTTAAATAATTACATAATTATGATACATGATTAATTATAAATTAATTAATCATTAATCATTAATCATTGATATAATCATCAAAATAATTAGGGATGATTAACTAGAGATTAATCAAACATTAATTATCAGATTAATCAAATTATTAATTATTAATATTAGAATTTATAATTATTAATTATTATATGAGAAAGAATATTTAAGTAACAATTATTAATAATTTAATTATTATCAAGTCAACTAAAATTATATGATTTAATTTTAATAACTCAATTAATTAATGTAATAATTAAATATTATTTAATTAATTATTTAATCAATTCAATTAATTAATTAAATTAATTAATTAAATTAATTAATTAATTAATAATAATTAGTAGAAATTTATTTTAGCGTTTAATAATTAATAAGAATTAATTATTAAGGTTAATTATGATATAAGTAAATTAAGTTCACTCTAGTTTATAAAATAAATGAAATTGAATAAGGTAATGTAACCATGATTTTATCTAATAATCAGTTATTGTTAAATCAGGACAATTTCTCAAATCCGCATAGTAGGAGATACAACTCCCGAAGTTAAGCACATAAGACAAGTAAGTACAAACCTCACCTACAGCATGAAACAAAATGTTTTCTTTGATGATGCTCAACGTTTGTTATGACTTGACTTGATGATGTGATGAGTCTATAAATTATACGTATTGCTTTGATTAAGTATTTGATGTGCGTAAACTCTCTTGCACTGATATAATTGACATGCCTCACAGATATGTATGCCGTAATGATAAATGCATAGTGACATGTAAATCTACACATTGTCACAAATAATAAGAATGAGGCTAATGAAAGATAGGATTAAGTGTCGTACCAACCTCCAATTAGTGAGAGGATATGATAAGAACGAAATTATAAGATATGACCTTGGAGGTTGTTAGAGGGTCGCTCCCCTAACTCCCCATTGGTTGCGCGCATATGGGTACGACATAGGGGCCCTTAAGTAGACAAGATATGTATATAATGAAGCATAATTGAACACACATGATTCCATGCATTTTGAACATTCTTGATAATTACATGTGATGATATGATTTATGAAAATGTTTTGTGAGATATTGTTTGTACTTGCTGAGCGAAAGCTCATACGTGTGTGTTCGTGCTGTAGGTAACTCAGGTAAGCAGCCTATTACTTAAATGTTCTTATGGACAGGCGAAGCTATGCGGAGGCGGTGAAGGAAGGGAGTGGGATACCACCACGAAATTAATTTCCGCATTTAGACTTCGTAATTTATTTTGTAACGACCATAATTATAGTTATGTCCCAATGTTTTGGTATTACTAAATTAGTATGAGTACTCCATGAGAAAAAGACCTTTGACTCTTTTGCTTTAATCAACATAAAGTTATAACTTTTTAAATATTATTTAAACATGAATTTAAATAGGATAATTATTTACTAGTGGTTTTTAATTTCCACATATAAAAATATTAATAATTCTAATTTTTATAGTATGAATATGATTTAAAAAAAAAAAAAAATTTAGTATTCTTTTTAGAGCCGAATTTAAATAAGTGTTAAGACTTAAGTAAGTTTGTTAACGGTCCGAAAAGTCGGGTCGTTACAGCTTAAGTATTTAAGACCGAGATTTAAATTAAGTAAGTATGGTAACGACCCTACATAGGTGACTGGGGCATTACAGGTAAGCAACCTACCGGCAATGCTTGATGCAAGACTGTAGAGAGATGGCACTACAGACTGTGAAATTTGGGTTGGACACCGCCACGAGTTTTGGAAAATATGTTTTGTAAAATGTGTTTATATTATATTATGATAAGTCGATAGTACTAATATATGATAACTAGTATGATTTGTTAAAATGTGGTTTTTAAACTCGGTACTCAAGTGAGTACATATAAATAAGTATGAGTTTTGAGTTTTAAATTGAGTTTAAAAAGAAAAAGAAAAAAAAAACATTTCTGTATTTTTATATAAAGCAAAAGTAAGTTTTAAGATGAAGTATGTTTAAGTAAGCATGGTAAGGTAATGGCTCCATGAAATCGGGTCGTTGTAAAGTTGGTATTTAAGTTAAGTAAGTACGAAGTAATGGCCCTATGTAGGTCGGGTTGTGACATAAAGCTAGACAACGCCTAATATGCAAAATTTATAATTTACCCTAATTGTTATCATGTGATACACATGGTTTCCAACATTATTAAAGCCAAGGTACGTACTAGTAAAGGGACTCATTCACAATAATTCACCACAGATATTTTGCAAATATCCATTTCAGTGATTATACCTTGTGCTTCACTTATCTAAGAGCTGTATAAATCACCAAACAAGTATTATTAAGGAAGAGCCATTTCTCCATGTTGGAAGAAACATTTGTGGGAAGACCCTCTTCTTCTTCTTCTTCTTCGTAATTATCATGGCCATATCTCAACTTTGGAAGAAATATTTGTGGGAAGGCCAAGACCTTACCACATTAATCTCCCAAGATTTTCCCTTCTTTCTCTTTGTTCTCCTTCTCCTCCTTTCCCTTTTCTTTCTATTGATCCAAAACAAATCATCACATCGAAAACTCAACTTACCTCCAACACCACCGAGGTTACCAATCATTGGAAACCTCCACCAGCTAGGCAAATTCCCACACCGCTCTCTCCGAGCACTCTCTGAAAAGTATGGCCCCCTCATGCTCTTAAAACTAGGCCAAGTTCCAACTCTTGTCATTTCATCTCCAGATCTGGTGGCAGAAATAGTTAACACCCACGACGTTGTTTTCTCAAACCGGCCTAAAACTACTGCCACCGAGGTCTTATTGTACGGGAACAACGACGTTGGTTTCTCAAATTACGGTGAGTACTGGAAACAAATGCGGAGAATTTGCGTAGTTGAGCTTTTGAGCCTTAAAAGAGTGCAATCTTTTCAGTTTGTTAGGGAGGAAGAAGCCGAACAGCTGGTCAATAGGGTACGTAAAGCTAACATTGATGATGAAACGATGATAAATCTAAGCCAGATGTTGATTGAAGCATCGAACAGCATCATGTCGAGGTGTATTCTAGGGCAAAGTTACAAAGCGGAAGATGGTTCTAGAAGCAGGCTGGGAGAGCTATCAAAAAGGGTGGTGGTGGAGCTTATGGCCTTCTGTGTGGGCGATTTCTTTCCTTCTTTGAAGTGGGTGGACGTTGTGAGAGGATTTAAGGCAAGATTGAGATCAACTTTTAGAGAACTTGACGCTTTCAATAATCGGCTGGTTCAAGAACATAAGACAATGAAGACTAGTCCTAATTATGAAGTGAAAGACTTTGTGGATGTTCTCCTCGGGCTTCAAGAGGATCACAAGCTTGATTTTGAGCTCTCTCAAGATCAGCTCAAAGCTACCATACAGGCATGTCTCTCTATCCCTCTCTAGAACACAATTAGTCTGTTTCTCTCACACGTGCCACTTGCACATAAAATTAATTGGACAGGTATATTGAGAAGCAGTTGATGACAAGAAAAAGTTTCTTTTTTCCCCCGAGCTGCCAAACAGAAACTTGTTGTCTAAATGGTAGATCCATACTTGACTCAATCACAGAGTATATCTAACACTCTTAAAATAAAATAAAATTCCACAACAGGCCAAGCACATATATTTACCAAGTATTACTTAAACAAAATAGATATACAATTTCAAACAAAAATAGCATTTACTTAAATATTTATTGCCTACATCCTATTTTTTGCTTCGTAAATAAATCCCAACTATCAGATAATAGTAAATCCATGTATTTACCATATTCTTGAAAAAAACAATTATTTACCAAGCGTCATGTAATTACCACATATTGCCTATATTTGCAAAAATTACAATTTAGCCCCAAAAATAAGAAAACCCAACCCCAAATCACAAAACCCCAGTCCCAAATTGAAAAATCCCAAATCAAATTCAACTTCGATCTCGCTGGAGATAGCATCGACACTGTCACGTGGTGCATTCGTCATCATCAAACCAGATGTCGTGGTCACTTGGGAGATCGGGACACCATCGGCCTTCACAGTGGAGTTCACGACACAGTCAAAGGGGAGATTCGCTTGATCGTCGACTGGGAGATCGCATTCAAAGGAGTGCGCTAGGGGCCTCTTCATCGTCCGAAAACGACTACGACTCCTATTGAAAAAAAAAAAATTGCAGATCGGCGAGATCGCGAAATTGCCCGGGGGAGATCATGACACCGACACAGGGGAGATCACGATTTCACCGCGATTGATGTCGTACACCTGCGGTTCCCACAGTTCTTGCCATCACGAAGCTGATTGGTTTCGATGGCGACAGTACAACTTTGATAGCTTCGGCAAGGACAGTGGCTGTGAGGTTTCCCAGTGTCTACGGATGGATAAGGCGAAGGGGGGGGGGGGGGGGGCAAAATGGGAAGTTTAGTAAAAATATGAGTGGAAAATGATCTTATCTCACTCCAAAAATAATACGCTATTCTTTTAAAGTCACTTATCTTGTTATGCTATTTCACTCATTCTTTCTTGTTTTAAATATGCAATTAACGCTTGATCTTTTGTTGTGGTATGTGGAGTTTACTTTTTATATTTTCGCTACAGGATTGATCATTTATTTGTGTTAATCTGATTGATACGTGTAAGTTTGGATTTGATTTTTCTTTTAAACAATCGAAGAAGAAGCAGTAAGTCATAATTATTTTCATTTCGATTTTGTTTCTTAAAAAAAAAATTATTGTTTCTTTAAAATTTAATATATAGTTCGATTACCCTTCAAAAAATATATATACATAGTTTTATTTTTTTTAAAAATTATTTTAGAAACAAATAATAAATAACAGAGGACGTTTATGTCTTTTCATTCTTGAAAATGCATTTAGGGAGGCTAACAAATACTTCGAATTCAACGGATACCATTCCAGTCTCTAAATAAACCAACTAAGAATTGTCTATTAAAAATCCAATATTAAATAACAGTGGGAATGAGGACTAACAGTATACAAAAGTGTATCTTCAGGACATGTTTATTGCGGGAATGGAATCTAGTTCAACAACAATGGAATGGCTAATGACAGAAATACTGAGACATCCAAGAGTAATGAATAAAGTCCAGGAGGAGATCCGAAGAGTGGTGGGAGAAAAAGCGAAAGTGGAAATGAACGACATTAACCAGATGTACTACTTAAAAAATGTTGTTAAAGAAACAATGAGACTCCATCCCCCAGCTCCTTTTTTGGCTCCTCGAGAAACTACCGCAAGAGTTGAGATCGGAGGTTATGATGTTCCGGCGAAAACAAGAGTCCTCGTCAATGCTTGGGCGATCCAAAGGCACCCGGACTTGTGGGAAAGACCAGAAGAGTTTATTCCAGAGAGATTCGAGAACAATCCAATAGACTTCGGTAGTCAAGATTTTCAGTTGATCCCTTTTGGATTTGGGATTAGGAGATGCCCTGGGCTTGCATTTGGCATTGCTAGTGTTGAATATTCGATTGCAAATCTTCTGTACTGGTTTGATTGGAAGTTGCCGTATTATGCTGAGAATATGGACATGACTGAAGTTTATGGGATCAGTGTTCGTAAGAAATTTCCTCTTCATGTTGTACCAATACCTTATTCTCCTTAACGGACTACAATTTACTCTCTTAAATGTAAGATAAGCTTTTTTTTTTTTTCTTTTTTCTTTTTTTTTGGGCTTTAATTTCCTTGATTTGGGTTTTGTTTTTTGTGTGTTTCTTTTATTTATTTATTTTATTTTGTAAGTCCTTTTTTTTATTTGCTTAAAATAAAGTTTTTCTATTAAAAAAAAAAAAAAAAAAAAAAAGAAGAAGCTAGGTTAGCATTGGGTCAAGTTTCATTCATGCAGAAATAACTGTGTAACCTGATGTTAAAGCTTATTTCCTAGTTTAATAACAAACGTCCCCTACAGAAGAAGAAAGAACGAAGATTGAAAGGTTTTAAGATTTTGAGATAAACTGGCGGAACTCAATAATATATTAAAATGCACGATAACTAATATTGAAAAGAAAACTGGTTACTTTGAGTTCAAAAGAGAAAGGGTATTAACATACGAAAAATTATATTATATAACATATGTTATAAGTACTATTACAATTGATAGCATGTTCTTAAATAAGGATAAATTTCATAATTTCCCCTTGAAATTTGGACCTCATAACAAAACATCTCCCATCTTCAATTTGTAATATTTATTCCCCGAACAATGAAGTTGGAACAAAATCTCCCCTTCTGTAAGTTTTCGTAACAGAAGCACCACATGTCATTAAATGGGATATGCCAACTCAACTATGTGATTTTGAAGACTATTTTACCCTTGTTATCTTATGTGGAATTATTTGTGGGGCTAGCCATTAACGTTTCTTCTACTCTCCCTTCCTCCTTTTTTTTTCCCCCTACTTTTTCTCTGAACAACATTCCCCTCTGTTTTCTTTTCAACTTTCTTTTGCTTTTATTTATTTATTTACCTTTTTTTTTTTTTTGTCCAATCTGCAAACTTCATTAAAACTTATTTTAATTAAACCTCTCCACGTCGTCATACCCAGTTTTGGGTCATGACACATACTTAGCATAGAATTTATGAAAATTAAAATTTTAAATTCCTTTACATGAAAAGGAATTTAGATAAAATTTTATCCAAAGAGTATTAAGTTAATACTCGTCTTCAATATATATTCAGGCAATAAAATTTAGAACATGAATTTAGTTGAAACACAAAGACACTATATGCAAGGTAAGTACAAATCGCGCCTACAGTATGAAAATATTATTATTTTCAAACTATGCATTAGGCACATGCCATGTTAGGAATCAATTGGCTATGTTTATAAATCATTGATATGTACGCATGATTCTGTGATTGTCATGTCATGTTATAGTATGTCATTATTTTGATTAGGTTTTTTTGTATTAGTGCACCCTAAACTTATTATAGAGTTGCAATTTACACTCTGAATTTTTAATTTTGACAATTTGTACCCAAAATTTTAAATCAATAGCAATTTACACCCCATTGATAAACAATGTTGATTTTTTTAATGAAAAGTGATACTTCACTTGCATATAGATTGTTAATTAACAAAGTGAAAAATGATTATCTATGTCATGAATTAACAACCCATGTACAAATTACATATCAATTTCCTTAAAAAGATTAATATTATTGTCAATGGGGTGCAAATTACTACATATTTGTAAGTTCAGGTGTAAATTGTCAAAATTAAAAGTTTAGGATGTAAGTTACAACTCTGTGATAAGTTAATGGTGTACCAATACAAAAAAGCCTTTTGATTATACCACAATCACATATGCCACGTTTATATTTATGTCATGGTTTATGAGCATATCATGGTTTTGGTCAAAGGGTTTTTAATGAGCATATTTGAGATTATATTTCAAGATGAGAGTTTTGGCTCAATTCTTTGAGATTGATCTCCCGCTACAGGGGGTTTTCTTATTATTTTTACTATCCTTAATAGGGTTGTTTTTATTTTCTTCTTGTTTTATTTTCTTCTAAACATTCTTGTATTTTTCTTTTTTCATTGATAAAAAATGGAACACATAAGGGATGGGGGTGCTAAGGAGGTGTCGTCATAGTCGGGATACTTGGGAGCACCTGCTGATATTTGTTACATCATTTAGAGAGAAAAAAAATATTTACGTACACGCCACACCTTTTAATAGTATACCATGTTAACGTTAATGACATACCCTACACTTATGCCATTATTTCAAGTTTATGTCTTGGATGATCAATATGTTATGTCATTGTTTATACATTGTGACTAATAAGATCATAACTTAAGAATTTCTATTTAGATCTAGTCTTTGAATAAGACTGTATCTCAAAGTATGATAATAGACGTCCACAAATTCAATTAAGTTAAAGTGAAGACTAATTCATGATCAGTAGATTGTCGTACCAACCTCCCTGCAAAGAGAGGAGGATTATGTTTATGATATGATTTGGATTGAGTCCAATTTCTGATCTATGAATTGTTAGGGACCTTGCAAATAATCTCCAATTGATCACGTACATTGATTATGTACATGTAGGGGGCAGGAATTAGCAAAATGATAAGTTTATAATAGAAAATAAGACACCCATAAATGTTCCACAATGAAACAAAATAAGGATCATGCATCCTTATATGAAGTTCATGTTTATTTTCATTGCAAGAGCTATGTTTGTACTTGCTAAGAGAAAGTTCATTAGTTGTATTCATACCGTAGTCAAGAAACCTGCAGCTAAATGCATGGAGGGTAATATGTGGAAGAAGATGATGAACAAGTGAAAGGCATTGTGGATACTTCTACGCTAACGCAAAACTATTTTGGATATTGTTATTATTATGTTTTCAGATAATGTATACATATATTTATATAATAAAGTTTATTACATATAAGATCTTATGAAAAGTTATATCTTTAGATATGACAAGTATGTGTATAAATTAAGACTGTGGCTAATGTAAAGCAAAGTTCTAATTATGTTAAGTTATTAGAAAAAAGATATTTTGAAATTTTCAGAACCAGAATATAAGTAAAGATAAAGTTTAAATAGTAAAGTAAGGGCTTGCATAGATGGGTAACGTGAGTCCCATGGGAAGAAGAGATAACAGAGAAGGCATTGTGCTATGTTCGTAGTAAAAGAAAATTTTTAAAATTGTATCACCCTTCTATCAATAGGCAATTACGTATTATATATGAAAAAAGATAAGTCCATTAACATTTTATGATAACCATATCAAGGACCCTTGGAATACAGCAATCCTTACATCACAAAATATGCAAACATATAATAAGAAAAACAGAATAAACAGATCACACAATAGCGTTCTTCCTAGCAGTACTCAATTAAAAAAAGTGCTAACAAATTAAGACTTTGATTTAAAAAAGGATAATTAATAATGATCTATATCAATTTTCTGGCACTGGATCAATCAGCATGGAAGTGACGGCATCCATCTGTGGTTTTTTAACGTGAGTGAAGCTATCTTCCACGCTGTAGAGAACATCCACGGTTCGAGCAAAATTAATAGCGACGTCTAGAATTTGCTTCGGCATTGTTTTCTTAAGGCACTCTTCATTCATGTCATTCCAAGCATTTACAACTAGCTCACTCAGCTCTTTATATGCCTCTTCTTCTGATGCTCCATATTGCTTCATATAGCATTCAACACTTGAGGGAGGGTGCTCTCTTTGATGTTCAAACTGCACATTTTTGCAACAAATATGGTAGTAATTTATAAGTACGTATTTCATATAATTCTTACATACCCACATATATATATATATGTGAAAAATTAAATTGTTTTCAAGCAGTACTTGATCTTTTTTACCATACCCTTTTTGTTGAACATATTAAGCCTGACAGTGGCATAGCCGCGTTCATGTGAGTAGAAAAATATACTCCTACCCACATTTTAAAAATTTAAATTTTATTTATAATTTGTTTTCAAATTTTCAATAATTTTTAAATTATGCACCTATATTTACACAATATTCTAGAAAAGAGAATAATTCCTACTATCCACCCACCTTTCATCCAAAATGTTCGTTTTGGACGAATAACTTCAGTATTTTTCTTTTTTGGTTATCCGGTTTTTATTTTCGGACCAATATTTTTAATTTTATTTTAGTCCTTTGCATCTTATTGATTATATATATATATTTCTTTTTTGGTTTTAATCCTTTTATCTTTTTGTCTTTTTTTCTTGCCTTTTTTTTTTTTTTTTTTTTTTTTTTTTTTCAGTTTCAGGTCCTTTTTTGTTGCGATTCCTTTTTGTTTTTTTGGTCTGTTTCTCTTACTTATTATTCAATTTTCCATTTTAGATAAATTTTCTCAAATATATCTAATATGTTCATATAGCATATGCTTTAGACTACAGGGCACAAAATACTTGTAGTGATGAACGTTTCGTTGATATTCATACCTTATGGCCAACAATGTCGTCCATATACCTGGTAACACTTCCCGAAGCTTGAACAATCTTAGGAATTGTAAAAATCCAATCAAAAGTCTCTTTTGTAGCCATATCACCCATTCCCGCACAAGCGACGACTAGATTTGCGGCGACTGTACTGGTTACAAGTACTGATACTTCTCTGTGCTCCTCCACAGTTGGGATATATTTTTGGTTTAACCATTGAGCTTCTTTCACGTAGCCACGAGTTACAAATCTCATCTGCAGTAATTTATTAAAGCGATTACAAGAACTTTTCTTTTTGTTTTGTTTTAGTATTTTGTTATAGCAAAAGTTAGTTGAGGTAATTATATGGTGTAAAAAAACATATATATAGATACATAATATGTATGATAAAGTGATCAAACTTTCTTTTATCTATTTATTTATTCATTTGTGGTACGGGTATTATGTACACTCTATTAATTTTAATGAATCGCCCCCTTGTTTTTTAACTTCGCACCCCTAATTTTTGACCCGTCCTTCATGCTGTTCTCTCTATTCATTTATTAACAAGAAAAATAAGCCCATAAAAGAATATTGCATGTTAGCCGACTCTGTCGTGTAAGGATCCCGAAATGTTTTTCTTTTTTATTTCATTATTTATTCACCAGTAATATTAGACCAACTCATTTTGAGTTTTTCCAAGTTAAGTTTTATCCGTGCATAAAATTATAGGGATCTAACACGAACAAAGGTTTCCGTTTGTTTCCAATTTATTTTGATTTTTTTTTAGCTCTTTAATTCTAGCTACTTTTGCAGTTGTAATATTTTACTGACTTGTTCTTTGTTTGTTTTTTTTCTTTTTTAACTTCAATAATATTGATTAGATCATTGATTGATGTGGCACTACTTTTATTTATTTTGTTAAATGTGTGATGTGCCACAGGGTGAATGAAAACTTTACTTTGGTAGAAAATAAAATGGAAAACATAAAACTTCACTATGTACCGCTTCTATTGCATAAGGAACTCGATATGTTCTTCCTTGTTTTGCCATCTCCATCTCAATTTCGGCACCGAGACCCAGAAGAGCCTCATATGATGGTTGCATGTATTCTGGAAGCTCCTTAATGCAGTCCATATCCCACCTACAGTAGAATTAAAAAAAAAAAATCACAATAAGGTATTGAAAAACTATGGAATCACATATACAATAGGAGCTATATTTCGGACTGACACCTCTCAACTGCTTCAGCAAAGATCTTGAGTTCGTCAATCAAGCCAAATGCATCAAAGACATCATCTATTACAGTAATAATGGCGTTAAATTTGCATATAAGACTTCTTGAAAGGCTGTTCTCTGGTTCAGGGCAAAGTCCAGCTCCACACAAGTAGCACTCCACCAATCTGTCTCTTGCAAAGGATGACTTTGCAGCTAATCCTAAATCTTTCCAATATCTGTAATCATAACAGGATTATCATATTGCTATGTTGCCTATTCTGTAATCATTAAGAAATCCCGATATATAGATTATATTAAAATCACCCATCTTTTTTTTTTTTTTTTTTCTTGATGCATGTATAATACTTTGATGCCATTTTTTACCACATAAAATGTCCTTTCTGCTGTTGTTATAATTTAACAGATGGAATGACTCAAACTCAGGACTTAATTTATTGAAAATGAACAAACTCAAGCACAAATTGAGCTAGCCTTAATCGGCGAAAGATGGATGGCTTTTATGTGCCATTATTGGTACTAAATAATCTTAATTTTAAATTCATCAACTATAAAGACCAAGTTTGTTACACATTACCCAAAAATTTTCACATGAAAAACTGCAACCTAGTTAAAACATAATCATCACCACTTGTGATACTTTTAGCAAGCTTTAAGAATAGTTAAACACATTGAAAGCAACTATGTACCTTGTGAGGACACTGAGCTCTTTTCGGTGCATCGACTGCTGAAGATTGAATTCTAACCTTGCAAGCTTTAGCAAAGCCTTGTTATGGGAGGCCATCTCGGGGTAAACATACATCATGTAATGCTTTGCCTCTAACCTTGGTAGGTTCTTTCGCATTTGCTGCTTTAGAGCATGCCTTACTTGTGCTGCCAGTGGAATACTGGTTATAGTACCGGTTTCAAGGGACTTACTAAGCTCTGCAGCAGTGAATGCTAGGGCTTTGTCTAGGATGTCTTCCCCATGTATCCTTAATTGTGCAGCATCATACAAGCTCAGCATTCCTCGCACATCTTCTGTCACACATTCCTTGAAGTTCCCCTTCTCGTCTATAAACTTGTTGAATCTTTCTACTATATCAACAAAAACATAAACGAGAAATTATCAAAGTAAGTAATTAAACTTGGTTAGAGAATTTAAGTCCAACTAACCAAGAAGGTGTGTATTTAATTTAATATTTCTATTTCCGCATATTTACATATTTTGTGAAAATCAGTTGACATATTAATCGAACATCATACAATGAGTGCACAAAGTAAATACTATTTTTCCTGCAACAAATTACGACCACAAAACTACTTGGTAGACGAAGCCTAAATGCCTAAAAGACGTGTAGACTTACGCATACTAATCTTGTTAATTTGTAGATGTTATTTTTTAGTTTTGTCTAATTGATTGATGGTACGTTGTACTTATGATTCCAATTTAATTTTGGACACTACTATATAACCTTTTATGGCATAACACAATTTTGACGCTGTAATGTCCGAGAAATTGAGAATATTAATCCTTGATATAAATCAAGAATTAAAGTATAGTGGAATTAGAGTACTCTTTAAGTATTCTAAAAATTCATATTCCTCATCGAGATCAATACTTGAATGCTAGCTAAAAGAGTTGGGTTTTATACAGTGAATACTCGAAACAAGTTTAAAAATAGAAAAAACAAATGCCTGAGGCAATTGATAATTATTTTAAAAAATTGTCAGGGTAATTTGAACATTTTAAAGGCTAGTTGAAAGTAGGAAACATGGTCGTAACAGAAATCTTGTTAGCCAAATATGAGCCAATTGAGATTATGCTATCCTTTCTT
>CM046381.1:8554642-8579642 GCA_025413485.1 Ficus microcarpa
TTTGCTGAAAGATTATGCTACCTAATTTTCTTTAGTCCATGCTTAGGGTGCAACTACTTATTACAAGAGATGATCAAATAGCCGTGAACATATATGCAGCTTAAGGGAAAAAAGAAAAAGAAAAAATAAATCATCTCATTTCAACGTGAAATAGTTAAGTTATGATCTTTTAAATTTTGAGTTTACTGTACAGATATGAGAACGTTTTATTGAAAGCCTAAAACTCCCTCAAACGCATGTTTGGAAATCAGACAGCATGACACCGACTGAAGACATCCACCAAACACCATCGGAATTGACAAATCCAACCATTTATAAGGATCTTTCTCACTACCATTATCTTGTCACTTCTCCATGTAACTTGCAATCAGTACTGGTAGCATCTATAAACTTTATGTGCCACATGTCATATTCTTATTAGTCCTTTTGTCCAAAAAATTTGAATTTTCCTTACATGTTTGACTACGGGATGATGTCCCTTACCGGGCCCCTAGAATTCCCCTAAAAATGATTTCTGGCTTTTCACTTTTCTTTATGGATTAGAAGATACCTCTTGATTTATGTTTTCCTTTTCATATCTGTAATGGTACAGATCATTAATACAAGGTCATGATAAAAATAAAACGCTTTCAAAATATAGAAACCTATTGAGAACAATTGTAATGTATTATAGATTGTTTATATATCCAGAGTTGATATTTTGAAGATTTTTATATTTTGTAGTTTTACACGCTTTTTATTATTTTAAATTCTATCTAATTCTATCTCGACTCGGCCATTGTATATCAGATGGAATTTTAATGTCAATTAAAATATTAGAATAAAAATATAAATGTTAATGTGTAGAACATACCCGCTGAAATATAATAGTCCGCTTGTCTTAGTAAGCGAAAACGAAGTGCAACAATGTAAAGATCATCATCACGATCATCATGCCCAGAATGGTAAGTAGCATATAGACGTTGAAGAGCCATTTTTATCTCATCTTTAAAGTGGTTCGTTACACACAGACGCTGAATTTCATCTATCAAATTTAGTTGATTTATCGAGTCATCTGCACTCTCCAACAACTCCCTTCTAACATCTTCTTTCAACTTTTCAGTTTCTTCTTGTTTTCTTGCATATTCCTGCACTTGCATGAAACCAAAGTATGTGAAATTATAAGAGGTGATAGTAATATATGTGTGTGTATATATAAAGAGGATGCCAACTTAGATATGATGTTCTTGATCACTAGCTTGATATTAGTTATCTCTTCTAATGAATTATTTTGTTAAAATAGTAAATGTGCTAACTGCTTGCAATATATTTTTATTTTCAAACATGCTATTTATTTCAATTATATTTACGGTATTTTTTCTCCTCCATTTTATTAAATAAAAAAGAAAAGTTAGAAAGAAATAAATAGCATTTCTTATAGTAACTAGTAGAAAAAAAATTATTTGATATAAAATATATAGTTATTAAGAGTGAATTAATCATTTATCAAGTATATTTATTAGTTACTATTATTTCTTTCAATTATTTTAACATCATTTTGTTCATGTACTTATTCAATTTCGTAAAAATGCTAGTTACAACAATTTCTTATTAAGCTAATAATTAATGACTTAAAAGCCGAAAAGGCAACCAGCTTGTTAAAATAATAAAAAGACTAGTGAGAGAGAAAACGTGATTATGTTTTTCAAAGGAAAAAACAACAACAACAACACTAAAATACAGTCCCAAAAAAGAGTGGTATCTTTCTTTCTCCTCCTCTTTCTCTTAAATTTCTCATACACTAGGGTTTTCTTTGTGTGTGACTTCTGCTACCACCATTGCTGCAGCCATGGCTAGCAAGGGTAATTGGGGTTCGATGATTTTGGTGGAGATGAAGTCAAAGGATTCTAGTTAAGAGTTTCTTGACCAGATGTAGCCCAACGAGCTTCCGACAGTTTGGGATCTAAGGAGGCTTTGGTAATTCGATGGCTGGTGCGACGATCTGTTACCTCCAAATTTCCAATCGAGCCAATTGATTTCTTCTGAGTTGTGGTGTGCAGCGGAGTGGTTGTACAATGTGAGGCAAGAATTTTACGGTTGATGGTATTTTATATTCATGCTTTATTTTTGTGTTTTAGCTTTAATTTTGAATAAAGGAGGTAGTTCCCCTACTTTTGGTTTGTTTTTGTTCGTGTGTTACACTTAAGTTGTTTTATGCTAATATATGTCTATTAGTTCCGCTTATGTTATGGCTAGGCAAAGGTTATTGTAGTTTCTATGTTGTGAGTAAACTGTCTCTTTTTCAATCAAAATATTTCATCAATGTAGATATTTTCTTTAAAAGAACTTTGCACATGCTCAATAATTGGATTGCCGAGTTATTAGAGGAATTTTCCCTTTTCCTAGTCTCGGTTTATATCCTTCTCACTACGCATCATCAGACTTTATTGATGGAATCAGTCTTAGTTGAAGGTTGTGTCTCTTGTGGTATAGAATTGTTTTATTTTCGATATTGGTGTTTGTATCTCATTTCAATTTCAATGATAATTTCCCCTTAAAAAAAGTACAGTCCAAAACAAAAAGTTAACTAAAAGAGTACAAAAGAAAAACAACCAGACGGAGAATACACATTAAAAAAGAAGAAGGTAGAAAATACACTAGAAAGTAGTTCGTAATTGAAAATGGGTATGGGAAATAGAGGACATTACTCTTTCATCAAAATGGTAGATGAGGAACTGATCGCCCCAGATGCTTGGAGGAAAATCCACTAGGGGACGCTTGACTTGGCTTTGGGTTTGGGTTTGAGTTTGGGAAGCTAATTCTGGGACAGACATGATTTTCTTGGTGACTTCTACTAAAGATTAATTTATTAGCTGTAGAGCTCGCTCATGAAAATATCATTAGTTATTGTGAACGATGGGGATGGTTGTGAAACTACCCCTGAGGGAAGTGATACTTATAGCCATTTTAGGTTACTGAGACTGAGAGGTTGATCGGTGTCTTGTCATTGCGTTGGGACAAGAGTTAAGTTACACAACTCAGCAAACATATCATTTATGGATAATCTTTATGATATTTATTAGTATGGCAAAAAAGTCCATAAAATCAAGTGCATATATACTCTGTAAAGCTCGGAAAAGGATTTTAGTCAGGAATAGGGGAAAAAAAAAGTGATCTTGAGCTGGTGTTCAAACTTTTTAGCAAGAAAAACAAATAAAGTAAACCTCTTATAAATGAGTACAATTAGAATTAGGAAAAGTTTTTATCTCATGAAAGTTTCATTTATTGATAAATGATGAATTTGTTAATTTAATTGCAAACAATTATTTATATATTAATTTAGTAGAGTTAGAATAAATATGGCGAATATGTTTATTCAAAAAAGCCTTTCAAGCAAGAAAAAGCTTCAACTAAATAAATAAAATAACTGAACGTTTCGGCTTAGAGAAAAATGTCAATCCGCTTATTATTTTTACGTCAAAATAATATTTAAGTCCTCAACTCAAGTCAACAAACATATCATTAATGTATAATTTCCATGATATTTAGTTAATAATTACGAAGAAAGCTTTGGCTATTTTATGATTTATTTTTTTTAATCCAATAGCATCTTACAAGCTAAATTGTGTTCTTAGGATTCTTTTTTGGAAATTCTACTCGAAAGTACACGAGTCGAAGTCTTGAAAGCATATGGTATCACTGAAATGGACAATTGCAAATAGTTAGAGGTGAATTGTTGTGAATGGGTCCCTTTAATAATGTCGGTAACCATGTGAAGGATAAGGCGAATCAATGAAACGGACAATTGCAAATTATTGTGAATGGGTCCCATACAACTTAAAATGGAATAATATCCTCTCCCCAAGTTTATTATAAGCCACAACTTTATAACTTTTTATAGGCATGACTCTGGGTTTGCTCTAAAAGGCATAGATTTTTCTGTTTTTGTTTAATAGAGCCAGACACTAATTTCTTCTTTTCTTGTCCATTTCAAACATTTTGGGCCCAAGTCCACAATCTGTGATGGAAAGCCACCTCATTCAGAGCTAATATTAGCTCATTCGTCTTAAAAATTTGCCTCTAATTTGCTTCTGATTTCACCATATTTATTCCAATTCTTCAAAATTAATATATAAATATTTCTTCTTGACTAAATAAGTTGAGAAATGGCCATGATAATTAAGAAGAAGAAGAAGAAGAAAGGTTAATTAAGTAGAGATATGAAAGATTCACTGCACAGGATAAGCATATATAATGAACGAACTGAAAAATATAGTAATTTATTGAGTCATAAAAAGCATAAATTTTCAAGTCTTGTGGTTAAAGTTGTACAATTAATTAATGGTAATTTCATCTAAACTTCATAATTGACAAGATGTAAAATTTAAATTTTCATCCTCCAACTGTTAAAAAGAAGAAGAAAGAAAGATGAAGATGAGATTTTCCGTTGGTTGAGAACAAATGCTAGGTGAAAGGCGAGATTAAGTTTGTTTTTGGTCAGCCTAAGCTCATGAGTTTGAGAACACATGCTTCATGATGCTTGTTATGTTTTTGCGAGATGAAGTTTGTAATTGCTCAGTTTAAACTCATTAGTGTATTTCTAACCAAAACTTCATGATGCTTGTTAAATTTTTGTGAGATTGAGTTTGTATTTACTCAATATAAGCTCGTTAGTATATTTTATACTATAAGTAAGAAATCTACTGTAACGCCCCCACCTACGTAGGGCCGTTACCATGCTTACTTAAACTAAACCTTGGTCTTAAATACTTAATCTTTCTCTGATACCACCTTGTATCGCCCCGGCCATCCACGTAGGACCAACTACGTAAACGTGGGCTGTTACTTTACGTATTTAACTTACTTGTCTTACTTAACATGTTTCTAATGCTTAAGCTTACAGAAAATTTCAGAATAAAATTTTTTTTTCGTCTTTTAAACTTGATTTTAAATCATAACTTAAAAACATTACATACGTAAAACGTAACATGGTACATATTACTTAATCATACATGTACTAGTTCATAGTTTAAAAAGTTTGCGGAAATATTTGCATAGTGATATCCCACACCGCCCTTCACTCGCTACATCGCCTCCATGGCCCACCAAGTAAAGCTGCAGGTGTCTTACCTACAGTATGAAATATACTGATGAGCTTTCGCCCAGCAAGTACAAACATAATCTCACAAAACACGTTAACATCATATAATTTATGCATGATCTATTTATGATTGATTATAAATGTCTTATGCTCCATTATGGACATAATTATGAACTTATTATCTTGTTTTAACATGTGAGCCCCTTGTGTACGTACCAAATGCGCACATTCTATAGAAAGTTAAGGTTTACAAGGTCCTTAACAATTCTGGGAATCATAAAAGCCTTCACGATGTAACGCCCAATTGCTATCTAACATTAACGTTAAAAAAAAAAAATCAACATTAGAATTAACATAGATAATGTGATGAGATAGTAATTTCTTAATTCTAATGTTATGTTGAGTTATTTTTTTCTCAGGTGACGCGATGATGACTCGATGTGCTAAAACAACGTTCATGCCAAATTGATGAATTTTTTTATAATGATTTGATAATTTTGTGTAATGGCTTAAAATTATGTATAATAAAGAAATTGTTGCATTTATTTTTGTAGGTTATATAAAGCATAAATATACCTTACACGATTATCTTATATATTTATATATATACACTATATGTGTAAGTATGTTTCATTTTATATTGTATATACTTCTTTGTATGTACATATATATATATGTTAAGTTAGTGATTGCCAACGTACATATATATATATTGCATGTGTGTGTATATACATATATATATGTGCATGTGTTTAATAGCAAATATGAAGGTCGAAAACGTGGAAAAAAAAAATGAAAAGAAGGAAAACTTCCTTTTTTTTTTTTTCCAATCAATCTCTGAGTGACAACCCTCTTTGCCTAAAATATACAAAGGTTTGACCATTTTAAATTTCATTAATTCCAAAAAATTTATTTGGAATTAATAGCTCATGATTTAATAGGGTATATTGTTTTAATTCTTTCCTTTCATGCTCATTTACCTATATCTCTCTCTCTTTCTCTCCCTCTCCCTCGCACTCTCTAATTCTCACGCACACAAACAGAAAAAAATATATATATATTGCTGCCAAACCTCCAAATCCTTCCAAACCGAAAATTAAAGGATTTTAAGGTATGTTTCGGTATTGTTTTTGTTATTTATTTTGTTTAGGATTCTTTGGGGATTGAATAATTTTATGTGTTAGAAACATGTCTTAGAGCTGTTTTTTGTGTGTGTGTGTGTGTATGAACCATATACATTGTGATGATATTTTTTTTTTTATGCTTTTAATGATTTTCGGATTTAATCACTGCACTGAAATTTTCAGATTTTAAAATAAGAATTTCAAACAGTTTTTAAGGGTGCAAGTGGACTTTGTTTTTAACAAATTTGATATCGTTGAAAAGCCCTAGATGTCTATTTTTGTTTGAAATCAGTTTCACATCCTTTGGAGTTATGTATGAATTTATATGATTTTTCAAATAGGCAGAGGTCGGACTGCCAGGTTCGGTAAATTTTAATGAGCAGAATTCAAAACTGTTTTTGAGAATCCAAACGGTCTCTGTTTTTAACGAATTTGATATCGTTGAAAAGCCCTAGATGTCTATTTTCGTTTGAAATTAGTTTCACATCCTTTGGAGATATGTATGAATTTATATGATTTTTCAAATAGGTAGAGGTTGAACTGCGAGGTTCGGTAAATTTTAATAATCAGATTTCAAAACTGTTTTTGAGAATCCAAACGGTCTCCGTTTTTAACAAATTTGATATAGTTGGAAAGCCCTAGATGTCTATTTTCGTTTGAAGTCAGTTTCACATCCTTTGGAGTTATGTATGAATTTATATGATTTTTCAAATAGGCAGAGGTCGGACTGCCAGGTTCGGTAAATTTTAATGATCAGATTTCAAAACTGTTTTTGAGAATCCAAACAGTCTTCATTTTTTATGAATTGGATATCATTAGAAAGTTCTAGATGTCTAATTTTATTTAAAATTGGTTTCAAGCCTTTTGGAGCTCTGTATGAATTTTTATGAATTTTTGAAGGGACAAAGGTCTAGTTGGCAGATTCGGTCAAGATTTAAAATTTCATGAACTTGTTCAATTTTTTTTGTGTTGGGATATTATTGAATGATGAAATAGGCCTTTTAGGCACTACTATGATATGATGGATGTGTTTGATGAATTATTATGTGCTTTTGTTGATTTTATTATATTTATTACTCATGGCATGAACTGTTCTAAAGGCGAGCACACGAGATCTCAATCGCGCGTCACCATCGGAAAATTTGAAAAGGTTAAGTAAGGCGTTTAAGTAAGTACACTCTCACCTGCAACATGAATAAAAATTTGAGAAGTATATGTTTTGATGTTGATGACGATGTTATGATGTTCTTAAATAATACTTCTCCTATGATGATATTTTGATGAAAAGTATATATATGGTATGTATATGTATTTTATGTTTTAAAATGGCGTTGTACACCCTTGATGATGATGATGATGATGTTGTCCGGTGAGCAGACTTTTGTCACCGTTGGTTTGGGATTTGCTACCCCAACCCTTCCGTGACTAGCGCGCTATGATGGTACAACGCCGGGCCCAATATATGACGGTTTTAAAAGTTAAAAGGTTTTTAAATGATGTTTTATATTTATGATGATAAAAGAAAATTTTTTTATTTACATTTGTGAGATTCAAGTGTCTTACTAAGCTCTTGCTTATATAAGTTAATTCATGTTGCAGATAAAGGAAAGGGTAAGATGTAGTGTTGGAGGAGCTTGGAGCGGATAATGGGACGATACGTGATAGGAAAACGGGAGGAACGATCATGAAATGGACATTTTTAATTTCCAATAAAGTTTTGAGACTTTAGTTTATTATTATTTGTTTGGATGTTTTATATGGACTTTAATTTTATTTCATGAATTGGGTTTTAAAAATATATATAAATTAATTATGAAGTTTAATTTTTATATAGCTAAAAAAAAAAATTCTAGAGTTTTCTAAAAATATCTAAGTAAAGTTTTCCGTTATGTAAATGTTTTTATTTCAAGCTTAATATTTTCCGCAATTTAATAAGAGATGAATGTTAACTAAGAAGTCAACGGTAACGGTTCGTGAGGGGTCGTTACAGATATGGTATCAGAGCGGTTTCCTATTTCCTATCATGCATCGTCACGTATCCACTTCAAACTTCTTCAAGTAAGTAATTAATTATTTTCCTTAAATAGAAATGTAAGAATTGTGAGGTGATGTTCTATTTATGGAAAGTTTGAATTTTGACTCGATATCCAAAAAAAAAAAAAAAAAAAAAAAGAGGGTCTCTCTTTGACTATTTTGCTACTAACAGCCGACTAAGATAAGATGGTACGCGGACGAGGACGTGCAATTCGAGGACGTGGTAATGGCCGAGTGCAAGCCGAAGATGAGGTTGTTGCGGAACCTAACTTGGCAGAAATTATGGCGCAATTACGTCAAGACCAACAAAGGGGTCGTGGACAAGTTGAAAACGAAGCGATGGCAGCGCCTAATTTAGTAGAAATGGTGCTTCAACTTCAAAGGCAAGTTCAAGAACAACAGGCTCTCATAAAAAATTTGCAAGCTAATGCAAACAGAGTGGAAGTCCCCATTAATCCACCGGCTGTACAACCAGTGCAAGATAGAGGAGTTCAAGCAGCAACAAATCATGAGTCCCTGTACCTGCGATTCAAGAGGATGAAGCCTAAGGAGTTCAGTGGTTCAACTGACCCTTTGGTAGCTCGAGGATGGTTGAAGTCGATCGAGTTAGTCCTTAATTTCATGGGTTTAACTGAGAATGAGAAAGTGAAGTGTGCATCATACTGTTTGATGGATGATGCTAGAATCTGGTGGGAAGGAATAGAGTTGAGCAGGGATATAAGTCAGATGACATGGGAAGACTTTATCCAGGAATTTAATGAGCAGTATTTCAATATGTCTGTGACCAGAGAATACTATGACGAATTTAATAACTTTCGTCAAGGAAATCTATCGGTGATAGAAGCTATTAAGCGGTTCAACAAACTAGCACGCCTTTGTCCCCACTTGGTACCAAATGAAGAAGAACGGCTGAGGAGAATGATCGGGATGCTGAGACCCGAGATTGCAGTGATTGTTGATAGCGGGATTGCTCCACCAACCACTACAGCTGAATGTGTCAGGTGTGCTCTTCGTGCTGAATATCATCTGAATAAGCCAAAGGAAAGTCAGCCATGTCAGAACGAAGTCCCTAAGAACAACAACAACAACAACCAGAACCGTAGAAACTTCGGAAATCAAGGCAGGTCTCAGGGAGGTCAGTGGAACAATAACAAGAGGAAGGGGAACTTTTCCAATCAAAGGAACCATAACGACTGCCAAGCAGGAGGCCAACCAACTAAGCAAGCCAAAAACATTCCACCTTGTTCAAAGTGTGGAAAGCTACATTTGGGGGAGTGCCGTATGTGCACAAATCTATGTTATGGTTACGGACGCGAGGGTCACCTGTCTAAGGATTGTCCGAATAAGACGTACCAGCCCTTCCAACAAAGACAACAGAGAAACCCACCAGCTCAGCTCCACAGTATGCAGGCCGTTCTTGAAGGGCCCCATATTTCCCAGGGACGACTTGAGGCTCCTCCACTTACCACTAATGCCAGAATTTTCACCATGACCAAAGAAGAAGCAGCTGCTGAGACCTCTACTGTTGTTACAGGTCAGATACTTGTTCATAACCAGGATGCTAACGTTCTTTTTGACACAGGAGCCTCACACTCCTTTGTGTCTTCTACTTTTGCTAAAAGACTAGGAATAAATCAGGATATCTTGAGTCAGGGATTCACTACGACACTACCCTCTGGGGAAGTGATGATATCCACTCATTGGCTACAAGCAATGCCGATGAGAATTATTGGTAGAGAGCTCTACAGTAATCTGATAGTGCTCGAGATGTTTGACTATGACCTAATTTTAGGTATGGATTTCTTAGAAAAATATAACGCGTCTATTGAATGCCGAAGACGTAAGGTCATGTTTGATCTCGAAGGAGATGATCGATTTGAATTCATTGGTGATGCGAAGAATAAGACAAAGTTGTTCCTGTCAGCAATGAAGGCCCGAAAGATGCTAGCCAATGGCTGTAAAGGTTTCTTAGCCAGCATTGTCGATAAGAAGAAAGAAGACAAATTGAAACTTGAAGATGTACTTGTCGTACGAGATTTTGGCGATGTGTTTCCAGAGGACTTGCCAGATTTGCCGCCAGATAGAGAAATCGAAAGAATTACATGAATTGAAAGAATTACATGAGTAACTTCAAGAGCTGTTAAACAAGGGTTTCATTCGCCCTAGTCATTCACAGTGGGGAGCTCCAGTATTATTTGTGAAGAAGAAGGATGGGACAATGAGACTCTGCATCGACTATAGAGAGCTAAATAAGGTGACCATAAGGAACAAGTACCCATTGCCGAGAATTGAAGATTTATTCGACCAACTACAAGGTGCGACTGTGTTTTCAAAGATTGATTTACGATCTGGATACCACCAACTGAAGATCAAGGAAGGAGATATCCCCAAGTCAGCTTTTAGAACTCGATACGGCTATTATGAATTTATGGTCATGCCATTTGGGTTGACAAATGCCCCTGCTGCATTCATGGACTTAATAAATAGAGTGTTTAAGGAGTTTCTAGATAAGTTTGTTGTAACGACCCGCCTAGCACGGACCGTCACCTTGCTTACGTACTTACATACATGAATAATTTATACTTAACTTACTTACTTATTACATAAAAACACAGCGGAAATTTTTTTTTTCTTTTCTATACGGTATATAAAATACGAACTAAAGCATAGTTGTGCGTACGAGCATACTACTAACTAACTATCACTGAACATTACATAACTTTCTTATAGTATCAAAACGCGTAGCGGTTTCCATTTCCCACTATTCACAGTGCCTGGCCACGCGACTCCACCTTGCATTATCATCAGCTGGCAGGTGGCTTACCTACAGCACAAACTTAAAACAATGAGCTTTCGCTCAGCAAGTACAACTCCTATACCGCGACACATAATCTACACACAACATCATTCTATTGCATATACTTCAAGACATATAGTATGCATGAACCAATTATGTTCATGTTATGCTTTCTTATTCCATCTTAACTTACTTTCTTAACTTATCTAATCTATGGGCCCTTACTTGAGTGTACGTACCCGGCGCGCAACTATGAATTGGTTGGGGCGGCCAAACCAAGTTCAACTCAATCCACAATCCAACCCGACCTAGAGCGGGTGGCACGACACAGGCAAGCTTTCTTGCCGTCCAACTACTCTTCATCTCGTCATGTCATACTTACTCTTATTCTTCTTATTATAATTAGTGAGCATGCATCGTGATGCCACTTATTCTTCTCCATAATCATATCACATTCTCAACTTGACATGTAGTCTAATTATACATATCATAACACACTTCATAACATAAGCATAGATCATGTTTTGATATGCCCCGTAGCATATCAATTAACACTTGGCATAACAGCACATCACATGGCACATAACACATCAACCATGTCTAGGTAAAAATATCCTAATAGCCTATGCTGTAGGCAGCGTTGTACTTACCTCGTCTACTCCTGACGTGAAGCTGTTCCAACTCGGGCTCAGCTGCAGGTTACTTCCTGCTTAATCGAAAGACTAGGTAAGGTTCTAATCTAAGACCATAATATGTTAGTTTTCCACCAACATTCATGCATGGCTTTGGTTATATGTCCCCCTATAGAAAAACATATTATGAGCGGTTACACTAGGTAACCTCACCCACTCGGGTTACTACATTGCTCTTACGAGCTCATACAACAACCTATTAGGTTACGTTGGATAACCTTCCATACTAATCTTACTTGTGAGCGAATAGGTTTAGGCTAGCACCTAACCTCGGCTTAACATTTATCTTACCCACTAGGTTAACCAAAGTTAACCTCTAAGGTTACTAAAGTCAACCCTCCTTTGGGCCAACCTCGGGCTTTGGGGCTAAGCCCTGTGATTCGGGTATAAATTCCTGATCACCGTTTGTCTTAACTATTTACCTAACAAACCTTGAACTTGAACATTTTAATCTCTTTTCTTTATCTTTGTAAAAGCTTTTTGGCTTAAAAGCCGAAAAACTGCTATACTTCCCCTTAAAAATCCTTCAATTTTAAAACATGGTTTATAAAATGTTTGAAGGCTAGAAACTGCCTTTGGAACAGTTTCTGTGTTCAAAACAGTGTTTAAGACAGGAAAAACTATATTTCCTAACTGGTTCTAGAAAATCCTGTGCAGGAATTGCTTGCTCCCTGCACGATTTTCAGATTTCAAGTTATAGTTTAAAATCCGTTTAGAATTAGAAAAAATTTTCTTCACAAAAGTTCTAGCTCTCGAAGAGTTCTAAAACTTTTATGTTTTAAGCAAAGTCTGATTCTACACCGTTTAATACCAGTTTTAATTTGAAATTCACTGATCATAAAAACTGGGTCCAGTCAGACCACCTTCGGTTTTTCGTAAAAACGGAGGCCATTGGAGCCTTATTTTGGGAATCGGTCTAAGTTGCCCCCTAGTAAAAACCTTGATCTACAACTTTCGTGTTTTACGTTTTTGCCCATTCGGCCTCTAAAGGCCTGCAATTACCTATTTCCTGAGACTGACCAGTTTGGAATCCGAACTGGCAGCCTTGCTTACTAGAATTGGTTTACGTCCTAATTTGCGGTTTCTACCTCAACCGATCACATCGGGAGCTTAATGAAAAATCATGCAGCGTTTCTAACGTCTTGTATGTCCTAACATGCAGCCCCAACGTGTCCATGCAGCCCATGAAACCGAACTCTAACTTAGGGGTGCATGGTCTAGCATGTTCATACCATTCATCATTCATTCTCATTCATGCATACCAATCCATTCTAGCATATCCTAACATACAATCACATATTTAATCATACATCTAAAGGACATATAACCTCATGTAAGCTCTAGCATGCAATCCTAGCATACCAAACAAAACATAAAAAATATTAATGACATAAAGGAACCAAACCACTCTAGCAACCTAATCAAGCACTAAGCAACTTATGGGCATAAAAATAAATTTGAGCTTATGCTCTACAAAATTGGCTTGAACAAATACATTTAAATCTTGACTTGAAAACTTTAAATAAAATAGGTTTAAGGTTTTTGAAAAATACCTTGACTTAGTTAGGGATTGGCTTTAGGTTTGCACCACAAACTCACACCCTTGACCCTAAGCTTGCACAACCGTTTTCTAGCTCACCAAAAGGGCACCAAACTAAACTTTTTGGACCTCAAAATCAGTCCTCACCTAGTGCATGGCCACTCCACCTAATTGGACCAAAAACTAAAAATTTTTCCACTGTTTTACTGCTCAAAATAGTGGCTGCCTGCAGGGAGAAAATAGCTCCCAAAACTTGCTCAAATTTTGTTTTCGGTTGCTCGGATCACACCCGAACTCTCCCCTAATGTTTCCCTTCAATTTTTCTGATTTTTTTCCTTTCTTCCCCTGCTCACTGCCCACGGCTACAGCCAAGGAAAATGGGCTGGAAAATTTTTTCCACTCTTCCTCTTGTTTTCCCTCACCAAACCGAACACACACACAAGTTTGGTTCAAGAAAATTTTTGGTTTTCTCTCTCACTCTCACTCTCAGTTTTGGGCTGAAAAAATTTGTCAAGAGTTTAGTTGTATTTCTTGATTTAAAAAGGGGAGGAAGCATTCCTATTTATAGGCAATGTGGGACACAAAAGTTTGCATTTTGGCCCCCAAAATTTTTAAAATTTTGCACTAAAACCCCATGAGGTGGCCGGCCAAATGGCTTGGAGAACAAGCAAGAATGGTCTAGAATGGACACATGGCATGTGTGGATTTGCTCTCCAAAAAGTGATGATGTCATAATTAAAAAAAATTATGATGTCATAAATAAGATAGCTTAGTTGTCTTACTTATCCAATAAGCAGTATAATTTTAACTTAACACAGATAAATTTAATACTATGTTGCACTAATACACAGTATTAATATTTTATACCGTCATAAAAATTTTATCTGTGAAAAACCGGGCTGAAAAATTTTTTCTTTATTTTCTCAAACCCTTTTGCCCTTTGCTCTAATTTTGCGTGCTTGATTTTTCTATGGTGGTTTTAAATCTTATTTATGCTATCTTACCCGAAAAAATGGGTTTTCGCAGTATTTTTCCTATACTGCATCTCATAAAATTGTACTGTTAGAGTTTTGACCATTTTGGTCAAACTTTGACTTTCTCGGGTCAAAGTTGACTTTTTTGGTCAACCCTTTGACTTTCCTAGAATGATGCAAAATTCATCTCTTTTCATCCGAAAAGACCATTCATCAATCAAAACAAGCATATTCGAGTGTTATAAAACTATAAGAGCTCGTAACACATATTGGGGTTCTAAAGCGAACTTTTCCCTAAAATGCCGATACGGCATACATTCAATTCCTTCTAAAAGGAAAAATATTCACATAGAAAAGCAGGTATTACATTTGTGATAGTGTTTATTGACGACATCCTCATTTATTCAAAGACTCGAGACCAACATGAGAAGCATATAAGAACAGTTTTGCAAACATTGAAACAGCACCAGTTGTATGCCAAATTCTCTAAGTGCGAGTTTTGGTTGGATCGTGCGGCATTTCTTGGTCATATGATTTCTAAAGATGGCATAATGCTGGATCCTGCAAAAGTTGAGGCCGTCAGTAATTGGAAGAGACCAACCAACGCAAGTGAGATCAGAAGTTTCCTTGGTTTAGAGGGGTATTATAGGAAATTTGTGGCTGATTTTTCGAAACTTGCTATGCCGCTTACGACACTTACCCGAAAAGGAAAGAAGTTCGAATGGACAGAGGACTGTGAAAGGAGCTTTCAAGAGTTGAAGAGACGACTCACAAATGCCCCAATCTTGGCGATTCCGGATGGGGATGAAGGGTTTGTAATTTACAGTGATGCTTCTAAAATGGGACTCGGTGCAGTCTTGATGCAGAATGGGAAGGTAATTGCCTATGCTTCAAGGCAATTAAAGGACTATGAGAAGAACTACCCTACCCATGACTTAGAGTTGGCTGCTATTGTGTTTGTATTGAAAATATGGAGGCATTATTTATATGGAGTCCGACGCCAAATATACACCGATCACCAAAGTTTGAAATACTTTTTCACGCAAAAAGATTTGAATATGAGGCAAAGGAGGTAGCTTGAGCTAGTAAAGGATTACGATTGTGAAATCCTATACCATCCGGGGAAGGCAAATAGAGTAGCTGATGCGTTGAGTCGGAAGACCGCTGTCTCGTTAATGTCCTTGAATGCGATGTCCAAACCTCTTCAAAAGGAGATTTTTGAATTTGGGCTGGAATTAATAGTTAGACGACTCTCTGCCATGACCTTGTCTCCAACTATTTTAGAGGACATTCGAAGTAAGCAAGACCTTGATCCAAGCCTTGTGAGAATTAAGAAGGAAATGCTTGAAGGGAAGTGTGAAGGATTTACTGCGTCTGATGATGGAGTGCTAAAGTTTAAGGGACGTTTATGTGTCCCTAAGGACGAGGAGCTGATGAAAAAGATTCTTGAAGAGGCGCACAACACCCCGTATATGCTTCATCCTGGTGCAACCAAAATGTACGTGGATCTTAAGAATAGTTTCTGGTGGTTCGGAATCAAGAAGGATGTAGCACACTATGTGAAGCATTGTACGACGTGCCAACAAGTTAAGGCTGAACACCAAAAGCCAGGAAGAGTGCTCCAGTCAATTCAGATACCGGAATGGAAATGGGAAGACATTGCGATGGATTTTATTATTGGACTACCAAGGACTACGAATGGATATGATGCGATATGGGTGATCATCGACAGATTGACCAAGTCAGCACATTTTCTTCCTATTCGAATGACGTCCTCTATGGAACAGTTGGCAGAATTATATGTGAAGGAGGTTGTAAGACTTCATGGAGTTCCTAGATCTATTATTTCGGATCGAGATAGTAGGTTCACCTCCCATTTTTGGAAAAGTGTTCAGGCTGCTATGGGCACAAAATTGAAGTTTAGCACAGCTTTTCATCCGCAAACAGACGGTCAGACGGAAAGGACTAATCAGACACTCGAGGATATGCTTCGAGCTTGTACCTTAGACTTCAAGGGGAGTTGGTGTAAGTTTTTGCCGTTGGCTGAGTTCGCTTATAACAATAGTTATCAAGCGACGATTGGGATGGCTCCCTATGAAGCACTTTATGGAAGACGTTGTAGGTCCCCAATTTATTGGCATGAGGCTGGGGAAAAGAAGCTAGCGGAGTCGGAACTTAAGGAGAAGACTGACTTCTTCAATAAGACAACTGAAGCATTGAAAGTGATTCAGCAGCGGATTGCCATGGCTCAAAGTAGACAGAAAAGCTACGCGGATGTGCGTCGAAGGCCCTTAGAGTTTGAGGTTGGAGACTTGGTGTTTATCAAGGTCGCCCCGATGAAAGGTGTGATGCGATTTGGGAAGAAAGGCAAGCTTAGTCCCAGGTATGTGGGACCATACATGGTAATTGAGCGTATCGGCAATGTGGCATACAAGTTAGATTTGCCTCAGGAGATGATGTCCATCCACAATGTATTTCATGTTTCGATGATGAAGAAGTATGTACCGGATCCATCTCACGTCATCCAACCACAATTGATACAGATTCAAGAAGATATGAGTTATGAAGAGAAACCAGTTCAAATTCTTGATCGAAAGACGAAGACCTTGAGAAACAAAGAGATTTCTTTAGTAAAAGTTCTTTGGCGTAATCACAAGATGAAGGAAGCTACATGGGAGCGAGAACACGTTATGAGAACAAATTATACGGAATTATTCTAAGTTTCGAGGACGAAACTTTTATAAGGTAAGAGGGATTGTAACGCCCAATTGCTACCTAACATTAACATTAAAAAAAAAAAAATCAACATTAGAATTAACATAGATAATGTGATGAGATAGTAATTTCTTAATTCTAATGTTATGTTGAGTTATTTTTTTCTCAGGTGACGCGATTAGGACTCGATGTGCTAAAACAACGTTCATGTCAAATTGATGAATTTTTTTATGATGATTTGATAATTTTGTGTAATGGCTTAAAATTATGTATAATAAAGAAATTGTTGCATTTATTTTTGTATGTTATATAAAGCATAAATATACCTTACACGATTATCTTATATATTTATATATATACACTATATGTGTAAGTATATTTCATTTTATATTGTATATACTTCTTTGTATGTACATATATATATATATATATGTGCATGTGTTTAATAGCAAATATGAAGGTCGAAAACGTGGAAAAAAAATGAAAAGAAGGAAAACTTCCTTTTTTTTTTTTTTTTTTTCCAATCAATCTCTGAGTGACAACCTTCTTTGCCTAAAATATACAAAGGTTTGACCATTTTAAATTTCATTAATTCCAAAAAATTTATTTGGAATTAATAGCTCATGATTTAATAGGGTATATTGTTTTAATTCTTTCCTTTCATGCTCATTTACATATATCTCTCTCTCTTTCTCTCCCTCTCCCTCGCACTCTCTAATTCTCACGCACACAAACAGAAAAAAATATATATATATATTGCTGCCAAACCTCCAAATCCTTCCAAACCGAAAATTAAAGGATTTCAAGGTATGTTTCGGTATTGTTTTTGTTATTTATTTTGTTTAGGATTCTTTGGGGATTGAATAATTTTATGTGTTAGAAACATGTCTTAGAGCTGTTTTGTGTGTGTGTGTGTATGTGTATGAACCATATACATTGTGATGATATTTTTTTTTTTATGCTTTTAATGATTTTCGGATTTAATCACTGCACTGAAATTTTCAGATTTTAAAATAAGAATTTCAAACAGTTTTTAAGGGTGCAAGTGGACTTTGTTTTTAACAAATTTGATATCGTTGAAAAGCCCTAGATGTCTATTTTTGTTTGAAATCAGTTTCACATCCTCTGGAGTTATGTATGAATTTATATGACTTTTCAAATAGGCAGAGGTCGGACTGCCAGGTTCGGTAAATTTTAATGAGCAGATTTCAAAACTGTTTTTGAGAATCCAAACGGTCTCCGTTTTTAACGAATTTGATATCGTTGGAAAGCCCTAGATGTCTATTTTCGTTTGAAATCAGTTTCACATCTTTTGGAGATATGTATGAATTTATATGATTTTTTAAATAGGTAGAGGTCAAACTGCCAGGTTCGGTAAATTTTAATAATCAGATTTCAAAACTGTTTTTGAGAATTCAAACGGTCTCCGTTTTTAACAAATTTGATATAGTTGGAAAGCCCTAGATTTCTATTTTTTTTTGAAGTCAGTTTCACATTCTTTGAACTTATGTATGAATTTATATGATTTTTCAAATAGGCAGAGGTCGGACTGCCAGGTTCAGTAAATTTTAATGATCAGATTTCAAAATTGTTTTTGAGAATCCAAACGGTCTTCATTTTTTATGAATTGGATACCATTAGAAAGATCTAGATGTCTACTTTTGTTTAAAATTGGTTTCAAGCCTTTTGGAGCTTTGTATGAATTTTTATGAATTTTTGAAGGGACAAAGGTCTAATTGGCAGATTCGGTCAAGATTTAAAATTTCATGAAATTGTTCAATTTTTTTTGTGTTGGGATGTTATTGAATGATGAAATAGGCCTTTTAGGCACTACTATGATATGATGGATGTGTTCGATGAATTATTATGAGCTTTTATTGATTTTGTTATATTTATTACTCATGGCATGAACGGTTCTAAAGGCGAGCACTCGAGACCTCAATCGCGCGTCACCATCGGAAAATTTGAAAAGGTTAAGTAAGGCGTTTAAGTAAGTACACTCTCACCTGCAACATGAATAAAAATTTGAGAAGTATATGTTTTGATGTTGATGACGATGTTATGATGTTCTTAAATAATACTTCTCCTATGATAATGTTTTGATGAAAAGTATATATATGGTATGTATATGTATTTTATGTTTTAAAATGGCGTTGTACACCCTTGATGATGATGATGATGATGATGATGATGATGATGTTGTCCGGTGAGCGGACTTTTGTCACCGTTGGTTTGGGATTTGCTACCCCAACCCTTCCGTGACTAGCGCGCTATGATGGTACAACGCCGGGCCCAATATATGACGGTTTTAAAAGTTAAAAGATTTTTAAATGATGTTTATATTTATGATGATAAAAGAAAATTCTTTTATTTACATTTGTGATATTCAAGTGTCTTACTAAGCCCTTGCTTATATAAGTTAATTCATGTTGCAGATAAAGGAAAGGGTAAGATGTAGTGTTGAAGGAGCTTGGAGCGGGTAATGGGACGATACGTGATAGGAAAACGGGAGGAATGATCATGAAATGGACATTTTTAATTTCCAATAAAGTTTTGAGACTTTAGTTTATTATTATTTGTTTGGATGTTTCATATGGACTTTAATTTTATTTCATGAATTGGGTTTTAAAAATATATATAAATTAATTATGACGTTTAATTTTTATATAGCTAAAAAAAAAATTCTAGAGTTTTCTAAAAATATCTAAGTAAAGTTTTCCGTTATGTAAATGTTTTTATTTCAAGTTTAATATTTTCCGCAATTTAATAAGAGATGAATGTTAACTAAGAAGTCAACGGTAACGGTTCGTGAGGGGTCGTTACACACGATCTGGCGGAAGGTCTTAGTAAGTTGAACTTGAAACATGTATCCTCCACGATCTAGTAGGAGGTTGGTACGACACTTTACTTGTTTTATCTTTTGACTTAATATGTTCTTACCATGTGGTTTAATATTAGTGAACATGCCTTATGATGTCACTATCTCATAATGTAATATCAACCATAACATATACGTACACATGGCATATCATAGCATAGCATGGCATATCTTGGCATAACATGGCTTATATTGGCTTAACATGGCTTATCTTGGCTTAACATAACTTAACATGGCATAACATGGTTTGACATAGCATAATATGGCATAATATGACTTAACATAATATAACATAGCATAACATGACTTGACATAACATAACATGGCATAACATAACTTGACATAGCATAACATGGCATAACATGACTTGACATAGCATAATATGGCATAACATGACTTGACATAACATAGCATACATGAAAACATGTCATATACTTGAAAATAGTTTACTATTTTCCATACTGTAGGTGAGGTTTGTACTTACCTGATATCCTACGCTCTTGACTTAATGTTCCAACAAGGTATATCAACAGGTTCTATTTCTGTTTCAATTATGGCGTAAGATAAGGTCATCCTATCTTACTATAGATCAGTACATACAATGTTGGTATCTTAACCAACATCCATGGGTAATCCTAGTTATATGTCCCCCCTACATTACCTTATAATAACTTGTATGGTTACTTAGAGTAACCTTGGGTACTAAGCCCAATCATACTTGAATAGTATTAGGTTACTATACGCAACTTCAGGCTTAAGCCCGATTACCTTTAAATAAATACCCCATTAGGTTACTATGGGTAACCCTAGGGTAAGGCCTATTTATACATGAGTGATACTCTATTGGGTTACGAGGACCCAATTAATTTTAAAGCATCACCTTATTGGGTTACTATTGGTAACCTCGGGTGTGAGGCACAATCCAATATCTTGGGTATCGATTACTTTTATCACCATGTTTTCAAAAACACTTTTTAACTTATTTACTTTTCTCTTTTCTTGACAAAACTTTATCAAGTTTTCTCTTAAAAGTTCTTATAAAAACTTTAATTTCCGTAAAGCCGTATTTTTGGAAAACTGTTGCTTTTAAGTAAAAATACTTAAAAATCATCAAATTCTGAAATCATTTTTTGAAAACAATTCATAACTCCGGTTATCAGTACATGTGTAGGAATTTCCTGCTTATGTACTGTTTTCTAAATTTCCTGCACAGGAATTTCCTGTTTCCTGCACAGTTTTTAAGATCCATTATTATCTCAAAATATGTTTGAAATTTGAAAAACTTTTCTTCATAAAAGTTGTAGATCTCAAAGAGTCCTACAACTTTTGTGTTTTACTCAAAACTTAATTCTACCTTTAACCTAACCTTATCCCTTGTTGAACCTGCCTGGCCGTGCATACTAGGTCTGACCAACCAAGCTCGGGTTTCTATAAAAATGGAGGCCTTTAGATCCTTATTTTTGAAAACTATTCATGTATGCCTCTAGGAATTTCCATTTTTTACAACTTTCATGTTTTAAGTTTTCCCAAATTCGGCCTCTAAGGGCCTCAAAATCAACTTCCCAGTAAACTGTCCAGTTTTACCCGAAACTGGCAGTTTTTCCTTAAATCCGTTCTTACATTCAATTTACATGCATACTAACTCAAACAGTCATAACTGTGAGCCTACAACACACATGCAGCACTTACTAACGTAAAACCTCATCATCATACATCCATACATACACATGCAAACCCCTGGGTGTTCTTGCACCAAACGAAGGTTTGCATATCCATACATAAACCAAGCTAACAACCTAACTCATTCACAAACATGCATAATCTACAACTTCTTAGGCATATTGGGGACATATAACAAACACTTTAAAGGCATGCAAGCAAGCCCTAATATCACACAAGCATATTATCAAAACATGCACCAAAAACATAAAGTGAGACCATAAAACCAAATCAAGCACATAATCAAGCAACTAAACCTATTGCATGAAAATAAATGAATGAGCTTATACTCTTACATACCCATATGAAAAATACACATAAACTTGAATCAAAAGCTTAATGGAAAGACTTAGGGAATCTAGGAGGATTACCTTTAAATCTCAGAATGGATTCTAAGTTTTGGATCAAAGATCTCCTCCTCCCTATTTCTTCCTCAATATCCGACCCTCTCTTTTTTTTTTTTTTTTTGTTCTCTATGGTTTCGGCTTCTAAGGGGGAGAGAGTGAGGGGAAATTTTGCCATAGTTTTGAGGCATTTCCACATAAAATGATCTAAAAATCCACCCCCCTCATCACCTATTTATAGGTGAAAAATATTTTCTTTTTTGGATTAATTTTTATTCCCAAAATTGCATACTAGTCCTTAAGAGTAAAATATTTGCTCATTGGTCCTTGTGAGGTGGCTGGCCATGATAGGTTGCCTTGGAGGCCAAGTTACTTGCTTACATCATCATGCTTACATCATCACGGCATCATCATGCTTACATCATCATCACTCACTTCTCTAAAAATTACACTTTGACCCCTAAGGACGAAATATTTGCACTCTAGTCGCTGTGAGGTGGTCGGCTAGGGTAGAGCCACTTGGGTTCTAATTCATGCATAATTATCCACTTGATTCCAAGAATCCCTTAATATAATTATGCAGTCCATTTTCTTACTAACTTAGATAATATCAATACTGTTTTCACTAAAACAGTACCATCATACTAGATTGTAGTCCAAAGTTCATCTGCATAAAAATTTTTCTGCTAACTTAGAGCCACTTAATTCTTATTGCTCTAAATATTGTGCTTGATTTCTCTAGGATGGTCTCATAGCTTATTCTCGCTTATTCATCCGTAATGACGGTTTTTCGCAGTATAATTTCCATACTGTTGTCTGCAGTACCTTCTTAGTCAAACCTAAAGTCAACTTGGTCAAACTTTGACTGGAATAAAAATCATAAATTCCTAGCCTGTCTTTTCCTCAAAAGGCTTCATGCTCGACTAAGCAAACTACTATTGAGTCTCGTAGCTAATTAAACGAGAACTCAAACGTATACTGATATTTAACTTAGATCATGATTCAGACTTAGATTCTCCTTGTATCTACGGAAATCACAAGTCATCAAAATTTCGGGTTGTTACACCTACAACCTAATTTTGTGGGCCATGTAGAGGATGCAACAAGTGAAAGGCAATGTAAGATATCACTACACAAACTTTTTCCCAACTCATTTGAATTATTAATATAATTATAATTTACTATCTTTATGATATTTCAAGACTTCAGTTATGTGTTAAATGACTTAATAATTTTGCCATAAAAGCAATATTTATGCATGTTGAAGTTACTCATAAGGTTTAGTTTTCTTATGTTGCTTAAAAAAAATAGTCTAAAGTTTTTGGTATTAAGTTCAAGTATTTATAAGTAAACATGATAACAGCCTACGTAGTAGGATCATTGCAAATACATCCTGACTAGGTCAGTGCTACTCTTGCACACTTATTCTTTATCTGTTCCATTATATTATTAAAAAAGAAAAAATTAATACAGAAACATTTAAAATAAAGGGAAGGGCCATAAAAAAACAACATATTAAAATCCCTTTGTAACTGGATCCTACTTCAAAGAAATAAGTAGGATTTATCCCATGTATTTTTCATTTGTAAATGAAGATATATGATATTGAGGCCTCGTTTGGGGTTAACTTTTGGAGATGGTGTTTTGGAGATTAGATATGGTTTGAGTTTTGAAAATGTGCGTTTAGTGAAAATGAACTGTTTGGAGTGAAAAAGTATAAAAACTTAAAATGTGTTCAGAAAAAAATTAGCAATATGGATTTTGTCTCGTTCCGTAATTAAAAAAAAATCATCTCATTTTGATTTAAAATGGTAAAATTATAGACTTTTAATGTTTTTATTATCTTTTTTTCCTTGAACGTTTGGAAAAGTGGATAGTAAAATTGGAGGAAAATGATTAAAAAAAAACATTTTGGAAACAATTGTTTCCAAAAATTGGCCCCGACCCTAGTAAACAACTAGAATTGTAATAACCGAAATTTTTATGGACTCATGATTTCCTTATATGTAAAGAAATTTAAGTTCGTACTATGTGTTTATATAATGTTTCTTGAAAATTATGAATATCAATGGGAAATTCATAATTTTATTATCAGTATATGTTTGAGTTCTCGTTTGATTAGTTATGAGACTCAATAATACTTTGCTTAGCCAAGCACGAGGTCTTTTGAGGAAAAAGGCATAATAAGAATTTATGATTTTATTCCAGTCAACGTTTGACCAGAATGACTCAAAGCATGATTTTGACAGTACTGCAATATAGCAAACAATATGAAAATTATATTGCGAAAAACTATCATTACAAATGAAAATGTAAGAATAAGGTACGGGATTACTTTAGAAAAATCAAGCAATATCTAGAGCAATAAGGATTAAGTAGTTTCAAGTCCTAAAAAAAATCCATATACAGTCTAGTTAAGTGCAGATGAATTCTGGACTGCAGTTTAGTATGGCAGTATTGTTAATAATTGAAATCAGTATTTGTAATATCTCTATTAGTAAGAAAATGGACTACATATCAAGAGGAAAAGCCAAACATGGCCTTACTTGGAGGCCAAGTAATCATGGATATATATATATATGTGTGTGAATTTTGGGATTTTTGGAAAATTGAAAGAAATTGTGTGGAAATTTTTGATTGGCAAATTTAGTGGATAACTTTGAAGAGATCTTTGGCCCCAAAATCAGCCACATGGCCGGCCACCTCATGAGGACTCAAGAGCAAATATTTTGTTTTTAAGGTCAAATATAAGATTTTAGGAATACAAATAATTGTAGGAAATTAGGTATTTTTCACCTATAAATAGGGGTGAGGTGTAGAAGAAAAACCATAAGTTGGACCCCAAATTTTTGCTTCTCTTTCAACTTTCTTCTCACCCTTAGGAACTGGAAAAAAAATAATAAGAGAGTGGTCGGATTTTTGAGTGAAGGAAGTTAGTAGGGAAATTTTTAATGCAAGATCTAGAGTTATTCTCAAGGTTTAAAGGTAACCCTCCTAAACCCTTTAAGCAATTCAATTAAGTTATGATTCAAAAGTTTAAGTGTATTTCATGTTGGGTATGTAAGAGCATAGGCTCACATTTTATTTTTCATGCAATAGCCTA
>CM046381.1:8579742-8629742 GCA_025413485.1 Ficus microcarpa
AATTGCTTGATATGTGCTTGAATAGGGTATAGTGGTCTTGATTTATGATTTGGTGCATGCTTGTTGTAAGACCCTAATTTTTCTATGGACTCATGATTTCCTTATGCATGAGAAATTAAAGTCCATATTATGTGTTTATGAAATATTTCATGAGAATATTTCATGAGAATTATGAATATTAATGTGAAATTCACAATTCTATTAGTAAATGTTTGAGTTTTCATTCAATTGGCTATGAAACTCAATAAGTGATTTTTAGACATCCATAAGGCCTTTTATGGAAGAAGGCTTAGAAAAATTCATGATTTTATGTTGGTCAAAGTTTGACTAGAAAAAGTCAAAGTTTTACCAAAAAGTCAAAGGTTGACCCGAGAGGTCAAATGCATGACGGTACAGTTATATGACAGGCAGTATGGAAAATATACTGCGAAAAACCGTCATTATAGACAAGATAGTAAGATTAAGATTCAAAACCACCATAGAAAAATCAAGCACACCAAGTTAGAAATAAAGGGCAAAAAGGACTTTGAAAAATAGGAAAAATTTTATACTGTCCATTTTTATACAGATAAATTTTGGACTGTAGTACAGTATTAAATACTGTTATTAGTGGATAACAGTATTAAAAATATCTGTGTAGCATAAAAGTGGACTGCGTATTAAGGAAATAGCCAAACGAGGCCTTAAGATGATGACATCACCTCCCCATGAATTTATGACATCATAAATGATTAAATTAGCATGGAAAGAACTATGGAATTCTCTAGAAAGTGGGTGAGGTGGCCAGCCACCTAGGGGGTAAAAATGCAAAGATTTTATCCTTAGGGGCTAAAATGCAAATTTTGGAAAATATGTGATGTAAACAAGATGATGTCATCATGGTGATGTAAGCTTAGCCTTGGAGAGCAAGGGATGGCCGGCCAACATGCCACCTAAGGGGGTTAAAGTGCAAAATTGTGATTTTGAGGGACTTTTTAGCAATTTTTAGAAAGTTTTTCCACCACTATAAATAGGCCTTGAGGGGGGTCGGTTTTTGGCTGGAAAAATTAGAAAAATCAGCCAAACTCTTGCCATTTTTCCTCTCTAAAAATCCGAACCCAAGCAAGTGAGCGAAAGAAAGAAAAAAATTTGGAAAACCAAGAGGGAGCATTAGGGGGTGTTCGGTTTTCATCAAGAGCCAAGAAAAAGTTGAAAAAAAAATTTGAAACCCATTTTTGGCCAAGTGGCCAGTTGTGGGAGAGAAGGAAAGGAAAGGAAAAAGTGAAGGGAAAAGAGAAGAGGAGGTGTGGCCGGACTTGGTTGAACCGAGCAAGTGGCCGGAAAAATTTTGGTGCCCATTTGGAGGGGTAAGAACCGGTTGGTAGGTGACTCAGGGAGGGAGAATTTTTCGGACCCTAAACCCTAACCCACTCCTAGGGTTAATTAAGGTAACTATCCCATAAACCCTAACCTTTTCAATTAAGCTTTCAATTTGAAATTTATTTGTATTTCAAGTTGAAAAGTGTAAGAGCAAAAGCTCAATTTCATTTCTATTGCCCTAATTTAGGTTTGGTTGGTGTGTGCTTGATTAGATCTAAGGGTGGTTTGCTTATGATCTTTGATTAATTTTTAGAATTGCATGTTAGGTGTTTGATATGTTGTATGTTCCCCAAAAATGTTCAAGCATGATTCAAAATGGTATGTTAGGTTGCTAGAGTAAAATTGAAGTGAATGGAATGGTTGATTAGAAATAGAAACCATGCAAACCCTAAGGGTGTATGCTTGGTAATGGTTTGCATGGGTGTGAATGGGCTGCATGAATGAGAAAGGGGGACGTTAGAAAACGCTGCATGCTTGTTGTTTAGGCTCCCGCATGTTCAGTTGAGTTAGATCTCGCGCAATAGAACGTAAAACAAAATTAAGAATGGAAATTGCGAGGTCGGATTCAAACTGGCCAGTTTCCTAGTAAGTGGAATTTGAGGCCTTTGGAGGCTGAATTGGGTAAAACGTTAAATATGAAAGTTGTTTAGAACAGTTTTTCCTAGGGGGTAACATGACCAGTTTTTCAAAATGAGACTCTAATGGCCTCGGTTTTCACAAAAACCCGAGCTTGACCGTGCCCAGGATTTATGCACGGCCAGGTGAGTTCAAACAGAAATATGAACAAGTTAGAGTCCGAACTGGGGTTTTGACAAAACATGAAAGTTGTAGGATTTTTTGTAAGCTAAAACTTTTATGAAGAGAACTTGTTCAAATTCCAACTGGATTTTTAAACTGACACTAATTTCTAAGGACTGTGCAGAACAGGAAAATTCCTGTATAGGATTTTCTAAAAACAATGCAGAAAACTATATTTTTCCACAAAACCAACGTTTTGACTATGAAAATTGTTCCAATGATAGTTTTCAGTATTTAATGATTTTATAAAATCTCGTTTTAAGATCCACGAATTTTATAAGTTAAAGTAAAGAATTTTAAACTCAATTCACCAAAGTTTTCAAAAAAATGGAAAATGGATTTTAAACCAAAGTTTAGTAAACAAGACGATCTCGGGTGGTAACCGGAAGTAGGACCCAAGCTATAAGGGGTTGACTTTTGTTGACTAAGTTTGACCAAGTAAAATGTTGACTTTGGTTGACCAAGGTAGACCACCTCGAGGGTTACCCAATGTAACCCTATAGGATACCAAGAATGATACTGAATTAAGGATATTAAGATATCAGCCCAAAGTTAGGATAGTAACCTAACCCTAATTGTATACATGTGGGCTTAGTAACCAAGGTTACCTTATGGAACCTAATAGATTATCATGCATATGTTAGGGGGAATATATAACTAAGATTAAGTGTGAATATTAGTTAGGTCACCAACATTTTATGATGAGATTCTTATCCTATACTCTTTTAAATAGCAGGAAGTAACCTGCTGTTGCAACCCAAGTTGAGGCAGTAACACTCAGGACATAGCGCACGAGATAAGTACAAACCTCACCTGCAGTATGAAAATAGTAACCTATTTTCAAGTATGCTATGACATGTATGCTATGTTGTGTTGAGTATGTCATGTTTTAAGAATGCTATGTCATGAATGCCATGTCAAAGAATGCCATGTTAAAGAATGCCATATTTAAGAATGCCATGTTTTACGAAGGCCATGCCATGTTTTCAAGAACACTATGTTTTCAAAGATGTCATATTTACAAATATGCCATATTTTCAAAGATGTCATATTTACAAATATGCCATGTTTACAAAAATGTCATGTTTTCAAAAATGCCATATTTACAAATATGCCCTGTTTGCAAAAGTGCCATGTTTGTAAAAATGCCATATTTATAAAAATATCATGTTTACAAATATGCCATGGTTACAAAAATGCCATGTTTTTAAGACATGCCATGTTATGAATGAGATGAAAGTTATGATATGATATAGTGACATCATGAGGTATATTCACTAATGATAAACCACATGGTAAGAACACACAAGTAAGGTGTCTTACCAACCTCCCATCAAGTGGAGGACTATTCATGTTCAAGTTCAATGATTCCCAGAATTGTTAGGGACCTTGCAAACCCTAACTTTATCTGGAGAGCGCGCATCTGGTACGTACACAAGAGGGCCCACATGTTAAAGAAAGATAATAAGTTCAAGTTAATAACTAATCATAAAAGATTCATAAATGAACATAAATGGTTTATGCATGAATTACATAATGTTAACATGTTTTTGTGAGATTACGTTTGTGCTTACTGGGCGAAAGCTCATCAGATATATTTCATACTGTAGGTAAGAAGCCTGCAGTTTAAATTGGTGGGCTATATGTGGATGATGGGGCGGATGAAGGGCGGTGTGGGATACCACTACGCATATTTTCCACATCCTTTTATGAGTTAATAGGTTTATGTACATATGTATATATCTCAGAAACAAATTATGTTATATAGTATATATAGCGTGTTGAAGACTTTGAGTAATCTTTTTATTCCAATATGTAAGTATGACAAGTTGCTATGAGCTAATCTATTTATATATATATATGTATGTTGAGAAAAAAAAAATTTATTCTCAAATTTTCAAATAAGATATAGTTAAGTAAGTAAGGTGACGGCCCTACGTAGGTCGGGGCGTCACACTTGTGACACTATGTGTTAGAAATTATGAAGTATGTGTGAATGCCTATTATATGTTTGTAATATGTCCCCACATACTCAAAATAGATATTGTATGAATGATAATAAGGATGATGATGTACGATGAATGGAGGGTTAAAATTGACCCAAAACCCTAGTTTGATTAAGGTTACCATTTGGGGTTTGTAAGGATGGGAAACCAATACATGATGATGGAAACCATATGTAACACACTGCATGTTTGTTGTAGGCTCACGGTTTCAACCATTTGAGGTAGGGTGTGCGTAATTTTACGTACAAGTCAACCAAAGATGAAAACTGCTAGTTTCGGATTAAACTGTGCAGCAACCTCGAAATGGAATTTTGAGGCATTTAGAGCTCGAATTTGGAAAAAGTCAAAACTACAAAGTTGTAGAGAATAAAAAATCCTAGGGGATAACATAAACATTTTTTAAAAATAAGACTCCAAAGGCCTCTGTTTTTATCAAAACCCAAGACTGGTCTGATCAGGCAAGTGTGCACAGCCAAGAGGTTTCAAAGAGGAAAATGGATAGAGGCAGAACTGGGTTTTGAGTAAAGAACAAAAGTTGTAGGATTTTTTGAGATCTACAACTTTTATGAAGAAAACTTTTTCAAATTCAAAACAGATTTTAAGGTAAAACTATATCTTAAAAACTGAGCAGGAAACAGGAAATTCCTGCACAGGATTTTCAAAACAGTGTATGAACAGGCAATTCCTGCAGATGCACTGATAACGAAAAGTATGGACTATTTTCAAATGTGGTTTCTAGAATTTTACATTTTTATTATCCTTGTTCAAATAAGATTTCAGTTTTACAAAAGACTTTTAAAAGAAAAAATTAGACAAAGTCTTGAGAAAAATAAAAACATGGGCCAACAATTATTTTGAAAACATAATAATAACACAATGATGACCATTAGTAACTGGATAGGATACCCAAACTATTGGGTTGGGCCTAAAACCCATGGTTACCAATAGTAACCTAATAGGGTATTACTTTAAAAGTAATTGGGTCTTAGTAACCTAATAGGGTAAGGGTCTAAGTATGATTGGGCTTAAACTTAGGGTTACTAATAGTAACCTAATAAGATACTATTTAAGTATAATTGGGCCTTGTACCCAAGGTTACAAACAAGATATTGTTCGATTATAATTGGGTCATGTACCTTAGGGTTACATTTAGTAACCAAATAAGATATCATTGTAATATGTGAGGGACATGTAACTAGGGTTACCGGTGAATGTTGGTTAGGGAGCCAGCATTGAATGTTATGATTTACAGTAAGATAAGTTGATCCTTATCTTACACCCTACTTGGTAACAGGAGGGTAATCTGTTGTTGGGACTCGTTGTAATAACAAACACAGTACATAGGACAACCAGTAAGTACAAATCTCACCTACAGTACGAAAAATAGTAAACTATTTTCAACCATGACTTGTTTACATGTATGCCATGATGTGCTATGTTTATGTACATGCCATGTTTTACAATAAAGCCATGCTTTATTAATATGCCACAAGTCATAATATGCCATGTCTATGCTAGTGATCTTTATGTCATGCCATATTCATGTATCGCATGCATCATGACTAGTAAGATCACAAGTTAAGAATCTTAGCCTTGAAACTAGTTTTGTTAAAGACTTCATGTGGAAGCATAATTTTAAGCATCCTCATTAAGAGTTAAATAACAAGACTAAGACTAAATTAAGACAAGTAAAGTGTCGTACCAACCTCCCGTTGATGCATGGGGGATTATGTATAGTTAAGAAAATTCTCAGACCTTCTGTTGATGCGTGAAGGGTTATGTATATGATTCCCAGAATTGTTAGGAACCTTACAAACTCTAACTTTCTATGGATTGTACGCATTTGGTACGTACACAAGGGGCCCATATGTTAAGCAAGATAATAAGTCCATAATGGAGCATAAAAGATTCATAATTGATCATAATTGGTTCATGCATAAGTTACACGATATTTGTTATGCTTTGTGAAATTAAGTTTGTACTTGCTGAGCATAAGCTCATTAGTATATTTCATATTGTAGGTAAAGAGCCTGCAGCTTAAGTAGTGGGCCATGAGGACTATGCGGCAAGTGAAGGACGGTGTGGGGTACTACTATGCAAATTTTTCCGCAACCCTTTTTAAACTCCACATATATATGTATATATCTATATATAAATGAGTTGTGTTATATTATATATATATATATGATGTTTGAAGACTCGAGTTAAATGTAAGGAGTATGTATGCCCTTATATTTTGGAAAACAAGTAATGTGTATGCATAGAAAGTTTATCTATATATTTCAGTAAGTTTAAGTATTTAAGACTAAGATTTAATTTAAGTAAGCATGGTAACGGCCCTACGTAGGTCGGGGTGTTACAAGAATAGAGAATGCCCAATTAGTTGAGAGTTAGTTGCTAATTATTCCTTCTAATTTCTAACTTATATTTTTAATCATTTTTCAAATATGATTCGACTAAAGAGTTTTTAAAAACTTATCATTGATATATATATATTTTTTGAATGGCCACATTACCCCACTTCGCTTGTTGGCTTTCTCAAGGACTGGCAGCTAATTACTTCAAAGTCTTCCATATTTTTTGTATGGCAAGTAGCACAATAACCACATCTCTCTTCATGATTGTACCACAATCATTTATTATTTTCACATCACAGTCTCTTCTGTTGCGCAAACGACAACTTTAATTTGATTTCTATCCTAGATCGATCTAAATAAATAAAGTTGTTTTGGATTTTAGAGCTTTAAAATGATGGCTAGAGAAGAAACTGCGATCAGGAAGAAATTATTCATGCTCATTTTTTCTACTAATTTGCTTTCTAAATGAATGACCGAAAGAAAAAAAAGGAGGAAAAATTTAGATACATTGAACTTGTACAAATTTAAAAGGAAGAAATTATTCATGCTCATTGGTTTGTTTGCTTCATGAATATGGGTCCACAGCGATAAAAGGAGTGATGCATATTGAAATATCATTCTATCATAGTTTTTTTAACGTTTCTGATCGAAACAACCCAGAAGACTGAGATAACACCACAAAATAGAAAAATTAAATGGAAGTATTTAAAAATTTGAGGGATACAATGAGATTTTTTAAAGTTCAAGAAAGAAAATGAAAATTGTCCAAATATCCATGAATTATAGGTGAGATATAGTTACATTTTTATTTATTATTTAAGTTTAAAACAACGCTATCAATATATAATTGCAAATAGTGTTTGAATTTTAAAATCTACTAACAAATATCTTTTCACAAAAGAGGAATCATGGGTAGGAGATACTAAATATATTATGTATAATCAAAGCAAAAAATAATTAAATTATGTGTTATAGACTGCTTCTGCCATTTTAGCATCGTTCCGAGAAAGTAAACAAATAAATTAAATTTAAGGGAGGAAAGATACAGAGACGAAAGAAAAACCCAATCTACTAAGTTTTTTCCAATTCAACTAAGTTGTCATGCACCCAGTCACGCGTCAATTGTAGAAGCCAGAAAACTACGTGCAAAAAATCTATGAGTGATTTTATTTGTATATTTAATAAACGAGAGTCAGATACAAACCCTTTGTCATTTAGTTTTATTTTCGTTTATTTTTTAAAATTTTTAACTTACTACAGATGAAACATCTAACACCTTGTGGCTACCTGAAAGAAGCAAAATGGTTTCGCCAAAAATATATCCCAACTATGGAGGTGCACAGAAAAGTATCAGTGCTTGTTATTGAAAATTAAATCATGAAAGAAAAATTAGGCTTGGATACCATATTGATAATTAAATAGGGAAATAATAAAGTTAAAAATGAGAAGAGAAGAACACAAAAATTTTTAACGTGCCTTCATATATATATATATATATATTGTAAAATCTATTTGCATCTACTTTACAATGCAAATTTAAATCTAAACCTAACTTTACAATGCAAATAAATTCAAATTCTAAACTAAATAACTAACGATATAATTCCTAAAATACAATCAAATATGACATGATTACATGTTTGCAGTGATCTCAAGAGATTAAAACACTGTGAGCAAGGTAAAAACTAACCTAGTCTACAGTATGAGTAATAGTAAACATCAATTTCAAATATGACATGATTACATGTTTGCATGGTGATAAATTTTTTTGTCACTATTTATATGTTATGTCAAGTTTACCAATATGTCATATGTTTATATATACCATGATAATGTATATGTCACACTTTATCATTATGCTACACTTTTTATAATGTCTTGTTTATAATAATGCCATGATTACAACTATACCATACTTTATTGTTGTGCCATAGTTTATGATATAGCCATGTTTTGCAATAATATCGTTCTTTATGAATATGTCACAAGTTATTTTATGCCATTGATCTTTACGACATGTCATATCTATGTATCATATGTATCATGATGAATAAGATCACAAACTAAGAACCTTAGTCTTAGACCATGTTTCTTAATAAGACTTCGTGTAGGAGTATGATTTTACGCATACTTACCATGAATTAAGTTATAAAACTAAGACTAATTCAAAACAAGTAGAGTGCTGTACCAACCTTCTGTATATCCTGAAGGATTATGGATAATTTTAATGTATCTCGGGATTTCGTAATGATTACAGAATAGCAACAACATAGCAATATGATATAATGTTGTTATGGTTACAGATATTGGAAAGATTTAGGATTAGCTGCAATGTCATCCTTTGCAAGAGACAGATTGGTGGAGTGCTACTTGTGGGTGGTCAGACTTTGCCCTAAACCAGAGAACAACCTTATTGAGTGAGCTAGTTGTTAATACTTGGAAGGACATAAATGAAGAGTGCCATAAGAAACCAATGCCAAAGCAAATTCCTGAGGTTGATATTAATTTTGCTCAAGTCATGGATGTTCTATACAAGGAGGAAGATAGCTTCACTCAAGTTAAAAAGCCTTATTGGATATGATCCGATCTATGTTGAGTTACTCCACATTACCTTTGTCGTTTTGGGGGCATGCCATACAAACTGCATGCTATATTCTGAATAACGTTCCCTCTAAATCGGTTCCTAAAACTCTTTTTGAGTTATAGACGAGTAGGAAACCTAATTTGAATCATATTCGAATTTGGAGTTGTCCAGCACACATCCTGGATAAGGATGTGAAAAAGTTAGATTCATGATCCGAAGTGTGCTTGTTTGTTGGCTATCCAAAAGGGACAAAAAGTGACCTATTTTATAATCCGAAGCAAAATAAAGTCTTCATCTCCACACATGCAACATTCCTCGAGGAAAGTTACATGGAAGACTTTAAACCTCATAGCAAAGTGGTACTTGAGAAGATGACTTTGGGTTTGGATGTTCCTAAAGTCAATGAAAACCTTGTGGAAAAACCGCTAAAGAATCAACAACCACGGGAGCTTTGTCGTAGTGGGAGGATTGTTAGGGAACCTGATAGGTATATGTTCAATGGTGAAGACTGTGACGGCCCGACCTACGTAGGGCCGTCACCATTCTTACTTAACTATATCTTACTGGAAAATTTGAGAATAATTTTTTTTTTCCTCAACATACATATATATATAAATAGACTAGTCTATGTAGTACGCTTTTTGTTTACACACATTACTTATTTAACATATCAAGAAGTCAAACATACTCTTTATACATAATTTTTATATGCTTCTAGTTTTCAACTTCATATATACCATATAACATCATTCATTCTAATATGTATAAATATATACACACATATACTTTTGTTCAAAAGAACTTGTGGAATAATTTTGCGTAGTGGTATCCCACACAGCCCTTCATTTGCCGCACCGTCCGCATGACCCATCATCTAGGCTACAGGCTTTTTACCTACAGTATGAAATATCTGGATGAGCTTTACTAGAGGTGGGATTTCGGGCCGCCCGGCCCGAGCCCGATGGGCCATTCCAAAAATTCGGGCCGGGCCGGACCGGCCCAAATTTTTGAAATGTAAGCCCGGCCCGGCCCGTGGGCTTAGAGCGGGCCGGGAGCGTGCCGGCCCAATTTTTAAAATTTTTATTTAATTTTTTTATTATTTGTAATTTTTGAATAAATTTGTATATTTTTGATAATTTAATAATTTATCTTAATATTTTATCTTAGATAAAAAAATAAAAACTTTTATACTTTGTTAAAAAAATTTTATTATACTATTTTTATTAATTTTTATATTTATATTTATATTATAATTGCTTAATTAGTACTTAATAATTATAATATTAGTTAGCTAGTTAACTTAAAATTATAATTAAACTTTTAATTTTAGCTGTTTAAGATTATAATTAAACTTTTATTTTTTTAATTTTTATTTTATTTTATATATATATAAATTTTTTCATTATTTTTTTTATTTTTTTAAATAACGGGCGGGCCGGGCCGGCCCATTGGGCTTAAACATTCGGGCCGGGCCGGGCCGGCCCGCCGGGCCTAAAAAGAGAGCTCGGCCGGGCCCTTACTATAGGGCCGGGCTTTTATCGGGCCAACAAAATGCGGGCCGGGCCCAAATTACGGGCCGCGGGCCGGCCTGTTTGGCCCGGCCCAAATTCCCACCTCTGAGCTTTACGCTCAGCATATACAAACATGATCTCACAAAAACATGTAAAACATCATATAACATATACATGAACCATTTATGATCAATTATGAATATTTTATGATCAATTATGAACTTGAACTTGTTATCTTGCTTAACTTGTGGGCCCCTTGTGTACGTACCAGATGCGCTCTCTCCAAGATAGAGTTAGGGTTTGCAAGGTCCCTAACAATTCCGGGAAATAAACCCTTACAATTTTGTTTTTGAAAGGTCTTAATAACTTGAACTTGATTTTGAGCTCATAACCTTCATGATCCTCCACCTGGCGAGAGGTTGGTACGACACCTTACTTGTCTTACATTATCAATATTTAATATTAGTGAACATGCTTCATGATGTCACTATATCGTAACATGTAACATAACATAGACATGCACATGGTATATCATAGTAATACATGGTATATCATAGCAATACATAGCACATCATAGCAATACATGGCATTCATAAAAACATGTCATACTTGAAAATAGTATTTACTATTTTCCATACTGTAGGTGGGGTTTGTACTTGCCTGGTATGCTATGCCTGAGGTTGGGTTGCTCCAAATAAGATGGCAACTGCATGTTACTTCCTGCTATGTAAAAGAATATAGGATAAGGATCCTATCATAAAATGTTGGTGACCTAACCAACATTCCTACATGCTCTTAGTTATACGTCCCCCTAACATGCTTATGATAACTCATTAGGTTACATCGGGTAACCTTGGTTACTAAGTCCATACATTCACAAATAGGGTTAGGCTGTTATCCTAACCTTGGGTCTATGTCCCAACATTCTTATTCTCCGTAATCCATTGGGTTATCACCAATAACCCTAGATTTTAGCTTATTATTAAACTTAGTATCTCGTTGGGTTACATTGGGTAACTCTTGAGGTGGTAAACCCTGGTCAACCAAAGTCAACATTCTCTTGGATCAAACTTGGTCAACTAAAGTAAACAAAATTAGTCAACTTTAGTCAACATCCTATGGGGTCAAACTTAGGCTTTGGGCTAAGCCCAGTAACTCGGGTATCGTTCCCGATTACCGTTCGTCATCGTTTGGTTACAAAACTCTGGCTTTAAAATTCAACTTTCATTGTTCTTGGAAAAACTTGGTAAATATAATCCAAAAATCCTTTGTTTGTCTTTAAAGTATTTGTGATTCTTAAAGTGGGATTTGTACAAATGGTTAAATGCTAAAAACTGCTATTGGAACAGTTTTCACAGTCAAAACATAGGTGTTGGTGCAAAAATACAGTTTTTCTATTTTGTTTTCGAAAATTCTGTGCAGGAATTTCTAGTTTTCTGCACATCTTTTAGAAATCTGTGTCAGTTTAAAAATCCAAATTGAATTTGAAAAAATTTTCTTCATAAAAGTTTTAGATCTCGAAAAATCCTAAAACTTTCATGTTTTGCAGAAAACCTAGTTCGGACTCTAACGTGTCCTTATTCTTGATTGAACTCACCTGGTCGTGTATCAAACCTGGGCACGGTCAGGCTCGGATTTTCTTAAAAACCGAGGCCATTGGAGCCTTATTTTCAAAAACGGTCCATATTTCCCACTAAGAAAAACCCTTGTCTATAACTTTCATGTTTTACGTTTTTCCCAATTCGACCTCTAAAGGCCTCAAATTCCACTTTCCAGAAAACTGCCTCAATTCGGCCTCTAAAGGCCTCCCGAATCTGGCAGTGTTCGTTCTTAAATTCGTTTTACGTCCTATTTTCGCAATCTAACTCAACCGAATATGCGGGAGCCTAGAAAGCAAGCATGTAGCGTTTGTTAACGTCCCACTTTCTCATTCAAGCAGTGCCATCGTGTCCATGCAGCCCATTAACCAATTTGCCCTAACCTAGGGTTGCATGGTTCTAGTTTGCATCATACATACCAAGCATTCTAATTTAGTTCTAGCAACTTAGCATACCAATTTCATCCACATACTAGAGCATACTTGGGGACATATAACAAATTAAACATTTAGCATGCAAATCATGAAAATTAAAGCAAGCATGCAAATCATAATCAAATCACCCTTAATTCTAAATCAAGCACAACTTAAAATCTAATCTAGGGAAATAAAATAAATTGAGCTTATGCTGTTACAATCTCAACTTGAAATACATCTAAACTTCAAATTGAAACTCTATTTTAAAGCTTAGGGCTAAGAAAAATTGCCTTGATTCAACACTAGCGTTGGTTAGGGTTTTGGGGTCCGAAATCTCTCCCCCTTGGTTTCCTTCCAAAACCAGTCACCCTAGCTCCTTAGGTCCCAAAATTTTTCAGCCACTTCCTTGGTTCTTACCCAAAATCCGGTCACTAGTCTAACTCAAATCTTTCCTCACTTTTTTTTTCCCTTCCTTTTTGGTGCTATGGAATTCGGGTTCTAGAGAGAAAAAGTGTGAGGAATTATTTTGGCATGGTTTTGGGAAATTTCTCCAATTTTTTGAGCTGAAATCCCCCCTGGCCCTATTTATAGCTGAAAATTAAAAAATTTTTGGATTTATTTTTATTCTTAAAATTGCAAAATAGTCCTTTTCGCAAAAATAATTACAAAAACACCCTCCAAGTGTCATGTTGGCCGGCCATCCCTTGCTCTCCAAGCCTATGCTTACATCACCATGATGACATCATCTTGATGACATCACTTTGCTTACATCACTTATTTTCCAAATTTTGCATTTTAGCCCATAAGGATAAAATCTTTGCATTTTCACCCCTTAGGTGGTCGGCCACATCACCACCCCTAGAACCTTCCATTTTTCTTTCCTTCCTTTATTTAATCAATTATGATGTCATAAATCCATGGAGAGGTGATGTCATCCTCCTAAAGCCTTGTTTGGCTTTTTCTTAATATGTAGTTCAATTTTAAGCTAACACAGATATTTCCAATACTGTTTTTATTTATAATACAGTATTATTGCACTAACTGTAGTCCAAAATTTATCTGTGTAAAATTAGGCTGTATAAAAATTTTCTTATTTCTTTAAGCCCTTTTGCGCTTTATTCTTAACTTGGTGTGCTTGATTTTTCTATGGTGGTTTTGAATCTTAATCTTTCTATCTTGACTGTATTGATGGTTTTTCGCAGTAAATTTTCCATACTACTTATCATTTAACTGTACCGTCATACCTTTGACTTCTCGGGTCAATCTTTGACTTTTTAGTCAACTTTGACTTTTTTGGTCAAACTTTGACCAATATAAAATCATAGAGTTTTATTCTCTTTTTGCACAAAAAGTCACATACTTGACTAGGCAATTTACTTATTGAGTTTCATAGTCAATTGAATGAGAACTCAAACATTTAGTGATAAAATTATGAATTTCCCATTGATATTCATAATTTTCATGAAATATTACATAAACACATAATATGGACTTTAATTCCTTATGCATAAGGAAATCATGAGTCCATAGAAAAATTCGGGTCTTACAAAGACTTTGAGGCAGAATCCATAGAACATGTTGACGATCCGACTACATATAAGGAAGCTATGGAGGATGTTGATTCTAGTCTTTGGCAAAAGGTTATGAACACCGAGATGGAATCTATGGATTCCAACGGGGTTTGGAAACTTGTAGACTTACCCCAAGGCATAAAACCGATTGGGTGTTTGGGGTAAGTAGGTATACAAGAGGAAGAGAGGTGTGGATGGGAAAGTGGAAACTTTCAAGACAAGACTTGTGGCAAAGGGCTATACGCAGAAATAAGAAATCGACTATGAAGAAACCTTCTCGCCTATAGCAATGCTTAAGTCAATCCACATTCTTTTATCCATTACGGCTGCTCACGATTATGAGATATGGCAAATGGATGTCAAGACAGCTTTCTTGAATGGCTCTCTTGAGGAAGATATCTATATGATACAACTAGACGGGTTCAAGGCAAAGGGCCAAAAAGACAAGGTTTGCAAGTTGCTCAAATCCATCTATGGATTAAAGCAAGCATCTCGTTCTTGGAATATTAGGTTTGATCAAGTGATCAAAACCTATGGATTCAAACAAAATATTGATGAACCATGTGTTTATAAATGTATCAAGAATAAAAAGGTGGTTTTCCTTGTACTTTATGTGGATGATATATTCCTTATTGGAAACAATGTGGCAACACTATCATCAGTCAAAGTTTGGTTAGCCAAACAGTTTGACACGAAGGACTTAGGAGAAGCTAGTTATGTTCTTGGGATTCAACTCTTTAGAGATAGAAAGAACGAAACAATAGCACTCTCCCAAGCTTTATACATTGATAAAGTACTTGAGAGGTTTTTAATTAAAGATTCCAAGAAAGGTGCCCAACCTTTCAGAATGAGAATCAAGCTTTCTAGAGATGACTGTCCCAAAACATCGAAGGAAAGGGAGCGTATGAAAGATGTACCTTATGCATCTGCGGTAGGTAGTCTTATGTATGCTATGTTATGGACTAGGCCTGATATTTGTTTTGCGGTTCGTATGGTAAGTCGATATCAGTCGAATCCGGGACCGAACCATTGGGTTGCGGCCAAGCATATACTCAAGTATCTACAGAGAATAAGGAATTATATGCTAGTGTATTCCGGTCAGGACCTTATTCTTATATGGTACACAGATTCTGATTTTCAATTAAATTAGGAATCGAGGGAATCGACTTCAGGATCTGTCTTTACCCTTGGTGCCGTTGTGTGGAGGAGTGTTAAGCAATCTTACATTGCTGACTCGACCGTGGAAGCCGAGTATGTGGCTGCCAGTGAGGCATCTAAGGAAGTGATATGGCTCCGCAGGTTCCTTGGTGACCTTGAGGTCATTTCTGGTATGGATAAAGCTATAGTGCTCTACTGTGACAACAACACAGCAGTTGCTAATACTAAGGATCCTAAGCATCATAAGAGGAGGTATACCGCTTTGTTGAGGAGTATCAAGTGCAATCAACTGGGATTGTATCCCATTCTCTATCAAATGTTATAAGAACTCATCCAATAGGTATTCCCCACCTCGATTCGATCGAAGTGACTTAATGGACTTGTCTAATTGTTTCTTCGCATCAGCCCAAAATTCTTTGAACTTGTCAAAAGTTTCAGTTTTGTGGGTCATCAAATAGCCATATCCATACCTCAAGTAGTCGTCAATAAAGGTGACATAATACTCATACCCATATCCTTTTTCAATGTGTCATCCTTCTCCAATGTCACATCCTATTAAATTTAAATTAAATTTAAATTTCTAAAAAGATTATATGTGATTTTTAATTTTAATCAAAATTACAAAATATCAAAAATTTAAATAAAACACATTTTTAATTTAAAATTCAAATTTTAAATTTTCAAAAAAATGTGATTTTCCAAACTTAATTAAAATCACAAAATTTTAAAATTCTAAATAAAAACGTCCATTAAATTTATTAAATTTTGAATTTTGATTTTCCAAATTATTAAGATCACATATCATTGGAAAATTAAAATTTTCAAAAAGATTTAATGTGATTTTTCTTCCACAAAAAAACGCCAATTATGAAATTTGAATTAATTAAAAATTCCAAATTTAAAAAAAAAAATCACATCCTTTGAAAATTTCCGTACCTTCGTTCATCTTCAATCTCCTTGAGTCCATCGTATCTCGAATTTACAAAAAAATTCCTATGCCGTTTCCAGCTTACAAAAATTCTAGGAATTGAAAGAATGACCTAGCGGTGATAATAGATCGCATCTATTACACTTGAAAAACCTAGACACACATTCTAACCTCTATGGAATCATAATCGGTAAAATTGAACAAGCATCATATATTAAAAAATATAAAGCATTCATTCATACATCCATTCACAATATATTTAACATACACAAAATAAAACCTAGAGTGCCAAATCTCTAAAATATTTCATTAATGCATAGAGAGAAATTTATTTGATCAAATAATTTATGTTATATACATGATAATTGGTTATGCTAGATCTTTGCTAGGGTTTAATTTTTATGCTCTATGTTGAGTTTAAAGTTATGTGTGCTCATTGCTCACCATGTGTTTGTGAAAATGCCTTTACATGTATAAGTAGGGAGATTTTATGAATAATGATGATGATGATGATGTGAATGCTAAGTGTGTGTTTGTAATACCCCGACTTTTTATGACTTAAGATTTCCTTTGAGACAAGAAAAATTTAAGATTGAATCATGTATGACGATATAAAATACATGAAATGAGTTAAATATCAGTAAATGTTTGAGTTCTCATTTAATTAATAATGAGACTCAATAAATAGTTACTTAGTCATGCATAGGGCTTTTTGTGATAAAGGCATCACAAAAATTCATGATTTTATATCGGTCAAAGTTTGACTGGAAAAGTCAAAGTTTAACTAGAAAAGTCAAAGGTTGACCATAGAGGTCAAATGTATGACGGTACTGTAATACGATAAGCAGTATGGAAAATATACTGTGAAAAACCGTCATTACAGACAAGATAGGAAGATTTAGATTCAAAACCACCATAGAAAAATCAAGCACACCAAGAAGGATATTAAGGGCAAAAAGGTTTCAAGAAATAAGAAAAATTTTTATACAGTCCGATTTTACACAGATAAATTTTGGACTGCAGATCAGTGTAAAATACTGTTATTAGTTGATAACAGTATTGAAAATATCTGTGTAGCATAAAAATGGACTGTAGATTAAGGAAAAAGCCAAACGAGGCCTAAAAGGTGGACACCTCATTAAGGATAATTATATAAATTTTTGGAATTAAGAAAAGGTGGAAAGAAATCAAAAATTTATCCAGCAAGCACCCAAGGATGGCCGGCCACATGTAGGGGTAAAATTGCAAATATTTTATCCTTAGAGGCTAAAATGTAATGTTAGAAAAATATGTGATGCAAGCAAGGTGATGTCATCAAGATGATGTCATAATGATGCAAGAACTTGCCTTGCAAGGGAAAGCCATGGCCGGCCACATGTTGGGCCAAATTGCAAATATTTTGTCCTTAGGGGCCAAAATGTAATTTTTAAAAAAATGTGATGTAAGCATGATGAGGTGAGCATGATGATATCATGATTTTGCTTGGAGAACAAGGCCATGGCCGGCCACATGCCACTTGGAGGGCATTTATGCAAATATTTTTACATTATGGGTCAAAATGTAATTTTTGAAAATAAAAATAAATCCAAAAATTAAGGATTTTTCACCTATAAATAGGTGAAGGGGCAACTGAATTTGCTAAAAAAAAAAAAAAAAAGAAAACACCCCAAAACTATGGCAAAAAATTCTCTCACCCTTCCCCCTAAAATCCGAAGCCAAAAAGGGAGAGAAAAGAAAAGAAAAAAAAAAGTGAGGAAGAATTTGAGCTAGGGGGTGGCCGGATTTTTTTGAGGCAGCCAAGGAAGTGGCTGAAAATTTTGGAGCTCCTAAGCCAAGGGATGGCCGGCTGTGGAGGAGAAAAAGGGGAAAAGGAAAATTGAATCTAACCTTACCCAAATCCTTGTGTTGATCAAGGTAAATCTCCTTTGGTCCTTAAGCTTTTTAAATTGAGTTTCATTTGGAGATTTAAGTATATTTCAAGCTTTGGATGTAAGAGCATAAGCTCATCCTATTTTATTGCCCTAGTTTAGAATTTTTTAGATTGGTGCTTGATTAGGTTTATGGTGGTGGTTTTATGATTTTATGCTTGATTACGTGATTATTGCTTGCAAGATTCGAGGGTTTGCTTGCATGCCTTCAAAGTGTTTGTTCTATGTCCCTAATATGCCTAAGAGGTTGTAGTCATTAATGATGTTGAATGAGCTAGATTAAAAGCTTGAATGATGAATAGATAAGCAAACCAAAGTTTTTCAAACCCTAGCTTGGTGCAAAACACCCAAGGGTTTGCATGGAAATGATTGGCTATGCATGGATGATGTATGATTGCATGATGATGGAACTTTACATTAGAAAAGTGCTGCATGCTTGATCATAGGCTCCCGCGTGTTCGGTTGAGGTAGTTTGCACGAAATAGGACGTAAAACGAATCTAAGAAGGAAACTGCCAGTCTCGGGTCAAGACTGGGTAGTGATCTGGAAAGTGGAATTTGAGGCCCTTAGAGGCCGAATTAGAAAAAACTCAAAACTACAAAGTTGTAGAAAAAGGATTTTCCTAGTGGACTATGTAGACAGTTTTTCAAAATAAGGCTCCAATGGCCTTCATTTTTACAGAAATCCGAACCTGACCGTGCCCAGACTTTATGCACAGCCAGACAGGTTCAACAAGGGATTTGAGTAGGATAAAGTCCGAACTGAGTTTTGTATAAAACATGAAAGTTGTAGGGCTATTCGAGATCTAAAACTTTTGTGAAGACAACTTTTTCATATTCGATCCAGATTTTTAAATAAAATTGGATCCCAAAAACTGTGCTGGAAACAGGAAATTCCTGCACAGGATTTTCTAAAACAGTACAGGAAAAGGACATTCCTGCACATACACTGATAATTGGCAGTGAGAAACTGTTCCAAAGGTAGTTTCCAATACTTAACAATTTTTACAAATCCTACTCAAAAGTTATAATTTTTACAACTTGAATCAAGGATTTCTGTACAAAAATAAGACATAAAATGATAAGCTTTTCCAAACAAAAGGAAACAAGTTTTTAGACACAAATTGTCTTAAAACTTAGTAATAATATGATGACCAACGGTAACCGGGAAGGATACCCGAGTTACTGGACTGAGCCCAAAGCCCAAGGTTGCCCATAGTAAACCAATAGGAAGTTGACTTAAGTGGACTCAAGTTAGTTCACACCAAGGGTTACCTAATGTAATCCAACAGGATACTAAGTTTATATTGGGCCTAGAATCTAGGGTTAGTCCTTGTAACCCAATGGATTAAATATGATTGGGCCTAGTACCCAAGGTTACCTTAAGTAACCTGATAAGTTATGATCCACGAACCCTAAGGTTACTTATTGTAACCAAGTGAGTTAGCATGTATATGTATGGGGGACATATAACTAAGGTTATGCATGGATGTTGGTTAGGTTACCAACACTTTATGATTATAATAGGATTCTTATCCTATGTTGTTGTTTTTAAATAAGCAGGAAGTAATTATAACGACCCACTTAGCACAGGCCGCTACCATACATACATACATACTGGCTCCTCGTTATAACTTACTATCATGAAAAACAGCGGAAAATTTTTTTTAATACAGTGCTAACTAGCACATAACTGAAATGAAAGAACAATGTTCAAATGATGTACTTAGAAAGAACAAAACGCGTAGCGGCATATTTCCCCACATTTCACAGTTCGCCCTGCCACGCTCTTCCATCTTGTATCAGTAATTGCTTGCAGGTTACTTACCTACAGCATAGACGTAAGACAATGAGCTTTCGCTCAGCAAGTACAACTAACTATACCGCGACAAGCATAAAACATGACATTTCATCATGTGTATAGTATACTTTAACTTTCAACTCATAACATAGCATACTCTCCATACATAACATGGCATACTCTTCATACATAACATAGCATACCGTAACATGTCGTGTCGCACTTAACATACAAAAGCATAATATATGCATGATCCGGTTATGCTCGTATTATACTTTCCTTATTCATTCTATCTTATTTTCATAGCTTATCTTACTTATGGGCCCCTTACTTGAGTGTACGTACCGGGCGCGCAACTATGGAGTGGTTGGGGCGGCCAGTCCATTTCCAACTCAAACCATAGTCCAACCTGACCTACGAGCGGGTCGGTACGACATAGGCGACTTGCTCGCCATCTTACTTTCTTTACATCTTGTCATGTCATACTTAATCTTATCATTTTTGTAAGATTACGTGAATATGCTTCATGATAACATACTTACATGCTTCATGTCTCAATCATCATGACATAACTTAAACATAACATACATCATGAACATACATTGGCATAGCTTGCATCATAACTTGGCTTCACATAAACCATAACTTGAACATATCATAAACACATCACTTCATACAATATATCACAACACATAACACAGAACAAGTTGATCATACAATCCTAGCATACATCTAACATACTTGATAGCATACATCACATACTTAGGCAAGTATCAACACAAAGCCTGTGCTGTAGGCAGAGTTGTACTTACCTTTTTTGTTATGTCCCAAGTAATGCTGCTCCACTTCCGGGTACAGCTGCAGGTGACTTCCTGCTTGATGAAGGACATAGGTAAGGGTCTAGTTAAACTTGTGAAATGTTGGTGACCTAATCAACATGCTTACATAATCCTGGTTGTATGTCCTTTTGTGCATAACATCTTACTTGGTTACAATTAGTAACCCTATTGCTTAAAATAAAAATGGAAGATCACTTAAGAGGTTACATTGGGTAACCTTATATGCTAAGCTCACCACATACCATTAGGGTTATGTTATCTTCCAACCTTGGGCTTCATTTTTAATCCATAAATTATTGGGTTATTTCCATTAACCCTATATCTTAGCCTAATTTTAGTTCTTGGTATCCTTTAGGGTTATATTGGGTAACCCTTAAGATGATAAACTTGGGTCAAACTTAGTCAACCCAAGTCAACTATGGTCAACTATGGTCAACTCTCTATGGTCAACCTTTGGGCCTTGGGCTTGACCTAGTAACTCGGCTATAACTCCCGATTACCACCTGTAGTCGATTCGTTTACTAAACCTTAACTTGAAAAATCTTCTTTTCCTTAACTTGGAAAGTTTGAGTGAATAATCCCAAAAACTCTTTACTTAACTTGTAAAAATCCATATTATTGAAATGGGGCTTTATAAAATCATTTGGGACTGAAAACTGTCATTGGGACAGTTTTCCAGAGTCCAAAACAGTGAGTTTTGAAAAAATACAGTTTTTCTGAACAGTTTTTAGAAAATCCTGTGCAGGAATTTCCTGTTCCCTGCACAGTCTTTATAAAACCGTGTCAGTTTAAAAATCCATTTTGAATTTGAAAAAGTTGTCTTCACAAAAGTTCTAGCTCTCGAAAAATCCTAAAACTTTTGTGTTTTATGAAAAATTTAATTTGGACTCTAACAGGTTCATATTGGCATTTGAACTCACCTGGCAGTGCATAAATCCTAGGCACGGTCAGGCTCGGGTTTTTATGGAAACGAAAGCCATTGGAGCCTTATTTTGGAAATCTGTCCATGTAGCCCCTAGGAAAAATCATTCTGAACAACTTTTATGTTTTACGTTTTTCCCAATTCAGCCTCTAAAGGCCTCAAATTCCACTTATCAGAAAACTGGGCAGTTCGCATCCAAACTGGCAGTTTTTGTTTTTACATTCGTTTTACGTCCTATTTCGGGTAATCTAACTCAACCGAACACGCGGGAGCCTAGAAAACATACATGCAGTATTTTCTAACGTCCCACATGAACAATCATGCAACTCAAACGCGTCCATGCAGACCAAAATCCGAACTGCCCTAGCATAGGGTTTGCATGATTCTAGGTTTGCATCACATTCCATCCATGCAACTCATTCCATACCATGGCTAGCACTAGCAACCTAGCATAATTTTCACAACCGGCTTGCACAAAACAGGGGACATACAATCCATCTAACATGCAACCCTAGCATGAAAATAAGCATAAGCATAAAGCAAACAAAAGCATAATCAAACCACCCTTAAAACCCTAATCAAGCACCACACCTAGTCTAGGGCAATTGAAATTAACTTGAGCTTATGTTCTTACAAACCTCAACTTGAAATACAAGTAAATTTCAAATTGAAACCAAATGGAAAGGTTAGGGTTTGTAGGAGAATTACCTTGGCTAACCCTAGAAATGGGTTAGGGCTTGGGATCCGAATTTCTCCCTCTCCCTTGGTCCTCCAACCACTCGGTTTTCACCCTCCAAATGGGTACCGAAATTTTTCACCTCACTTGGTGATTGAATCTAGCCAATCCGAACACGCTCCACACTAACCCTCTTCAATTTTTCCTTTCCCTTTTCTTGTTTACCCACAACCGGCCTCACACTCACCTAGGGGCACCAAAATTCTTTTGGTCACTTGGTTGGTGGTTTCTCCTCACTCTCGGCCATTCTACGGTTTTTCCCACTTAAATTCTTCTCTTCCTTTTCTCCTTCTCCCACAATCAGCTACAAGCCAAAAATGGGTTTCCAATTTTTTTAAACTTTTTCTTGGATCTTTGATTGAAAAATCCGAACACCACCCTAGGGTTTTCTCTTGGATTTTCAAATTTTTCTTGCTTCTTTCTTAGTTTCTCTTGCTCAGATTTTAGAGAGTAAATTTGGTTAGAGTTTAGCTGATTTTTCCTATTTTTCTCAGCCCAAAATCCGCCCCCCCTCATGAGTATTTATAGGTGTGGAGAACTTGTTAAAACTTGCTAAAAAGTTTTTCAAAAACCAATTATTTGCACACAAGGGTGCATAGGTGGCCGGTCACTCCCTTGGAGAACAAGCTAAGATTACCTCATCATGATGACATCACTATGCTTACATCATCAATTTTTCAAAATTTACACTTTAGCCCCTAAGGATAAAATCTTGGCATTTTTACCCCTTAGGTGGCCGGCCATCTCATCACTTCTAGGGCCTTCCAAAATTTATTTCCAAGTTTAAATAATCAATTATGATGTCATAAATTGAGGATAGGATGATGTCATCCCATATTAAGCCTTGTTTGGCTTTTCCTCAATATACGGTCCATTTTTAAGCTACACAGATATTTTTAATACTGTGTTCACTTAAACACAGTATTTTTATACTGTACTACAGTCCAAAATTTATCTGTGTAAAAACGGACAGTATAAATTTTTTTCTTATTTTTCAAGTCCTTTTTGCCCTTGATCCTTATTAGGTGTGCTTGATTTTCTAAGGTGGTTTTAAAGCCTATACATGCTATATTACCCGTAAAGACGAGTTTTACAGTATCTTTTCCATAATGCATCTCGTAATACTGCAAAGTCAACCCGTTGACCACTCTTGGTCAAACTTTGACTTTCTTGGTCAATTTTGACTTTTTCGGTCAAACTTTGACCGACATGAAATTACGTACTTTTTCATCCTTTTCGACTTAAAAGGGCGTTTGGTAGCCTTAGCAACCTATTTTGAGTCTCATTGAACCATAAGAACTCATAAAATGTACGAAAAACTCTTAACCGAGCTTTTTCATAAATACCTTCACGATATGCATATAATTCTTTTGAAAAGGAAACAATAACATCGAAATTCTAGGTATTACAATCTACCCCCCTAAAAATTTTCGTCTTCGAAAATTAGAATAAACTGGGGTAGATCATACTCATTTCATCCTCTAATTCCCAGGTTGTCTTTTCGACCTTGTGGTTTTGCCATAAAACCTTAACCATGGGAATAGTTCTATTCCTTAAGACCCTATTTCTTCCTAATTCAAAACTTGAACTAGTTTCTCTTCGTAAGTCAAATCCATTTGAACCTCAACTGGTTCTTGTCTAAGCACATGAGAAGAATCTGGTACATACTTCTTTTAGCATCGTAATGTGAACAACGTTGTACACTGATGCTAATTCTAGCGGTAAAGCAAACTTATAAGCTACCTTTCTAATCCTTTCAAGGATTTTAAACAGTCATGTATAACTAGGACTAAACTTCCTCTGTTTGCTAAACCTCATTAGTCCTTCCCTAGGAGCAATCTTAATAAATACAGCATTTCCAACTTGGAATTTCTAGAGGCTGTCTTCATTTATCAGCATAACTTTTCTGTCTGTTAAAAGTTATGTTGAGTCTCTGCTTAGTTCTTTTTGATATCTTCAGTAATCTTCTTGATGAAGTCCATTGTTTGAAGTTGTTTCTGTCCAACTTCCTACCATTGGATAGGAGATCGATACTTCCTTCCATACAATGCTTCAAATGGGACCATACCGATTGAAGCATAATAACTTCTTATACAAAATAAAATTCGATTAATGGCAGCTGCTGACCCCAATTTCCTTTAAAATCCAAGACACATGATCTTTGTATATCCTCTAGTGTCTGGAGGGTTCGTGCTAACTGCCCATTCTTTTGGGGTGAAATGCCCTACTAACCCTTGATTTCGACCCCATGGCATCATGAACTTTTGTGCAAACTCGAGAGATGTAACATCTTTTAGGATTTGAATGATCGATTTTGACATTCCATGTCGTTTCACAATCCGAAATATGTAGATTTCCTTCAATTTTCTACTGAAAAAGTGACCCTAATCGAAATGAAGTAGGCTGATTTGGTTATTCCATCAACAATAACCCAAATCATACCATTCCCACTTGCAGTCCTAAGTAGTCTTATTACAAAATACATAGTAGTTTGCTCCCATTTCCATTCTGAAAGCTCTATCTTCTGCAAATCTCCTTCAAGATGTTGGTGTTCAGCCTTAACTTTCTGACAAGTTAGAAAATTCGACTCGTATTCCGCCACTTCATTCTTCATATTTGGCCATCATTAATTTTCTTAAAGATCCTTGTACATCTTAGAAGTTCCTAGATGTACCAAATATGATGCTTTATGTGTTTCCGATTTTATCTAATCCTTTAAAAGTTCAAGTCGGGAACACAAATCTTTTCCTTAAGGTAAATGTCACCATTGGTGGGGGTCCTAAACTTCTCGTTCTTTCCGCCAAAAAGTTATATTCTTAGCAAAAAGGAAATCCTTTCCTTGGTGCAACTTAATAGTCTCTAACATATTAGATTGGAGAGTCAGAGCGGCGTCTCCCTGTCTTTAATTCCAAACGGCATGATCAACATTCATAGTGCCCATATCGGGTTCGGACGGCTGTCTTGGAAATATCTGACTCCTTGATCCTGAGCTGATGATGGCCTGGTCGCAGGTCAACTTTCAAAAATACTACTGCTTCCCTGAGTTGATCGAAAAGATCATCAATCTTCGGAAAGGGATACTCGTTCCCGATCATACTCTTATAACTAAACTTGAAGCTTCTTAGCTCGGCGGTTGCCATACGGTAAGATACTTTCGATATTGGTGCGGCTCTAAGCAGTAACTCGATCTCGAAATTTTCCGTTCCAGCAGGGTGTCCTGGTGAGTCCTTCATTGTCGAAATTAATCCGGTTGTTGAGCTTTGCAACTGTCCGTAAGGTCAGACTTTTCCTTGTTGTACAAGCTAAACGTCTCACAACGTCTCACATTTCCAAAAGCATTGTAATCACCTAAGAAATCCATTTCTAAGATCGCATCGAAATTCTAAAGCTTGATTGCGATGAGATCTATAAACAATTCTTTGCCATATATAATTATGGAAAGTATTTCAAATCCAAATATTGGACTACAAAATTTCTCCGAAGGGCAAAGAAATTCTATAAGACTATTCTAAACTATTTACACTACTTCTTAATTTCTGGGCAAACTCTATAAATACAATCACATGAGTGGCACCAGAATTATACAATACGATAACGTCATACGTGGTGATAGAAAGCCATCTTGTCATCACATACGAAGTTCATGCTTCGGCATCTCCATTGGTGTAGGCATAAATCCTGGCTTGGGGTTCAGGAGCCTCTAGTCTTCCTTGCGTAATTGAGGGTCCTTCAAGCCTTGCCTGGACTGCATGTAATTGACTGCCAGCATTCCGGTTTGGATACTGAGGGTTCTGGTTCTGGTTGTTCTGGGGACAGTTCCTTGCATAGTGCCCCTCCTTGCCACACAGAAAGCAAGCATTTGACCCCATCTTGCACACTCCCAGATGTTTCTTCCCGCATCTTGCGCACATCGGGTAGTCAATGTTAGTATCCTCATTCCCTCGATTGTTCTTCTTTTGAGGGGAATTCCTTGGTTACTAGCTTGGCCTTTTGAGTGCGACTCTGAGTCTTGTTGAGACTGTGTTGGCTTTGCTATAGCCTTCTCCTCTTTCCTAGCCTTAAAGATCTGAGCCCTAGCTTCCTTATCCTGGTTAATCCAATACTCCGCTCTCATTGCCCGACTCACACAGTCGGATACCAGGGTAGGCGGGCTACTGCCAGCACTTACTTGCTTGGCAATATCAGTCCTAAACATCAGGAATTATCAACACCGGTGCACTTGTCAGCTTCTTTTTGAGCTCTTGGAAATTCTCCTCACATTTCTGAGTCTATTCAAACTTCTTCCCTTTCCGGGTAAGGGCTGTGAGCGGTGTAGTGATCTTGGAGAATCTTTCAACTAATCGTCGATAATATCCAGCTAGGCCAAGAAAACTTCTTATCTCCGTAACATTCTTGGGTGCAGACCATGCACTGACTGCCTCCACTTTTGCAGGGTCCATGGATATTCTTTCCTTTTGAACCACGTGACCCAAGAAATGCACTTTCTCCAGCCAAAATTCACACTTTGTGAACTTGGCGTACAGCTGGTTTCGTCTTAGCATTTCCATCACCAGCCTAAGGTGATGTTCATGTTCCTCCTTGGACCTTGAGTAAATCAAAATATCGTCAATAAAGACAATAACAAACTTGTCCAAATCTAATTTTAAGCTAGCCAGGTTTTCAAACCAAGCCAGGCTTATAATTTCAAAATTCGAATCAAGCCGGGCCTGGCCCGATTTTCCCTTTCCACCAGTAAGGGCCAGGCCAGCCGAATATACAGGACTAAGTGAGACACTCTTCCGCCTTTTTAATCGGAAAAATGCGATCTTTGATCACTTAATCATGAACCAGTTCACGCATTTCCTTTTTTTCTTTTTTTTGTTTGCGAGATCATGCGCTCTCTCTTCTTTGGTTAATTTCTTGGTTTTTTCATAAAATATTGTGAAAGAAATCAGTAAGTTCACCAAAATATCCCAAGTAAGTCGACAAGTGACAACCCTTTATCATCCTCATCGTGAATGCTGCTTCTACTTTCTCAACCTAAGTTTGTATATATTACTAATTATAATGGGAATTTTTTAGTACTATACCAATATTCGCAGCATTTGAGTTGTTATTGATACATTTTTAAATAATTATCATGCCATTCAAATTTAAAAGATAGCATTTGTCAGTAAATTGATAAATGACACCACGAGTATCAATTAGATGCCTCCCTTAGGGACTTTTGACACGTAATAGTACTGTACTTTTAGTTTGATTTTGGTTGTATTTCACATTGTTTTCGGCGTCTTATGATTTTGAATTGTAAGACATTTTAGTTTTTTTTTTTTTTAACAAATTGTTGCTTATCTAAATTTAAAAAAAAAAAATTTTGAACAATTCCTAAAATCAATACTACTTAATCATTTTTTTCTAACAAGAAACAATTCCTTAAAGTTTGTGACTCCATCAAGTGCTGCCGAATCATTTGATTTATTGGTTGTTGCAGTTATGTTTCTTTTTGTGTTTGTCTTTTCTATTAGTCATTTGTTGCTTTAATTGGGACAAGGATTGTACCAATGTTTTGTCGAACTTAACTTTTCAACTTTATTATTATGTTGTGTTGATTCAGAGGTCTAAATTGATATTTTTAAAATTTGTAGATTTATCATTTTGACTAACTTTTATGCAATTTAGCATTTATTTTCAACTTCGTTATTATAATTGTTTGAATTTGATTATAGCAATACATTCAACTCGATTTACAGAAATTATAATAAATAGCAGCTTTCAGTAAAGAATTAAGATAAACAGCAGATTTTAAAAATATTAAAAGTAAACAATATATTTATTAGGTAAATAACAAATATATTAGATAAATAGATTAGTTACATAAAAAAATTTTGCTATTTACCTAATTAATTTAATAGTTAATGCTATTTACTCTAAATATTAAGTTATTGGCCCAGATAGTCCATGAATTCTTTAAAAGGTGACGGTTTGATCCATATTTTATTTATTTATTTTTTGCCGAGATGACCTTAAACTCTCTAAATGTTGGCCATTTGAGTCATTTTCTTCCAATCCCGTTAAATTTCTAATAGAATCTTGCTGAAATGATCAATTTTTGTTATAAAAAGACCAAATCTCTCCCCCTTTTTCTCTCTATCTCTATACCCCTCCCTCTCGCCTCCTCCTTCTCACAACCAGCTGCCCCTCCCCCCAAGGCACGAACCCAAATCTAGGTTGTGTAGATACTGCCTCCCCCTCCCCCAAACTCCAGCAACCCAGGTCCCCCCAACTCTGACGATGAGCGCCCCCCCCCCCCCCCATCTAGACCCCAACAAACCCGATACGATGTAGGCCCCCTCCCTTCCCCCCAAACCAAACCGATCTGACCCCCCAATTGAACCAAACCCAAACCTAAACCTCAAAACAAACCCAGTGCCACTCTTCTAGGACTAAAAACCCCAATATGGTCCCCCAAACGAACCAAACCTAGACCCAATCCCCGAACCAAACCCAGTGCTACCGAGCACCCCTGTCACCGAGCTCGGATCCACAACTGCCGAACCCCTCTCCCCCACCAAATCCAAAGTCCCCCGCCCCAAATCCATAATTATGAGAAAATGGAGAGAAAGAAAGGGAGGGGGAATGGGGGAATGGAAAAGGAGATGAGCTTGCCCAGCCCCTAAGTTTGATCTTGGCCACCCCCCCACCAAATCCAAAACTCCCCGCCCCTACTCCATTGTTATGAGAAAATGGAGAGAAAGGGGGGGAGGGGGGAAGGGGGGGAGAGAGATAGGGGAAGAGAGGGAGAGAGATAAGGAGAGGGAAAGGGGAAGAAAGAGGGAGAGAGAAAGAGAGATGGGTGGAGAAAGAGGGGGAGAAAGAGAAGGGGAGGGAGGGGGAGAGAGAGAGAAAAGGGGGGAGAGAGAGAGAGAGAGAGATGGGTGGAGAAAGAGGGGGAGAAAGAGAATGGGAGGGAGGGAGAGAGAGAGAGAGATATATATATATATAATTTTTTTAATTTTTTTAAATTAGAGAGAGGGGGAGGGAAAGGGAGAGAGAGAGAGAGAGAGATAATTTTTTTATTTTTTTTAAATGATAGAGAGAGAGAGATATAGAAATATTTTTTAAAATTTTTTAAAATAATTATTAATAAATTACTAAAATATCCTCTCATTCTATTACAAAATAATTGAATTGGATGGGAAGGACTAAAATAGCCAATATTTAAAGAGTTTAGGGTCAACTTGGCCAAAATAAAAAATAAAACATGGACTAAACCATCATCTTTTAAAAAATTCAAAGACTGTCTTAGCCAATTACTCTCAAATATTTGTAAACATGCTATTTGCTTTAATTATTTACTCAAAACTGTTATTTACTCATTTTTCCCGGGGTTTTTCTAGATTTTCACAGTTGTTAATGGTCAGATTGGATTGAATAATGGATATATATTGCATTCCAATACGCACCCAATGTGTTTGCACCATATTGGAATTTCCTACTATATAACATTGTGTAATGACCATAAATGTGCTTTTGCAACAGATCTTCCTCTATTTGGTTGGTCTACTTTAGCCTATAAACAATTGTTGCTAGTTATTTTCTCTCGTGTTTTATTTTTTTATAAAGTGGAAAAGATATTTCCTTTCTTTTTTTTTATATATATAGTGTTAACTTCTGTTTGGAACATGGGTTTGAGAAGAAATTTTTAGGTTGAAGTTCGTTGATTTTAAAAAAAAAAAAAAACAGTTATAATTTTTGTTAGTTTTCAAAAAAGGACAAAAACTTATAAGATGATAAAAACCTTAGGTTGACACCTGAAAACCAAACGAATCATTAGTTTCTCAAGAATTACTGACAATAGAAACCGTACACTACAAGAATTTTCACTTTCGGAGACCAAAAAATTGGTTTCGGAAAGTTGATTTTTTGGTCTCCGTTGCCTTCCGCGACCAAAAATTTTTGGTCGCCATTTGGTCTCCGAAAGCTGGTCGCACTAGGTATCGGCGACCAAAAAAATTTGGTCTCCGTAGGTCAAAATCCGCGACCAAAAAAATTTGGTCTCCGTTGGCCAGAGAAGAATCCGAGACCAAAAAAATTTGGTCTCCGTAGGTTAAAATCGGCGACCAAGAAAATTTGGTCTCCGTTGCTCACAAAAGAATCGGAGACCAAAAAAATTTGGTCTCCGTTGGTCACAGAAGAATCGGAGACCAAACAAATTTGGTCTCCGTAGGTCATAATCGACGACCAAAAAAATTTGGTCTCCGTTGGTCGCAGAAAAATCCGAGACCAAAAAAATTTGGTCTCCGTAGGTCAAAATTGGCGACCAAAAAAATTTGGTCTCCGTTGGTCGTAGAAGAATCCGAGACCAAAAAAATTTGGTCTCCGTTGGTCACAGAGGAATCCGAGACCAAAAAAATTTGGTCTCCGTTGGTCTATCAAAAAGCTGCGACCAAAGAAATTTGGTCCCTGTTGGTGTTAAAAAAAAAAAAAATCCAAGACCAAAAAATTTGGTCTCCGTTGCTTTTTGAAAAAATTCAAATTTATTCATTAGCAAAACGTATTTTGTAAAATTTTTTAGGTACCAAATATTTTTGTCACCGAAAGTTTGAGCGACCAAAATTTTTTAATAACAGGAATATTTACAGCTGTTGAGCATAGTCACATATTCTCAACAGTAATAATCACAGTAATCATTTACAACCTGTTTAACTAAAATTTTTTATCCACCAAATGTTTAATTATAATAGGTATCAAACAAAAGTAAAGTATAATCAAAACAAAATCTAACATAGGTACCAAATGTTTTGTTAAAGGAATACGTTAACCCCTAGTAGTTTATGTGCTTCTTCTGTATACATGGATACCCACACACACACACACACATTTGCGCATGCACAGAGACATACATATGCAGACGTATCTAAAGAGGAAAAAATATATGTACATATATATAAACACATATGTGTATCTTATCACCTTTTTAATAAAGTAAATTACAAAACAAACAAAAATGGTATGTTCCAATTTTTCTGGGCGCTATGTTACTTCTGTAAAGGTTCCAGCATGGTGTAACATGTACCAAAAGGGAAGGTCCAAACATCATGTCATTAAACGAGCAAAAAGGAGAAATTAGAAACACAATGGACTTCACCATGAGGTGTAGACTTTGAATTCCCCCACCCCCCAATTCAAAGGAAAAAGAAAAACACACAATTGAGTTCTACAAGTTTTAGCACTTCAAGAGCAAGAATAGACTTCTGTAAGCAACCGTTCAAAGATGAAACTTGAAAATTATGTCAATTATCTACAATGTACAAAATTCAGAGGCACAAACCCCGTAATTGGGATGACAAACTCCTTTAATGCTTGTTCACTAGTCACTTCAATCAGTTCTCCAAGACCAACTGCTGCCTGCTCTCTTAGTTCAGCAGATCCACTTATCAAACCCTGTAAGGGGAAAAACCAAAATCAGATCTAACTAGACAAGCATTAGACTAATAATGCAATAGACGTACCACAACAAAGAATCAGACCAATATCCACCCTGATTCGAGGATATGCTGCCTAGAAGGCAGAAAAATGGAAGAAAGAAATAATGCTCCTGAACAATGTTCTCAACTAAGACCTTCGTTGTCAAACCTCACCAAGGATGGAAAGAAAAGTTGGTACAGTCACAGAAAACAGAACAAGAAGTTCTATTGCATATGGTTCAATACAAAGGGATCAAAAAGTGAGGGAATACTTGAAGAAATATAGGAAGCAATGGCTGAAGTGCTTTTGGCAGACAAAATCCTGGTATGAGAACTGGTCCTCCCTGTACGTTAAAAAACATGATGATTGAGATTAAATTACTTTCACAAAAACACAACTCAAATTAGCATCAGAGTATGATTTTTACTAGTAAAGGATGTCTTGCAGCCTCCCTAGCCAAAGTTTGAACATCCTACAAGGAACATATATCTATGTAAAGACTGTACTACTAAATGCCAAGGAATATAATGGGGACAAATAAGAGGAGCCTCGGAAAACATGAAGGTGAAATTCTACTAACATACCTTGTCATCACCAACCATTGCAGAAAGTAGAGCAGGAAGAACCATGCTAAGATGAGCATTAAGACCAGGTCCAGCAACCTCAGCTAAAGCACCAGCAGCATGTGCATTGAAGGCACTGAACATAACCAAAAATCAAATCAGGGGCCAGTAAAAAGCAAATTTAAAACAAACAAAACTTGAGAAGGAAAAACATACGAAAAGGGTAGATGGACCAGCTTGGGCAAAATATGAGGTAAAACACCTGATGTCCTGACACTGAAACAGAAATCAAACACAATAACTTAGTCGTTGAAGTAAAACATAAATGTGTCTTTAGTCATTGAATACTGCATAAATGTGTGTGTGTGTGTGTGTGTGTTTGTTGTTAGGGGAAAGAGATTATGTGTAAAAGGACATTTTACCTCAAGATTTGCTTCAGGCCATCAAGAGCAGTATGAGAAGTTTCATCATCCTCCAAAGCATGCAGAAGTGTTGGAACAATCTCATCAATTGCTTGCATTCCAGCACTCTACATTAAGAGATTTTACTTATTATTTTTAGATAAAAAGACTTAAAAATCAAACAATCAAATTGATACAGGGAATCAGAAAAAAGCACCTTGTAGAGAGTGCTGAATGCCAAGCCTGCAGATTCTCGAACTTCAGGTGTGCTGTCAGCAGATTAAAAAATTAAATGAACTCTGGAAAATGAAAAGGGTATTCTATTTTGCATAAAAAAACAAAGAGATACACAAAACCTATCACAAAGTGCAGTTCGGATAGTTGGGATGAGCTCGTCCATGAAACTTAATAACTGACTTTTACCCGCACTTCCCATTACTTCACTCAAGCCAATGCATACACCCTGTAAATGATACAAAATACTTTTTATTTGTGGTAATTTATTAATTGGCTATAAAAAAGAGCATCTACTTGCACCAAAAATTAAGATTCGGGATGCAGTTTGATAAATACTATGACAAACTATGAGTCTAACAGGCAACAAAGAATGATGGTTGGAAGTGAAAACTGATAAGCTCGTTACTAAACAACGTAAGTAAGAATGCCAAAGATTTTGGACCCATGAAATGTCCTTGTCCTCACTTCTTTTGTAAATCCTCTCTAATGCATTTACAATCTGACATTTTCCTTCTACTTCCTTCTCTACAAGGATTAGTTTATTGACTGTACATGTACACATGCATAGCCTTGAACCAGGCCTCAGCAAAGTTTTAAGGACCTCAAGTAACTTCTTTAGGAAATAAAATTTCCACTAAGATACAAAAAATATAAATAAAACATATAAATAAAACATAAACGAACAAAATGATTTAATGTGTTAGTAAAAGACCAAAAAAGGAAAATAAATAAATAAATAAATAATGATAAACACGGATCACAATCTAAAAATATAGATTTTCACATTTACTCTAGGAAACGAGAAACAAACACGGATCACAAACTGGCCTACTTCATAAGATAGCCAGAACTACGTAGTTTGTTAAAAACAATTATCAGAGGAAACAAGCTTTCAGTAGTATATGGCAGAAATCAAAACCATAGAAAAATTGCAATGTGCTTTAGAACATCCTAATGATGGTAAATACAGTACATTAGAATGAAGCTATTTCAAGCTTTTTTTTTTTTTTTCCTTTTTTCTTTTATAACTCAATTCGTTTTAAAACCAAAGAAAACAGAATGAAACTGTAAGTCTCTAAAATATTATGCACTCAAATGATAGACAAGCCAATTAAGTTATACTTCCAGCAGTGCATAAATGGGTACAAACGAAAACGCAGAACAATAATATCAGTATCATATTAAGAACGGGACAAGGTAAAACGACATCTCAAACGCATTATTAGCCCATGATTTTGTCCAAATTCCTCAATGTCTCAAGATAATTCCACAGGCAGTATAATCTAAATCATGCTATTATCAACCCAAATGAAAAAAATCTGAAATAATCGTACTTAAACTAATCTACCTCATTGCTTAATCTAAAATTGTACAATATTAATAAAGAAAGTGCAGACCTCTGTTGCACAGGAGGGATCCCTTCTTTCTCCTCAACTCTTTCCTTGATCCTATCGATGGTGTCGGTCGGCTCGTTGTCGATCTCGATTTCTTTCCCGGTGAGAGTCTAGACCTTGATCATAGTTCCTCCCCTAAGTCTCAAAACCAGATGGAGAGTTGACTCCTTCTGAATGTTGTAATCCGCAAGAGTCCTCCCATCTTCCAATTGCTTCCCAGCAAAAATCAATCTCTGCTGATCCGGAGGAATTCCTTCCTTGTCCTGAAACCCCCAAATTCACTCATAACAGAATTCGTGTATACGTGTGTGTGTGTACATATATGTATGTATAAACAGTAAAAATAAAGCCAAAGAATAGATATACACACAACCCATGCATATATACATATATATGAAATAAAAGAAAAAGCAGGAAAAAAAAAGGCCAAATAATATATACACACAATATAAGTATATATATGGCTATACGCACACAAGTCATCCTAAAGACACCGATAAAGCGCTAATGAAAAAGATTAATAACCATGAAAATGATATTCATAACTACTTTAACACAAGAAAAACCAGTGATTTCTCAGTACAAAAACATTAAAAGCTCTCTCAGAAGTTAGAATCTGCAAAGGATCAAACCAGAAAATCCAGAGCCTGAGCCCCAAAAGAACAGCGGAAAAAAACCTCTAAACAAAACGGCAAAGCACTGCTACAAACCCTAAGGCAACACCCAATTTGAGGATTTTCCATCCAAACAAACAGAATCGCCAATTGAGACAGGGGAAAAAAAATCAAATCTTTTCCCCAAAACAAAGAGAAAAGGGGGAAAAAAAAACTAGAAGTGGACCTGGATCTTAGCCTTGACATTGTCGATGGTGTCGCTGCTCTCGACCTCGAGAGTGATGGTCTTCCCAGTCAGTGTTTTCACGAAAATCTGCATCTTCTTCTTCCGATCGAAATCGAAATCAAGGGTTTCGAAACGAGGGATTTGGGGTTTTTTTTTTTTTTTTCTTTTCGGTTATTTAGAACTCTCTATCTGCAGAGAAGACAAAAGTAGAAATTTGTGAAAATGACTTAACCACAAACCTGGAACTTGGCTGCGAGCAAGTAGAAACGGAAGGCGGTGCCGGGGCCGGAGGCGGATTTTGGGGCGGCGGAGACTGGAGGAAGTCTGCGAACGAGAGGGGATCTCTGGGGGAGGGAACGAGGAAGAAGAAGCGGACGAACGAAGGGAAGAGGCGGTGAGATTTGGACGAAGAAGAAGAACAGGAAAAATACTACTCCAGCTCCAGACAGCATTTTTCGTTTCCCGCCAACATTTTTGCAACCAAAATAAGGTTTTAGATTTGAAGGAATTGGAGAGGGGAGGTGACGGGATGGAACTTCAGATTTGGGGAAGTAAGAGAGTGGCAGACAGTGAATCGATCTAAGGAAAGAAAGATCGAGAGAGGGAAGTGAGAGTGGGAGAGAAATATAGAAAGGGATTTGGGCGGTGAGAGGGAGAGAAAGTGAGATAGCGCGGGAGGGAGAGGAAGTGAGAGGCAACCAATTTTGGTTTTCGAATTTGAGGGGGTTTTTGGGGGGGATCAGAACAGCAAATGGGAATAATAGGAGTAAAAGAAAAGATGTTTGTAAACATCTGTTTCTCATGTCATTTTTTTTTTTCATGATTGGTAAATTAGCTCTTAAATTTTAGTTTTGATAAATTATCCTTATATTTTTGAAGGGATAAATTACCTTTTAATTATGTACATCTAATTAGAACGAAATGTCAATCTTGATTTGTAGCAATAAATAACAATACACCAAATTGTAACACTAAGTTTAATAGGTAGTAGTAGTTTAGTTAATACATATTATTAGTTAACTAATACATTAAATGTAATTTTTAATATTTAAAATAACACTGAGAGAAAAAGAAAATCCTAATTAAATCTTAAAATATGTAATCCTAATTCATATAATCTATTTAAAAAAGAATACAAACGAATAAAAAAAAAAGGAGTAGAAACCTCTATCCAATCATCTATTCACTTCTATCGACCATCTTTTTTAAAACTTTCTTGAAGTTAAATTTGAAAAAAAAAATAAAAATAAACAAGATAATAAAGGTAAATGTCTTCTTTAGATGAGATAAATCCTAAAATAATTATGATTCAAAATCCTAAATTAAATGCAATTTTTAATATTTAAAATAACACTAAGAGATAAAGATAATCCTAAGTAAATCTTAAATTATATAATCCTAATTCATATAATGTATTTTCTATCAAACTCCAAGGTAGAAAATATTTTAAATAAAAATTGATAGAAGGAAAATTCCAAGGTAGAAAATATTTTATATAAAAATTGATAGAAGGAAAATTCCAAGGTAGCATTTTCGTTTCTTATTTTAATTAAATTTTAGTTTTCTTCTGTAATATATATTTTTAATTTTCAATTTATGAAATTATCAATATTGAAATTTCGAATAAAGAAGTTGTGCCCCATAAGTTTTAATTTAACATCTTCCCATTGAAGATTTGAAACATTATTCTACATCCTTCAAATTTTTTTTATTTAATTAAATATGTTTATACTCATTAATATTGCAAAATGTAAGTTCCAGTTGATCTCCACGTTGCACATATCTTTATATTTTTTAAAATGTTTAAACCCTCTTGTAATTAGTAAAAATTTTTATAGTTACACTTGATTTTTTTTAATTGATTTTTAAAACTTTAAAAACATATTTTAAACTTTAATTTATTGCCGTATATATTTTTTTTATAAAAAATGTTCATGTTATATTTTCTCTATTTTTTTTTCTTAAATACATATTCATTCAAAAAATTAAAATTCCATTTTAATATTTTATTGTGCAATTTTATTTTTTTTTTGTGTAGGAGAGGGGGACCTTCCAGGACCAAATTTTTTTGGTCCCTGAAGGCGACCAACAGGGACCAAAATTTGGTCCCAAAAGGTCATTTTCAGGGACCAAAAAAATTTGGTCTCGGATTTGTGGAGGAGTGGGGGACCTTCGGGGACCAAAATTTTTTGGTCCCGGAAGGCGACCAACAGGGACCAAATTTTGGTCCCTGAAGGTCATTTTCAGGGACCAAAAAAATTTGGTCTCGGATTTGTGGAGGAGAGGGGGACCTTCCGGGACCAAAATTTTTTGGTCCCTGAAGGCGACCAACAGGGACCAAATTTTGGTCCCGGAAGGTCATTTTCAGGGACCAAAAAAATTTGGTCTCGGATTTGTGCAATTTTTTTTTTTTTGTGTAGGAGAGGAAGACCTTCCGGGACCAAAATTTTTTGGTCCCTGAAGGCGACCAACAGGGACCAAATTTTGGTCCCGGAAGGTCATTTTCAGGGACCAAAAAAATTTGGTCTCGGATTTGTGGAGGAGATGGGGACCTTCCGGGACCAAATTTTTTTGGTCCCTGAAGCCGACCAACAGAGACCAAATTTTGGTCCCGGAAGGTCATTTTCGGCCACCAAAAAACTTTGGTCTCGGATTTGTGGAGGAGAGGGGGAGCTTCGGGGACCAAAATTTTTTGGTCCCTGAAGCCGACCAACAGGGACCAAATTTTGGTCCCAGAAGGTCATTTTCGGCCACCAAAAAAACTTTGGTCTCGGTTTTGTGCAGGAGTGGGGTACCTTCCGGGACCAAATTTTTTTGGTCCCAGAAGATTATCTACCGGGACCAAATTTTGGTCCCGGAAGGTCATTTATTGGTCGCTGAAGATTCTTACCTTCTGAGACCAAAATTTTGGTCGCGGAAACTGATCTTCAGAGACCAAATTTTTTTTGGTCGCGGAAAGTCTGGTCGCTGTAAGTTCAATTTCTTGTAGTGGTAGTTTTTAACTAGACTTTGTATGGGAACCAGATGAAAAAGCAGATCCAAGCCTACTTTGACGAAGCCAAATGGCTTAATGAGAAATACTTACCAACGTTGGAGGAGTACATGCAGCTTGCAACCGTATCATGTGGTTATGGCATGCTCATAATCACTTCTTTCCTTGGAATGGGAGATGTTGCAACAGAAGAGGCTTTCGAATGGGCGTCAAAATATCCCAAGATTGTCACAGCTGCATGTGTCATTTGTAGGCTCATAAGTGACATTGCAGGCCACAAGGTATGTATACTCTCTATTAATAATAAAAATAAAAATAAAAATAAAAAATCATATTGATATGTGTTTAAAAGATCATTATGCTGATTAACTTAACAATATTATATTATATCAGTGACAAGTATAACAACTCATTATCACGTAAATTAGTATAAAAATCTGTGCTAACATCTAGTGCTATTCCAAAATGAAAATTCCAAGTAATCATGCAGCATGCAAGATCATAGAACTTCATCATGAAGTGCCAAATTTTTGTAAAAAAGGGTATCCAATTTTCGAAACAAGTTATAAAACTAATCGTCTTTCTGAAACTTTCTCTAGTTTGAGCAAAAAAGGGGACACGTAGCCTCAAGTGTTGAATGCTATGTGAAACAAGATGGTGTGTTGGAGCAAGAAGCATATACCGTACTTCGCCAGCAAATTAATGACGCATGGAAGGACATAAATGAAGAGTGCCTTGAACCTAGAGAAAGTGTGGTCAATTTCGCACGTGTCATAGACCTTCTTTACAAGGATGGGGATAATTACACAAATGCTGGAGGAATAATGAAACATCTAATCAAGTCTATTTTTATAGATCCAATTCCCATGTAAATTTGTGTGTACCTATTGTTTCCTCTTTGGCTTATATGGATAATTGTCTGGGTGATTACTTAAAGTGCTTGTTTTCGAACGACAATGAAATATAAATTAGAGCTTGAATATTAAATATTTTTTATAATCAATCTCTTAATTAATCGATATATTATACATTTGGCAATATGCAATAGGATCTCCTTCGATAAAATGATCTTCGATAAAAGTGTGTGTGTGTGTGTCTGTGTGTGTGTGTGTAACAGAGCGACTCAACAACAAAAGATCAGGAAGGAGGCCTGAACTGAGAGCCTCCATTAAAAAAAGACAATGGATTTTAGAAACCTCCCATTTGCTCAACAAACCTAGAAAATCAGGGAATTTAATCTTCCATATTAAATCCTCCAAAGTACAAACAAAAACCAAAATTAAAGATATATTTTTTACATAAAAATGCTATGGTACACCAAGGAGACAATAAAAAGCACAAAAAATCATTAAAAAAAAAAAGGAAGAAGAACAAGAACAAGACAAAGCGTAAAAGAAAAAAGAATAAGACGTCTGTAGGAAGAAAACAGGGGCATATTTAAAAAAAAAAACTTAAAAATTAAAAAAAAAACACTTTTTAATTATAACAATTTTTAATAACAGTATAATAACACATTAGTTATAACATTTTTTAATAACAGTTTAGTAAACAAAAACAAAAAAAAACAAAAAAACAAAGAAAGGAAGAAGACAAAAATAGAGATGGGTTTGAAATAATTGGTTTCAAAAGTGCTACAATTAACTATTGTTTAAAACTGGTGGGAAACCCGAGCCTCAATTTCCCAATGCAGAATTTTTACTTTAAAAAAATAAAAAAATAAAAAAAAAAAACTCTTATATCCAACATAAAGTTCAGCGTAAGCATTATCATCGATGGGAAATTATTGAAAATATCTATTGGCGACATGTCTAGCTTAGCTGTATTTCCAAGAGATATCATGCAATCTCATCAAGTCCAATTCCATATGACCTTTCAATATAAAAAAGAAGCAGGAAAAAAAAAAAAAAAAACCACTTTAGTCGCAACACTCTTCTTAGAACACTTTAGTCATGACATTAATTTTTGTATGACTAATTATCACTTTTAAGTCACAACTTTATGAGTAAATTTCATTTAGTTAGTTGCGCAGTTTGTTTGTAACTTACTTTTAAGTGCAAGTTTTTTTTCTGACGTGTGGTTCTCCAACGAAAACTCTAATCGTCGAGATTGTTTTCCGACTGAAATTTTAATTGTTATTCTTTTTGTTTAAAATTTCCATGGGTTAATATCTAAGTAGAAATGCTGTCAAATTTTATAGAATTGATGGTTTGACAATATAATTTATGATTGTTCATATGAATATGTACATGTTCATGTCATGGGCAGTTAGAAATTTTTAAAAATCAAACTTAAATCGGAGATTCTGAACTTCGATCCATTTGTTGAGAATTTTAGAAATTTAAATGAGTTCATATAGTTGGAAGCTATTACGAAATCTAGAAAAACTATGGAACATGAAAAATGGTGTCTATGTATGAATTTCAAAATTTTCCAGAAGCGAAATTTTGGTGATTCGCTGGAAATTGTTAAAAACTGTCGAATTTTAGATTTTTGAAAAAAAGAAGTATTTATGGTCAAAATTAGACTTGTCCATAAACATGAAAATTTTAGATAACATGTAGATGAACACGTTTTATGAAAATCATTGTATTTAGATTTTGAAATACACCATAGTCTTATAACCATAACTTATGTAGATAAAGTCTTAAGTCTTTTTGAAAGCAAATTTAGGATTAACCTTATCCAAAGGGAATTAATGATTAACCTTATCCAAAGAGTATATAAATTATTACTCGACTTGGATAAATTTCAGGAAGGGAATTTTAGACTGTGGCTTAGAAGGAAGCGTTTTTGCTGTGAGCAAGGTAAGTACAAACCTCACCTATAGTATGAAAATATTATTATTTTCAAACTATGTAATAGGCACATACCATGTTATAAATGTTTTGCCTATATTTTCAAAGTGATAACATGTATGTTATAAATTATGTGATTTCCATGTTTAAGTATATGTCATGATTGATTATGATATACCACTATCACATATATGCCAAGCATATAATCATGCCATGGATCACAAGTATGCCCCGTTTACATAATTGCCACACTTTTACTAGCATGTTATTTAAATGCCATACTTTACACTTATTCCATGATTTTAAATTCATGCCATGGATTATTATGTCATGTCATTGCATCATAACTAATAAGATCAGAGTTAAGGAACATAAGTCTTAGACCTCGTCTTTGAATAAGACTTTAAGTTATAGTATGATTTTAGGCACACTGAAATTCTATTAAATTAAGACTAAGACTAATTCAAGACAAGTTAGGGTGTCGTACCAACCTCCCTTTAGATGGTGGAGAATCATGTCATGTTATGATATGTTATGGTTTAAAGTTCCAAATTTATTCTCAGAATTTTATAGACCTTACAAATCTTAACTTTCTAAGGAAAATGCAAACCCGGTACATACGCATATGGGCCCATAAATAAGAAAGATAATAAGTTTATAATGAAAAAATAAAACATCCATAATTGAACATGATTGGACCACATCTTAAATTCCATAATCGGATCATACATGCACACATGTCATTTATGTTTTTAAGCAATGCGAGATCTATGTTTGTACTTACTATACGAAAACTCATTAGTTTTATTCATATTATAGGTAAACAACCTCCAACTTAGTGCATGATGGGCAATATGTGGTTGAAGATGATGAGCAAGCAAATGGGATATGGATATCACTATGCAATTTATTCTGTAAAAGTTATTTAAAAAATTATTACTATTATTATAAAATATTCAGATTATATTATATAAAGTTCATGATATGTAAGACACTATGAAAATTTATTTTCCTAAGATGTGGTGAGTATGGGACAAAAGATTTTATGATAAGTTTAAAAAAAAAAATTTTGCTAATTTTCAAGTACCTAAGTCTATGAATTTAAAGTAATAATAAGTAAATACTTAGTTTAAGCAGTAATGTAACGGTCTACGTAGGCAATTCATTGTAGTTATTGTAGTCGCTTTACTGGTTCTGATAGGCTATGTTGGACAAGTTGACAACTTAATTTCACATTCAACGGCTGGTCGATCTCCACAAATAAATTTGTGTTCTTTCATTTTGTAACTTTTAATTAGATGGCAAGAAATTGCATTCAAAATTATGCACGTTTTTGGAACATGGCCCGCCTGCATTTAATCATGGTTTAAATGCAAAAGGGTGTTAAATTATTGATCAAATTCCTTTCCAAAACGAGTACAAATGATATGCAAGAAACACGTCCAAAGTGAACAAAAATAGATCTTATTTTCATGAATTGTGTAAAACATTTCAAAATGTTTAGATGTATCTTAGCTTGTTCCAAAAAAATTTTTACGTCGGCCCTTAAAAATATATTCTCGTATTATCTATGTCTATAAGTCAGTGACGGAGCCGGGATTATTGGCATTGGAGTCAAAAAACTTTTTTCGGTCAAACCACTAAACGCACTAATGTTTATATTTTTAATAAAATTATTTTATTGCTTAAAATCTAAATTGTTTGCCTAATAAAATATGAGTGTTAATATTGATAAATATCCACACCTAATAAATATTTACTAATATGAACATAGTAAATCTATCCCTTTATAGATACTTTTTATATAACATCACATTTAACCCTCTTATACACCCACTTTTATTTTAAATTTAATTTATTTTGTTAAAAATAAATTAACAAATCTAAATAAGGAAAAAAGATATATTTTCATTCTCAAAAAGAAAACATAAAATATCTCTAAAAAAAAGGAGAGGAAATAGTATAGGATAAAAACTTAAGTAATGTCTAAATCAAAAATCAAGGGATGTCATACTACAATTAAAAAAATACATAAATATAGAATCATGTTAACGAACATAGCAAAAAATTAAATAAATAAAAAGAATAATTATAAAAAAAACCACAAAGAATCATTTTTAAATACTAAAAAAAAAGAAAAAAAAAACACATAATACTAAAGAATTAAAAAAATAAAAATACATATTTTAATAGTCGTTAGCTCTTCAAGAGACATCTTTCTTTTATTTTTATTTCTCTAAATCCTCCATGAAAATTTTGTTAAGAACAATTTAGAAAAATTTCTTCGGATTATTTTTAAATATTATTTTCCATTTATGGTTAATGTTGTGTACGTTTTGCTAATTGTTTTATAAAAAATATATTTTCATTTATAGGTATGTGGGTGATACATGCATGAAAATGCATTTTTTTTTATGTAATTTATTAAATAATTTAAGTTTTAATTAAGTATTTTCATGATTTTTATTCAAAATATTTTACTAAATATTTTGGAAATATTTGATTTTAATCCATTTTATTTATTTTAGTTTATTTTGTTTTCTCTTCATTTTTTCGAAGGTCTCTTTCTTCCGCGTGCGTGAATTTTGGTGACATGATTGTTGGGCCAGAATTCACTCTAAGCCCAAATCCAAGCTACTTGCTCCAGCTCCAGCACACCAGATTTCCAGCCCGTATCTCCAACCTTCCAACCTCCTGTATCCAGGTGATTCACCAGCCGTATTGGCGGATCTCTTGGGCAAAATTTCTCTCGAAGCTCTTGGATCTCATGCCTATATAAGGCCGAGCCTTTGGCAAGCGGAGGACATTTTTTCCATTGGTTTTCAGCTTAGTTTTTAGAATGTTTTCCACGTCTCAGAGTGTGTGTGGGCAGTGGGCATACATGCTATGAATCCAAATGACCGGTAATTCTTCCGAAGTCTAGATCCCACTTTCTCAATCTTGATGTACCTCGTTGAGAATTCGATCCAAATTCATTCTTCAAAACTAAAAAACAGGAACCGGTAAACCTTCTATGAAAAATATTACTCGGCTTAACCTTCCTCACAGTTTTGATTTAATGAAAATTTCTCTCTTTTTCTCACACCCAAGAAAGACGAATTTTCTCAAGCACAAAAACCTAGTTTTTGATGTTTTTCTTTCTCCCAAAAACTGTCCACCTATGAGTATGATATGATGGTTGGCTTTTTTCAAAAACCTCTAACCTTTATATAATACTCCAATCTTTTTTCAAAAATATCTTCTACTTGAAAAATAATTAATAATTATTTTTCTGGATAATCTTTTAAACCAAAGGATCATTCAAATTTCGGGCTAAATTCATTAAAACTTATGGACGGTTTTTTGCTAGGAGAAACTTAAAAAATTCTGTTGGAAAAATCAGATCCGATATTAGAGTTATGGCGCAGCGGAAGTTTTAAAATTTTATGCCGATTCGAAAAAAAAGCTCATGATGTATATAACAATAAATTAAATTCATGATCAAGCGTATCTTATTTCTTGGATTCCGGAATTGCTAGAGCGTTTGACCAACGTGTCTTCTCTACTTTCTCGAGTTCCACGTCTCAGAGTGTATGTGGGCACACGTTCTATGGATCCAAGTGACCGGTAATGCTTTCCGAAGTCTAGATCCCTCCTTCTCAATTCCGATATTCCTCGTTGAGAATATGATCCAGCTTCTTTCTTCAAAACTACAAAACAGGAACTGGTTAATCTCCTATGAAAATTATCACTTGGTTTAACTTTCCTCACAGTTTTGATTCAATGGAATTTTCTTTCTTTTTCTCTCTCACAAGATAGCTCAATTTAATAATGTAGAAAAAACCAAATTGGTTTTTCTTTCTACTCTAAAAAAACGTTTTTCCTCTTATGAATAAGCAAAAGTTAGTTTTTCAAGAATTCATAGCCTTTATATAGAAGTCCAATCATTTTCAAAATTTATCTCCTTCTTAAAAAATAATTAATAATTATTTTTTCGGATAAATCTTGAACCAAAAGATTATACAACTTTAGGGTTAGATCCATTGAACCTAAAACGTTTTTCCAAGGGAAGATAATCCCTCAAAAAATTCAGCCACAAGGAAAAAATAAAGGTTGATTGGTGGTTCAAATTTTAAATTAAGAATCTAGACTAGTCAAAATCCTAATCCTATCTAGATTCAAATTTCTTTTAAACCTTTTCGAATTTAAATAAGATTCACTTATTTGAATAAATATTTTTCACAAAGATTATCCATATTAATTAATTTAAATCAATGAAATATTTCAAATTTTCTTTCCTCACAAAAACCGTGCACCTCTTTTAATTAAGAGAGAAAAATTCATGAAATAATCTCCATTATTTAAATCAATTAATAATTTAATGTTATGAATATATTTGAATAATTTTGAAACAAAATTTTCTTCCCTCCACTCAATTAAAAACCGTGCACCTCTTTTAATTAGGAGAGAAAAATTTTGTTTTCCAAAATTAAATAATTCAAACACAATCTTATTTCCAAAATTCAAATTAACCAATCACATGTTAACAAATCATTTGTCTACAAATTTCACATGTCCAATCCTTTCTGGATTGCATGTTAGAGAGTACTACGTCTTAATAGACATTAATAAATTCTATTTAAATTCACCGATCTCATTAAGAACAAATCCTGAAACGATATATGAAACTATATGAGCTAATAGAGGGACCCGCTGGAAATATGTAAAGAGGCTCCTATAATTGTGAAAAATTAATCCCAGATTAATTATTCATCAATTATCAACTTCAAAACTATTTCACTAAAAGTTTGAAGCTGAACTCCTGTTTACATACCATATTACAAAAGCTCTCTTACGTAGTGCTTCTTCCATGATTTATTCATCGCTTGCGTAATCCCCATATGTTATCCACGATTGAATTAAGGACTTTTTCCATTTTACCTTTTCAATCATTTTAACTTAAAGTTCTATTATTCTCCATGGAAAGAACCACCAATTTTAAAACCATACAAGTGGTAAACCATCAGAGAATACAAAGTAAATCGATGGCCAAGATCTTATTATACTATCTTTCAATCCCCGAATAATGCCTTTAAGTAGATAACATATACTATCGTTAAGATAGCTATGGATTCCGTATCTATGAATATTGGTTTCTCCATCCATAAGTCAAGCACCCAAAACACAAGTATATTGACCATGAATTAACAGTGTCTCACCTATAGTGCATTAAAGTACATAAGTCATGGATACGAACTCAAGTAATCATTTCAGGATTAAGACTAACGCAGAATGATAATCAAAGCGTCATTGATTCTTATAAACGGAATTATTAAACCGAATCAATTAACACTTTAGGTCCAGTCCAATGTCATACCTTAATACTGGTATACATTAAAGTTTCTACTCGGAACCTATCCGATGGTCAAGACAAACCATCCCTCCAAGAAAGTAGACAACTTTTACAATCTTATCATGAATAAGATCCCCAAATCTTATTCCATCGATTGCGGACTATTTATTTAGACTGTTATCAAATTACTACGTCTTCTATGTATATCCCGTATACATATGGTAATCCAATATATTACCAACAGCCAAGGAGTATTTTATGTTTACTCAAAATAACCATACAATCAACAAATGAAAGTAAATAGTACACAACTTATTAAACATGAATAACCTCCTCTTATTAATATCAAAATGTCATATTTATAGAAAATCCCTAATATTGATTTTCTATCCTTATGACACATTTAGATCCCAACAATCTCTCACTTGCCCTAAGCGAGTAAATGTGACATATTACGCATCCCCATGCCTTCAACGTGTTCTTCGAATCTTCTGGCCACCAAAGTCTTCGTGAACGGGTTAGCAAGATTGTCCTCTGATGCAATTTTGCAAACCGTCACATTTCCACTCTCAACAAAGCCTCAGATAATGTGATTTTTTCTGTCAATGTGCTCACTCCACTTATGATGCTTAGGATCCTTGGTTTTAGCTATTGCTGCACTGTTGCCATAATAGAGCACCATAGCTTTATCCATACCAGGAACGAACTCAAGGTCACCAAGGAACCTGCGGAGCCATACCGCTTTCTTTGAGGCCTCACTGGCTGCCACATACTCGGCTTCCATGGTCGAGTCTGCAATGCAAGATTGTTTAATACTCCTCCACACAACAACACCACCTCCAAGGGTAAAAACAGATCCCGAAGTTGATTTTCTTGAATCCTGATCTGATTGAAAATTAGAATCTGTGTATCCTCTAGGAATAAGGTCCTGACCGGAATACACTAGCATATAGTCCATCGTTCTCCGTAGGTACTTGAGTATATGCTTGACCACATCCCAATGGTTCTATAACGCCCCAAATTTTGCTCTACGTACGTAGGGCCGTTACCATGTTTTCTTAACTTAAACGTCCCGACCATCCACGTAGAATTGACTACGTAAATGTGGGCCGCTACTTAACGTACTTAACTTAGTTTCTAAATCTAATACTTAGACTAATCGGGAAAATTTCGGAATAAAATTTTTTTTTTCTTCTTTCTTTTGAAACTTCATTTTAATATCGTAACTTGAAAATATTACGTTCATAAAACGTAACATGGTACATGTTCCTTAATCATACATGTACAACTTAATAATTTGTGAAAAATCTGCGTAGTGGTATCCCACACCGCCCTTCACTTGTTGCATCGTCTCCATGGCCCACCAAGTAAAGCTGCAGGCATCTTGCTTTTATCTACAGTATGAAATATAAACTGATGAGCTTTCGCCTAGTAAGTACAAACATGATCTCACAAAACATTTCAAACATCTTAAAAACATGCCAATCATCATGTACTTTATGCATGAACCATTTATAATCGATTTGAATGTCTTATGATTTATTATTATCTTGAACTTATTATCTTAATTACATATGGGCCCCTTGTGTGTACGTACCAAATGCGCGCAATCTCCAGAAAGTTAGGGTTTACAAGGCCCTTAACAATTATGGGAATCATAAACATAACATAACCCTTCACGATCTTGCGGAAGGTTGATTATACCCTCACGTATTAACGAGAGGTTGATAATCATAACTTGAACTTGAAACATATATCCTCCACCTAGCGGGACATTGGTACGACACCTTGCTTGTATGTTCTTACCATGTAGTTTAGTATTAGTAAACATGCCTCATGATGTCACTATATCATAACATGTACATACACATGGCATATCATAACTTAACATGGCATATCTTAGCATAGCATAGCATTTCGTAACTTAACCTGGCATATCTTGGCTTATCATCACATAACATAACTTGACGTAACATAGCTTAACATAACTTAAAATAGCTTAACATGACATGACATAGCATAACATGGCATAACATAGCATGACATAACATAGCATACATGGAACATGTCATATATTTGAAAATAGCTTACTATTTTCCATTCTGTAGGTGAGGTTTGTACTTACCTGTTGTCCTATGCTCTTGACTTAGCGTTCCATTACGTTATATCAATAGGTTCTATTCCTGTTTCAAATAGGGCGTAAGATAAAGATTAGCCTATCTTACTGTAAATCTTTTCATGCAATGTTGGTATCCTTAACCAACCTTCATTGGTAACCCTAGTCATATGTCCCCTTCCATATATCACCATATGATAACTTGTTTGGTTACATAGAGTAACCTTGGGTACTAAGCCCAATTATACTTAATCCATAATTCATTGGGTTATTCTAAGTAACCCTAGGTTTTAGGCCCATTATTAATTTTGGCATCTTGTTGGGTTACATTGGGTAACCCTTGGATTTAAGTCTTATTTATACTTGATCCATAATCCATTGGGTTATTATCAATAACCCTAAGTCTTAGCCTAATTCCAAATCTTGGTATCCTATAGGGTTATATTGAGTAACCCTTAAGGTGATGAACTTGGGTCAAACTTGGTTAACCCAAGTCAACTTTGGTCAACTATGGTCAACCCTCTATGGGTCAATCTTGGGCTTTGGGCTTGGCCCAGTAACTCGAATATCACTTCCGGTTACTATCCGTAATCATCTTGCTTACCAATTTTTGGTTTAAAACCCATTTTCCATTCCTTTGGAAACTTTGGTAGTTTAACTTAAAAAATCATTTACTTAACTTATAAAAATTCAATATTCTTAGAGTAAGGCTTTATAAAATCATTAAGGGCTGAAAACTGTTGAAAACTGCCATTGGAACAGTTTTCGTAGTTAAAAACATTGAAATACTATCTTTCTGTGTTTGTTTTGGGAAAATCCTGTGCAGGAATTTCCTGTTCCCTACACAGTTTTTAGAAATCTGATTTTATGTTAAAATCTATTTAAAATCTGAGAAAACTTTCTTCATGAAAGTTTTAGATCTCGAAAAATACTACAACTTTCATGTTTTACCTAAAACCCAGTTCTGCCTTCAACTTAGTCAGTTTCTATTTGAAACCTGCTGGCCGTGCACACTAAGTCTGGGCAGACTAGTCTCGGTTTTTCATAAAGACAGAGGCTATTGGAGCCTTATTTTGGAAAACTGCTCACGCGGCCCCCTAGAAAAAACTGTTCTAAACAACTTTCATGTTTTAAGTTTTCTCAAATTCGACCTCTAAGGGCCTCAAAATCAGCTTTCCAGAAAACTGGCCAGTTTTTACCCCGAATCTGGCAGTTTTCTTCTTAAATTCGTTTTACGTCCTAATTCGTGTATTCTAACTCAACCGAACACGTGGGAGCCTAGAAAACAGACATGCAGCGTTTTCTAACGTAAAACATACATCCATACTGTAATACCCGGAATTTTCATGGACTTAAGATTTCTCTATTTGTT
>CM046381.1:8629842-8644241 GCA_025413485.1 Ficus microcarpa
AGAAATTAGAAGTCCGCATGATGTGTTTGCAAGATGTTTTCATGAAAAATTATGAATCGCATGTGAAATTCATAATTTTATTAGCCAAGGTTAGAATTTTCTTTTAACCAGCTATGAGACTCGGTATAGAATGCCGAGGTTAGTAACGGCATTTTGAGTCGAAAGGAACGAAAAAGGATGTAATTTTTACGAAAGTCGAATGTTTGACCAAAAAGTTAAAGTTTGACCAAGGACGGGTCAAAAGGTTGACCTTGCAAGATGATGAAATGCAGTATAAGAAGAGACTGCGAACACTTTTTATGGTCAAGAAAGCAAGATTAAGCCTTAAAAACCACCCTAGAAATCAAGCACACCGAATTAAGATTAAGGGCATAAAGGTCTCCGAAAAATTAGAGAAAGAAAGTTTTTCGGTTCGATGTTACAATGAAGAATTTTTTTGGACCGAAGCACAGTAAGAAAATACGGAGCACAGTATTTGAAATAACTGTGTGACACAACAAAGAAATGAATTAAATTGGAGAAGAAGACAAGAACCAAACAAGATCCTTGTTTTAAGGGATGACCTCACGTGTGTGACATCACAAGCCTTAGGTGACTTTGAAAGAAAATTCTAGAAGACTCTAGAACCTTCTCCCTCCTTTCCACCCAAAAGCTTGCCACATGCTCCTTGAAAACCGGCCACATGTCTCCCTCTTTGTCCCTCAATATTCAGCAAGCACATGGAAAGGAAGGACAAAGCCTAAATTCAAGGAAAAAGAAGGGAGACATAAGCCACAATTTAAGGAGAAGCAACCAACCACTCCTCCTTTGCACCATTGAATGCCACATGTCCTCCCTTGACCCCCAAAAGTTTCGGCCACATGCCCCCTCCTCCCCCAAAATTCGGCAGCCATGTGAAGGCATGAGAAAAAACCCATTTTTGAGGAAAAAAGTTGATCAACCAAGCCTCTCCTTTCCTCTATAAACACCCCCTCAAGAAAACCCACATTTTATTCAAGAAAGGCAGCCAAACTCTGCCCATTTTCCAGCAGAAAAACCGTGGGGTGAGAGGGAGAGAAGGAGAAGAGAAATCAAGAAATTTTCTTAAGGGTTTTGCTTGTGTGTTGCTCGGGTTGCTAGGGGAGAAAAAAGAGAAATTTTGGAGCCTTGGAGACCCATTTTGGGCAGCCAAAACCGTGGGTTTGGGGAGTGAAAAAGGAGTGAAAAATCTGGAAATTTTTTAGGGGAAATCATGAGGTTTGAGTTCGGTTCTAGCAAAAAAACCAAGAGAAAATTTTGGAACCCTAGGTGGAGCCAAAACCGTGAGCTAAGGAACAAGAAGATTTGGGGATTTTCAAACCCTAACTTGGGTTAAGGTAAACTCTTAAACCAATCTTGAAATTAAGTTCAAGTTAAGCATTTTTATGATGATTCAAGTTGGTTTGTAAGGACATAAGTCCATGTTATTTTTTCAGCCCTAGTTTCGGTGGTATGTGCTTGATTAGGAGTTAGAGTTTGGTTGGCTTGATGATGATGATTTACTTGCATGATTTTATGCTTGAAAAATAGTTAGGATGCATGCTAGATGTGATGGTATGTCCCATGATTTTGGTCACAAAAATCTGCCTAAGGCAGTGGCTGATTTGGTTGCTAGATAAGGATGAATGTGATGCTTGATTTAATGGAACACCATGTAGCCAAAGACTAGGGTTTTCAATTTTTGGGGGCTGCATGGGTATGATGGATTGACATGCATGAATGTATGGGATGTTAGATACGCTGCTTGATTTATGTATAAGCTCCCGATGTGATCGGTCGAGATAGAATCCACGAAATAGGACGTAAACCGGACTAAGCAATCGAAACTGCCATTTCAGATTCGAAACTGGCCAGTTTCGGGGAAGTGAAATTTTAAGGCCCTTAGAGGCCGAACTGGGTAAAAGTTAAAACATGAAAGTTGTTCGGAAGGGTTGTTCCTAGAGGATAACATGGACAGATTTCTAAAATAAGGCTCCAATGGCCTTCGTTTTTATGAAAACCCGTGGCTGATCCCCAGACCCAGTTTTCACTCGGTTTTTCAGGGTCAGCCAGTTTCAAACGAAAACTGGTACGAATCTAGGTAGAACTGGATTTTACGCAAAACATAAAAGTTTTAGTATTTTTCGATAGCTACAACTTTCGTGAAGACAAGTTTTTCAGATTACGAATGGATTTTTAAACTAGGTTTGTTTTATGAAGGGTGCGCAGGGAATCCGAAATTCCTGCACCTTAGTTTTACAAAAATGTTTTCTAAAAAGATGTAAAGTGTCTTTAAAATGTTATTTTAGCTACGAAAATTGCTCCAAAGGCAGTTTCTAGCTTTGGATGATTTTATAAAAGATCTGTTTCTAAAACCATGAATTTTAAGGGTTTTAAAAGTTATTCCTCAACTCTTTCAAGTTAAGAAAGGAATTAGATTTTAAATGATTTTAAAGTTGAAAATCTCCTCAACTTTTCCATGTTAAGGAGAGAAATGAAATTTTAAGAGTTTTGGGATTATTCACCCAAAGTTTTCAAGTTGAAGAAAAATGGAATTTTTCCAAGTTAAGGGAAAATAAGATTTTTCATGTTAAGAAGAAAAGTGGAATTTTAAGGGTTCGGAATTGAAATTCCACAGTTTACCAAGAAGTAAGGAAAATGGGATTTTAGCCAAGTATTTTCAAGATGAAGGAAGTAAGAGTTTTTACAAGCAAACTAAATGATTCTTGGAAGACAATTTCACAAGATTTTCTAAGAATAAGAAAACGAGATTTTCTAGATAAAATGGTAATCAAGCCGACTACGAATGGTAACCGGTATTATATCCGAGTTACTGGGCTAAGCCCGAAGCCCAACGTTTCACCCAAAGGGGGTTGACCTTAGTTGACCACATGTTGACTTCGGTTGACCATAAGTTTGACCTTTAGGGTTACTCAATATAACCCTAAAGGATACCAAGATCAATGAAATGGGCTAAGATCTAGAGTTATTGATGAGATAATAATCCAATGGATTACGGATCAAGTAAAAGTAAAACATAAGCCCAAGAAGAACGAAGTGACCAATCAAGTTTAACAAGAGGTTTTTGAGGGGACATACAGCACACACATCTAGGACTGCTCATGGATGTTAATTAGGATACCAACATCATAAGTCATGATTTATGGTAAGATAAGATGACCTTATCTTACATCTTGATTGAAACAGGAATATGAACCTGTTGATATATCACGAGGAACGCTACGCCAAGAGCGTAGGACCTAAGGTAAGTACAAACCTCACCTGTGGTATGGAAAAATAGTAATGTATGTTCAAATATGCAATGCTATGTTTTAAAGAAATCATGTTTTTAACGAGGCCATGATTTAAAGAATTTCAAGTTTTAAAGAATGCCATGTGTTAAAGAAGCCAAGTTATGTTAAAATATGTCATGTGCATGTATAAGATATGATTTTGTGACATCATAAGGTATGTTCACCAATGATAAACCACTTGGTAAAAATTCACAAGTAAAGTGTCGTACCAACCTCCCCCAAGGTGGAGGATTTTTCATATTCAATTAATGGATTCGCCCTCTCGTTGATGCGGGAGGGTGTAATCACTCATGTTTTCCCAGAGCAATTAGGGACCTTGCAAACCCTAACTGTATCTGGAGGCGCGTTATATGTTAAGGGTATGCACACTATGGGGCCCATATGAAAGATAAGTACAAGTTAAAAGGAATGCATAAATGAACATAAATGGTTCATGCATATTATATGATGATGTATGTTTTCAAGATGTTAAATGAAGAATGTTTTGTGAGATTAAAGTTTGTACTTGCTGAGTGTAAGCTCATCAGATATATTTCATACTGCAGGTATAGATATAAAGGCTTGTAGCCTTACTTGTGTAAGACTTGAAATTTTGTAGACTTGTAATCTCCTTGTTCATAAGGAATTAGAGTCTAATTTATGTGTTTATGATGTGTTATATGAAAAATTATGAATAATAATGAGAAATTTATAATTTTATTTGAATAATGTTTGAGTTCTCATTTAATGATTATGAGACTCAATTAATGATTTACGAACGAAGAATGAGGTTTTTAAAGGAAAAAGAACGAAAAAAGATAAAATTTTACGAAAGTCAACTTTGACCGAAAAAGTCAAAGGGTTGACCAAAAAGTCAAAGGGTTGAACAAAAAGTCAAAGTCTGACCGGGACGGGTCACAACGTTGACTTCACAAGTATGATGAAGGAATATGGAAAGAATCTCCGAAAATGAAGTTTTATAAGCCATAAATCCACCGTAGAAAAATCAAGCACACTGAAATCGAATTAAGGGCAAAAAGGTCTCCGAAAAATTGGAGAAAGAGAGTTTCGGTCCAAAATTTACATGGAAGAATTTTTGGACTAAAATATAAAATAAGAATGCTCATCACAGTATTGGAAATAACTGTAGAGCGCGAAAGGAGCTGTGAAATAACGAAATGGCCAAACAAGACCTTGGTAGAGCTAGTGGAAGATGACCTCACCTCAATGACATCACCTTCCACTAACTCAAAGTTGCATCATGTGGAGTTCACCATGCATGATGGCCGGCCACCCATGGGAGACAAAAGGAAAAGAAAAAAAAATGGGAAAACCTAGAATTAAGGAGAAAAGGTGCACCAACTTTTGTCCATCACAAGTCTCCCATTCCCTAGTCACTTTTGCTTAAAATAATGAGTCAAACTCATGCTTTTTCCCCTTGAAATCCGGCTGCCATCAGCCCCCACTCCACTCACAATGGTCGGCAACTAGAAGAGAAAAAGGAAGGGAATTGGTTTAGTTTTGGGAACTAAATGTCCAACCAAAGCCTAACCAAGTCAAGGACACATGCCCATGCTTGTGACCTCATTCTCCACTAACTAAAATTGAGCATGTGAGCTTGTCTTTCCCTCTCCAAAACCGGCAGCACAACCCCTCTCCCACTCCCTTAAATTCGGCTGCAATGGGAAAAGAAAAGGGGACAAGCAAGACATGACTTAAAGTCTTAATTCAAGGGCCAAAAAGGGGGAGCTAGTAGGGGAATTTTCTAGAGATCTCTAGGGCCCTACATGGCTGCCACATACTCCTCCCTTCCTCTTCATTTTCGGCAGCACACCTCCCCAATCTCTCCCTTGGATTCGGCCAGCTAGAAGGGACAATAAAGACAAGACTAAAGCCTTGAATTAGGGGCAAGAAACCAACCACTAGTCATTCAAGACATCCCTTCTATTTTTCCCTTCTCATTTCCTTGTCAAAGACAGCCAAAACCCTTTGCTTTGTCTTCAGAAATTCGGCAGCAAGAGAGGAAGAGAAGAGGAGAGAGTGAGAGCAAGAAAAATTCTTGAAGTGCTCATCCTTGAGGGCACGGTTTTGCAAGAGAAAAAGTGAGAAAATTTTGTGGTTTCTTTCAAGACTTGTAGCCGAAGTTGAGAGAGGAGAGAGGAGGGGAAAAATCTGGAAATTTAGAGGGAAAATCTTGAGGAGAGGTTCGGATTTGAGTGGTCTAGCAAGGAACCAAGAAGAAAAATTTTTGGTGCACCATTTGTACCAAAACCGTGAGCCACCAAGCAAGGAAGGATTTGAGAAAAAAAATCTTGGGGATTTCTCCAAGAGTTGGCCGAACAAGCAAGAGAGGAAGAGGTAAGAAAAACTTGGATTTTTCTTCTTGTGATTTTCGGTTTTAGAAGGAGCAACAAGAGCTCACAAAAATTTCTTGGATCTCATCTTTTTTATGGAGAAGCCGTGGGACTAGAAGGCTAGAAGGAAGGAAGGAAGATTTTGGGATTTTAAAACCCTAACTTGGGTTTAAGGTAAATCTCTTAAAACCATCTTGATTTTGAGTTCCTTTTGAGTAGTTTGATGTTGATTCAAGTTGGTTGTAAGGACATAAGTCCATTTAATTTTCAGCCCTTATTTTTGTTGGTGTGTGTGCTTGATTTGGAGTTAGGGTTTGGTTGGCTTGTTTTGTTATTTGCTTGCTTGATTTATGCTTGCTTGATGATGGATTTTTCATGCTAGAAATTAGGTTGTATGTCCCATAAGATGAGGCCAAAAATCTGCCAAGGCAGCCCCCCCCTTGATGCATGCTAGCTTAGGGTAAAATGATGATGCTTGTATGTGTTAATGCATATGCTAGAGCCAAGCAACCCTAGGTTGTTAAATTTTCGGAATTGGGTTGCATGGGTTGAATGAGATGGATTTATGGGTTTCAATGGGACGTTAGAAGCGCTGCTTGTTGTTGTCTAAGCTTCCGATGTGATCGGTCGAGATAGATTCCGTGAAATAAGACGTAAACCGAAATAAGGAACCGAAACTGCTAATTCGGATTCGAATCTGGCCAGTTTCGGGAAAGGGTAATTTCAAGGCCCTTAGAGGCCGAACGGGGAAAAAATCAAAACACGAAAGTTGCTCGGAACAACTTTTCCTAGGGGACAGCGTGGACAGAATCTTGAAATAAGGCTCCAACGGCCTCCGTTTTACCCAAAACCCGTGGCTGATCCCTGGGACGTTCTTCACCCAGTTTTTCAGAGTCAGCCCGTTTTCAAATAAAAACTGGTACTGATCTAGGCCGAACTATATTTTTCTTGAAACATGAAAGTTTTAGCTTTTTTCAAGGGCTACAACTTTCGTGAAGACAAGTTTTTCAAATTCCAAGCCGATTTTTAAACTGGGCGTGATTTATGAAGGTGCGCAGGGAGTCCGAAATCCTGCACATGAGTTTCACGAAAATATTTTTCTAGAAAAATTGTGAAGTGCTCTTAAATGGTTATTTTAGTTTCGGAAACCGTTCAAAAGGCGGTTTCCGGCCCCAAATGATTTTATAAAAGATTTATTTTGAAAACCATGAATTTTAAGGGCTCGGGTTTGAAATTTCACATTTTTCTCCGAAGTAAAGAAAAAGAGGGTTTCAACCAAGAGTTTATAAGTTAAAGAAAATAAAGAGATTAAGCCAAAGTATTTTCTAATTAAAGGAGTTAGAATTTTTACAAGCAAAATGAAGGATTTTTAGAAATTAATTACACAAGATTTTCCAAAAATAAGGAAGAGGAATTTTAAAGTAAAATTGGTAAGCAAGCCGATTACGAACGGTAACCGGATATTATATCCGAGTTACAAACCCAAAGATAACCAAGGGTTGACTAAAGGTTGACCCAAGGTTAATTAAAGTTAACCTTAAGGGTTACCCAACATAACCCTAAGGGATACCCACATGTATATCTGGGCTAAGATTTAAAGGGTTAATGGAAATAACCCAATAACAAGGATGTATGAGCAAAGCCCAATAATAGAACAAGGCTCTAACCAGAAGGGTTACCCAACGTAACCTCTTAAGGATTAATCGAAGTTCGTTAAAGAATGGGGATTAAAGTGGCTAAGATGGATATCATGTATAAGGGACATACAACCAAAAGTAGATGTGAGTGTTGGTAGGTCACCAACACCTTACGAAAGGATCCTGATCCTATATTTTTGGTATATCAGGAAGGTGAATTGCCGTTGCCGACAAATTTAAGGAACGCAATTTTAAGGATACGGCACTAGAGGTAAGTACAAACCTCACCTGCAGTATGAAAACTAATAAATTATGTTCAAGTATGTGGTTTTCAAATATGCTGCAATATGTTGTGTGCTATATCTATGAAATGCCATGTTTATTAAAAAGTGCTATTTTTGCAAAATGCTATGTTTATATAAAAGTGCTATTTTCGCAAAATGCTATGTTCGTAAAAAGGTGCTATATTTGCAAAATGTCATGTTTATAAAAATGTCATGTTTGCAAATGCCATGAATGAAAAGAATGACATGCCATGTTATTAATGAGATAAAAAGTATGTTATCATATAGTGACATCATAAGGTATGTTCACTAAGGATAAATAACATGGTAAGAAATCACAAGTAAAGTGTCGTACCGACCTCCCATAAGGTGGAGGATTTTCATGTTCAAGTAAAGGATTCACCCTCTTGTTGATGCGGTAGGGTGTAATCACCCAATGTTCCCAGAGCAGTTAGGGACCTTGCAACCCCTAACTGTATCTGGAGGCGCGCTAAATAAATGATGTTACGTACACTATGGGGCCCATAAGAAAGATAAGTAAGTTAAAAGAAATGCATAAATGGAACATAAATGGTTCACGCATATGCATATGATGATGTATGTTTTCAAGATGTTTTAATTGTTATGTGATATTATGTTTGTGCTATTATGTTTGTGCTTACTGGGCGAAAGCTCATTCAGTTATATTTCATACTGTAGGTAAGAAACCTGCAGCCTGAATGGTGGGCAGTGTGTGGACGATGGGGCGGCGGATGAAGGCGGTATGGATACCACTACGCATAGTTTCCGCAACCTATTTTTGAGTTAAGAAGTTTTGTATATAAGTATATACATGTTGAAGACAAGTTATGTATTATGGTATTTTGGAACTAAAGACCTTAAGTAAACTTTTACTTAAGTGGAAATGATATATTGCTAATGACAAATGCTTTTATAAGTATGTTTAAAAAAAAAAAGGGAGAAAAAAAAATCCCTAATTTTCAAGTAAAGTTAAGTAAGTAAGTAAGGCGTGACGGCCCTACGTAGTAAGGGGGCGTCACAACTTGGTGGGCTTGGAGATGATGCAGCAAGTGAAGGGTAGTGTGGGATACCACTATGCATATTTTCCGCACTATGTTTAAGTTATGAAGTTTTTTTTAAGTATGTTAAATGTCAAGTTACGCTATGTATGTATGTAAGGTTTTCAAGTCACGATTTCAATAGAAAGAGAAGTTTAAGTTATCAAGTTTCAAAAGAAGTTTAAAAAAAAAAAATTTATTCTGAATTTTCAAAAAGGTTTAAGTCAAGAAAAGGTAAGGTGACGATCCCTCATCCGCGTGGTCGGTCCCACAAGGGTGGTGGTTCGGGTCGTCACATATACATCATCCAAACATCTTGGGACATATCACAAACACATTAAAGACATGCATGCAAACCCTAATAATCATGCAAGCATATTATCAAAACATGCACCAAAACATGATTTGAGACCTTGAGACCCTAATCAAGCACATAACCAAGCACTAAACCCATTGCATGAAAATAATGGATGAGCTTATACTCTTACAATCCAACTTGAAAATACACTTAAATCTCCAAATTGAAGCTCAAACCAAAAAGCTTAGGGTCAAAGGGTGATTACCTTAATCCACACCAAGATTGGTGCTAGGTTTTGGGTCTAACTCTTTCCCCCTTTGCTCATCACCACAGCCAGCCATTCCCCTCCAAATAGGGTTCCAATTTTCGGCCATACACATGGAAACACAAAAAAACTTGAATCAAAACTTAATTGAAGAACTAGAGGGGTTTAGGAGGATTACCATTATTACCATAACTCTTTGAGATTGGATCTAAACTTTTGGATCCAAACTTTTTCTTCTAACTTTCTTCTCAAGAAAATCCGGTTTCCCTCTATGGAATTTCTTTCAAGATTTTCGGCCACCATCCTTGGAATTTCACTCAAAAATCCGGCCTTACCATACTCTTCCTTTGCTTGCTTCTCTCTTTTTCTTTTTCTCAAGAAAGCCGACCCTCTCATGGCTTTTTCTCACCTTTAGGTTCGGTTTCTAGGGAAGGAGAAGAGAAGAGAAAGACTAAAGAAAATGAACTAAACTTTTGCCCAACACTCCTACCTATGGCCGGCCATACACCAAGCAAAGCAAGGGTGAGTCACCAAGATTGGCTTATTCAGCAAGCTTTGTTGCCTTGTTCACCAAGTGTTCCATGCTTACCTCACCATGATGATATCATATTGATGACATCACTTGCTTACATCATGCTTACATCACTTGCTTACATCATATTTTTCAAAAATTACACTTTAGCCCATAAGGACAAAATATTTGCATTTTAGTCCCTGCGGGTGATCGGCTATGATAGAGCCACTTGGCTTCCAATTCCTTCATAATTATCCACTTGATTCCAAGAATTCATTAATATAATTATACAGTCAATTTCCTTACTAACTTCGATAATATCAATACTGTTTTGTCCTAAAACAGTATTATCATACTAAATTGTAGTCCAAAATCTAGCTGCATAAAATTGGACTACGTAAAAATTTTTCTTAGGACTTGAAACTATTTAGCCCTTATTGCTCCAAATATTGTGCTTGATTTTTCTAGGGTGGTCTCACAGCTTATTCTTACTTATTCGTCCATAATGACGGTTTTCCGCAGTATAATTTTCATACTGCTTATCGTATAACAGTACTGTCATATTTTTGACTCCTATGATCAACCTTTGACTTTTTAGTCAACTTTGACTTTTTCCGGTCAAACTTTGACCAACATAAAATTATGAATTTTATTAAGCCTTTTTTCCTTAAAAGGCCTTATGCTTGGCTAAGTAATCTATTATTGAGTCTCGTAGCTATTTAAACGAGAACTCAAACATATATTAATATTTAACTCATATCATGAGTTTTATATCGTCATACATATTTCAATCTTAAATTTTTCCTTATCTCAAAGGAAATCATAAGCCATAAAAATTTGGGATATTACAGGTTCGGTCCCAGATTCGACTGATATCGACTTACCATACCAACCGCAAAACAAATGTCAAGTCTAGTGCATAACATAGCGTACATAAGACTATCTACCGCTGATGCATAAGGTACATTTTTCTTACGCTTCCTTTCTTTCGATATCTTCGGACAGTCATCTCTAGAAAGCTTGATTGCAATCCTGAAAGGTTGGGCACCTTTCTTGGAATCCTTCATAGAAAACTTCTCAAGTACTTTATCAATGTATAAAGCTTGGGAGAGTGCTATCGTTTTGTTCTTTTTATCTCTAAAGAGTTGAATACCAAGAACATAACTAGCTTCTCCTAAGTCCTTCATGTCAAACTGTTTGGCTAACCAAACTTTGACAAATGATAATGTTGCCACATCGTTTCCAATAAGCAATATATCATCTACATAAAATACAAGGAAAACCACTTTCTCGTTCTTGATACATTTATAAACACATGGTTCATCAATGTTTTGTTCGAATCCATAGGTTTTGATCGCTTGATCAAACCTAATATTACAAGAACGAGATGCTTGCTTTAATCCATAAATGGATTTAAGCAACTTGCATACTTTGTCTTCTTGGCCCTTTGCCTTGAACCCGTCTAGTTGCATCATATAGATATCTTCCTCAAGAGTGACATTCAAGAAAACTGTCTTGACATCCATTTAGCAGATCTCATAATCGAGAGCAGCCGCAATGGATAAAAGAATGCGGATTGACTTGAGCATTGCTACAGGCGAGAAGGTTTCATCATAATTGATTCCTTCTTTCTGCATATAGCACTTCGCTACAAGTCTTGCCTTGAAAGTTTCCACTTTCCCATCTGTTGGAAAAAACAGATCTAGTATCAAAGTTACGGCGCAGCGGAAGTTTTAAAATTTTATGTCGTTTCCGGAAACGAAGCTCATGATGCATATAACAACAAATTAAATTCATGATCAAGCATACCTTATTTCTTGGATTCCGGAATTGCTAGAGCGTTTGACCAACGTGTCTTCTCTACTATTCTCGAGTTTCACGTCTCAGAGTGTGTGTAGGCACACGTTCTATGAATCCAAGCGACCGGTAATACTTTTCGAAGTCTGGATCCCTCCTTCTCAATTCTGATGATCCTCGTTGAGAATTTGATCCAGCTTCTTTCTTCAAAACTACAAAACAGGAACCGGTTAACCTCCTATGAAAATTATCACTCGGTTTAATCTTCCTCACAATTTTGATTCAATGGAATTTTCTTTCTTTTTCTCTCTCACAAGATAGCCGAATTTTTGATATGGAAGAAACCAAAAAAAAAAAAATGTTTTTCTCCCAAAAAACATTTCCCCTTTTAAAAATATCAAAAATTGATTTTTCAAGTACTCCTAGCCTTTATATAGTATTCCAATCCTTTTCAAAATTTATCTCCTTCTTGAAAAATAAATAATAATTATTTTTCTAGATAAATTTTGAACCAAAAGATCATACAACTTTAGGACTAGATTCATTGAACCTAAAAACAATTTTTCAAGAGGAAATTAATCAAAAAAAAAAATTCGGTCACTTTGAGATAAATCATGATTAGTGGTTCAAATTTTAAATCAAGAATCTAGACTAGTCAAAAGTTCCTAGTCCTATTTAGATTCAAACTTCTTTTAAACCTTTTCGAATTTAAATAGGATTCACATATTTGAATAAATATTTTCCATAAACATTATCCATATTAATTAATTTAAATCAATGAAATATTTCAAATTTTCTTTCCTCACAAAAACCATGCACCTCTTTAATTAGGAAAGAAAAATCCATGAAATAATCTCCATTATTTAAACCAATTAATAATTTAATGTTAGGAATATATTTAAATAATTTTGAAACAAAATTTTCTTCCCTCCATACAATTAAAAAACGTGCACCTATTATAATTAGGAGAGAAAAATTTTGTTTTCCAAAATTCAAACACAATCTTATTTTCAAAATTCAAATTAACCAATCACATGCTGACAAATCATTTGTCTACAAATTTCACATGTCCAATCCTTTCTGGATTGCATGTTAGAGAGTACCATGTCTTAATAGACATTTCTAAATTCCATTTATAATTTACCGATCTCATTAGGAACAAATCCCGAGACACTTCGTGGAACTATATGAGCTAATAGAGGGACCCAATGGAAATATGTAAAGAGGCTCCTATAATTGTGAAAAATTAATCCCAGATTAATTATCCATCAATTATCAACTTCAAAACTATTCCACTAAAAGTTTGAAGCTGAACTCCTGTTTACATACCGTATTATGAAAGCTCTCTCACGTAGTGCTTCTTCCATGATTTATTCATCGCTTGCTTAATCCCCATATGTTATCCATGATTGAATTAAGGACTTTTTCCGTTTTACCTTTTCAATCATTTTAACTTAAAGTTCAATTATTCTCCATTGAAAGAACCACCAATTGTAAAACCATACAATTGGTAAACCACCAGAGAACACAAAGTAAACTGATGGCCAAGATCTTGTTATACTATCTTTCAATCCCCGAATAATATCTTTAAGTAGATAACATTTACTATCGTTAAAATAGCTATGGATTCCGTATCTATGAATCTTGATTTCTCCATCCATAAGTCATGCACCCAAAACACAAGTATGTTGACCATGAATTAACAGTGTCTCACCTTTAGTGCATCAAAGTACATAAGTCATGGATGCGAACTCAAGTAATCATTTCAGGATTAAGATTAATGCAGGATGATAATCAAAGCATCATTGATTTTTATAAACAGAATTATTAAACCGAATCAATTAACACATTAGGTCCAGTCCAATGTCATACCTCAATGCTGGTATACATTAAAGTTCTACTCGGAACCTATCAGATGGTCAAGACAAACCATCCCTCCAAGGAAGTAGACAAACTTTACAATCTTATTATGAATAAGATCCCCAAACCTTATTCCGTTGATTGCGGACTATTTATTTAGACTGTTATCAAATTACCACGTCTTCTATGCATACCCCATTTATATATGGTAATTCGACATATTACCAACAGCCTAGGAGTATTTTATGTTTGCTCAAAATAATCATACAATCAACAAATGAAAGTAAATGGAACACAACTTATTAAACATGAATAATTTCCTCTTATTAATATCAAAATGTTATATTTACAGAAAATCCCTAATATTGATTTTCTATCCTTATGGCACATATAGATCCCAACACCATCCACACCTCTCTTCCTCTTGTATACCCACTTACACCCAATCGGTTTTATGCATTGGGGTAAGTCTACAAGTTTCCAGACCCCATTGGAATCCAAGGATTCAATATCGGTGTTCATAGCCTTTTGCCAAAAACTAGAATCAACATCCTCCAAAGCTTCCTTGTATGTAGCCGGATGATCAACGTGTTCTATGGATTCTGCTTCAAAAACTTCACCATTGAACATGTACCTTTCAGGTTCCCTGATAATTCTCCCACTACGATGAAGCTCTCGTGGTTGTTGATTCTTTAGCGGTTTTTCCACAGGGTTTTCAGTGACTTTAGGAACATCTAAACCCGAATTCATCTCCTTAAGCACTACTTTGCTACGAGGTTTAAAGTCTTCCATGTAACTTTCCTTCAGGAATGTTGCATGTGTGGAAACGAAGACTTTATTTTGCTTCGGATTATAGAATATACCACCTTTTGTCCCTTTTGGATAGCCAACAAACAAGCACACTTCTGATCGTGACTTCAACTTCTTCGCTTCCTTATCCAGGACGTGTGCCGGACAACCCAAAATTCAAATATGATTCAAATTAGGTTTCCTATTCATCCATAACTCGTAAGGAGTTTTCGGAACTGATTTGGAGGATTTG
>CM046381.1:8644341-8671919 GCA_025413485.1 Ficus microcarpa
AATTTTCAGCAGCAAAACCGTGAGTGAGAGGGAGGAGAGAAATCAAAAATTTTCTTGATCCAATCTTAGGTTGATTTTCGGTTTTGTGAGGAACCATTAGGGAGAGCTAGAAAAAAAATTTTTCTAGCCCATTCCATGGCTGTAGCCGTGGGTTAGCAGCAGGGGGAGGCAGTGAGGAACCACAATTTTTGGAAAACAAAATTTTGGGTTTGAGTAAGCAAGCACAAGGGTGAGTTTTGAGTGAGTTTGGGAGTCAAAATCCTTCCTTTGGTACCCACGGGTTTGTGTGGTGCAAGGTGCAGAAAATTTTCGGTTTTTGGGGTGCAATTTTGGGTTGCAGCCGAGCCTTAGGGAGGGCAGATTTGAGGTCAAAATTTTGTGTCATTTTGGGTGAGCTAGAACCGGTTCTAGGAGCTAGAACCAAGGGGTGAGTTTTTGGTTCAAACCTTAAGCCAACCCTACCATTTCAAGGTATTTTTCCAAAACCTAATCTTAGTTTCATTTAAACTTTTTAAAGTAAAGTTTAAATGTATTTCAAGTTCAAGTTTATAAGAGCATAAGCTCATTTTATTTTGTGCCCATTAAGTTAGATCTTTGTGCTTGATTAGTACGTAAGGGGTGGTTGGTTCAATTATGCAATGTTTATGTATGCCTATGCTTGATTGACTATAGGTTGCATGTTAGAAACATGAATGAGGTTATATGTCCCCAAGTATGTTAGTAAGAGCAAGAATGCATGTTAGGATGCTAGTTTGAATGATATAGCATTGTTTGACTTGAATGGTTGATGTATGCTAAGAGATAGAACCATGCAGCCATGGTTTGTGCAACCGGATTAGTAGGGCTGCATGGGTACGTTGGGAAGGCATGTTAGAACATGCGGGATGTTAGAAACGTTGCATGATTTGTCATTAAGCTCCCGATGTGATCGGTTGAGGTAGAAACCGCAAATTAGGACGTTAACCGGGTTAATTAGCTAAGGCTGCCAGTTCGGGTTCCACACTGGCCAGTCGTAGGAAAGAGGTAATTGCAGGTCCTTAGAGGCCGAATGGGCGAAAACCTAAAACACGAAAGTTGTAGAACAGGGTGTTTCCTAGGGGGCAGCGTGGACCATTTCGCAAAATGAGATTCCAAAGGCCTCTGTTTTCACGAAAAACCGAGAGTGGTCCAGTCAGACCTAGTTTTTATGATCAACGAGTTTCAAATTAAAACTGGTATTGATCTAAGCAGAATCAGATTTTTTGTAAAACACAAAAGTTTTAGAACTCTTCGAAAGCAAGAACTTTCATGAAGATAACTTTTTCGGATTCCAAAGGGATTTTTAAATACAACCTGATTTCGGAAAACTGCGCAGGGATCAAGAAATTCCTGCACAGAATTTTCTAGAACCAGTTTAGGAAAAACTGTTTTTTATTTAAAAACATTGTTTTGAACATGGAGACTGTTCCAAAGGCAGTTTCCGACCCTCAGACGTTTTATAAAAGCAGTTCTATCTGTCAGGAAGTTTTAGAAGAATTTAAAGAAAGTTGGGCTTAACTGCCTAACTCTTTCAGAAATTTAAAGAAAGTAAAGTTTTTCAAGTTCAAGGTTTGCAAGTTAGTAGTCACGAAATGTAACCTGGATTTACACCCGAGTTACCAGGCTTAGCCCAAAGCCCAAGCTTGACCCGAAGAGGGTTGACCTTAGTAACCTTAGAGGTTAACGTGAGTTAACCTAGTAGAGATTCAGCTCAGTTATGAGCAAAGAGTTTAGCAGAAAAGGTTATCCAACGTAACCTAGTAAGTTACGAGATACGATTTCATGGGGTTATCAGATATAACCCAAAGTGTTAAGGTTACTCAGTGTAACCTAGTATGAGATAGTTTATAGTTAGGGGGACATATAACAAAGCATGTATGAATTTTGGTTGAAGACCAACATATTATGGTCATAGATTAGAGACCTTACTTAAGTCCTTCGGTTAAGCAGGACATACCCAGTAGCTAAACGTGGAAGCGGAGCAGCTTAGCATCAGAGATAGAAACAGTAAGTACAACGCTGCCTACAGCATAGGCTAGTAGTTGTATACTTACTTAGAGATGAGTTCAGTGTTCAGTGTTCAGTGCTATATGCTATATCTATATACTATGCTAGATGCCATGTTTAGATAACATGTTTTATAGATGCCATGCAGTATGTAAGTTCAGATTTCAGTAGTAAGCATGATTTAAGAATAGGAACATCATGATGCATGTTCACCAAATCTTATAAGAACAAAAAGTCTCAGATAGACTTTAAAGGCAGTTCAGATGGCAAGCATGCTTGCCGGTGTCGTACCACCCGCTCGCAGGTCGGGTTTGGACTATGGTTTAAGTTGGACAGGGCTGGCCGCCCCAACCACTCCATGGTTGCGCGCCGGGTACGTTCACCTCAGTAAGGGGCCCATTAGCAGATTAAGTAAGAAAGACAGTAAGTAAGTTAGTAGCAGATAACAGAGCATAATATAAACATAACCGGTTCATGCATATGTTTATCAGTTTATGTTCAGTGCAGTAGTTAGCAGTACGTGTGCAGTAGTTGCCAGTATATGTTCAATGCAGTGTTGACATGTTATGATGTTAGTAGTATGTATGTTGCGGTATAGGAGTTGTACTTGCTGAGCGAAAGCTCATTGTTTTAAGTTTATGCTGTAGGTAAGCAACCTGTCAGCAATCTTTGATACAAGATGGAGGAGCGCGGTCGGGCAATGTGAAATCGTGGGGAATGGAAGTCGCTACGCGTTTACATCTTTTTAGATATGTTAATTGAGAATTGTATTTTCGTAGTGGTTACGTGCTAATCAGCATGGTATAAAAAAAAAAAAATTTCCGTTGTGTTTTCGAATACTAAGTAAGTATTATTTTCAGTAGTCAGCTGCAGTAGTAAGCAGTTAGTAACAAACAGTAGAGTAGCGCACTGGCGCCAAGTCGGGGCGTTACAAGTTCGGCCTCTAAAGGCCTTAAAATTTCACTTTCCCGAAACTGGCCAGTTTCAAATCCGAAATGGCAGTTTCGGTTGTTTAGTCCGGTTTACGTCCTATTTCGTGGATTCTACCTCGACCGATTACATCGGGAGCTTATACATAAATCAAGCAGCGTTTCTAACGTCCCATACATTCAAGCATATCAATCCCGCTCGCCCATGCAACCCCAAACCGAAAGCCTTAACCTTGGGCTGCATGGTTTCTAGTCTAGCATTTCACACCAACAAGCATCCATCATCTCATCCCCTAGCTAGCAGCCGACCAGCCACTGTCTAGGACAGGTCTTGTGACAAAAAATCAAGGGACATACCAATCACATCTAGCATGCATCCTAACCATTTTTCAAGCATAAATCATGCAAGCAATCATCATGAACAAGCCAACCAAACCCTAACCCCTAATCAAGCACACACACCACAATCTAGGGCTGAAAATTTAAATGGACTTATGTCCTTACAAACCAACTTGAATCACCATAAAAACGCTAGATTTGAACTTAATTTCAAGCTTGGTTCAAGAGTTTACCTTAAACCTAAGTTAGGGTTTGGAAATTTCCAAGATCCCCTTGCTCCTTTGCTCACGGATTTGGCTCCAACTTGGCACCCAAAAATTTTTTGTTGGATCCTTACTTGATCCACTCAAAGCCGAGCACTACCATATGATTTACCCCCAAAATTTTCCAGATTTCTTCTCCTTTTTCTCCTCCCCAAACCCACGGCTGCACACCCCAAAATGGGTCTCCAAACTTCTCAAAATTTTTTCTTCTTTCTCCCTAGCAAACCCGAACACTCCAAGGAAGAAAAGCCCTAAGAAAATTTTCTGATTTTTCTTCTCTTTCTCACCCTCAACCCACGGTTTTTCTTGCTGGAAAATTGGCAGAGTTTGGCTGCCTTTTTTGATTAAAAAGAATGGGTTTTATGAGGGGGTATTTATACAGAAAGGGAGGAGGTATAGGCTGCCCATTGGGGGCTGTTGTGGCCGGCCATTTTGGGGGACAAATGGCACCCATTGGGTGGAAGGTGTAACGCCCCCAGATCCACGTAGGGCTAATTACGCGAACTTGGGTCACTACCTTACTTGCTTAATTTAAAACTTGAAGAAAATTGCGAAATTTTTTTTTTCTTTTCTTTTAAAACTTCTTTTGAAACTTCAAAAGACTTAACTTCATTTTAAAAATCATGACTTGAAAACTGCTCGTGCATAAAACATAAAACCTTAAACTTAATCTTAAACATAAACTTAAAACTGATTCTCATTCGTAAAACTTAACTCCTTACTATGTACTCACTCGAGTACCGAGCTTTCACCCCTTGGGGAAGCTACTATACATAAACATAACATAAACCATGGACCAGACCCGACCTAATGTGGATCGGTATAACACGAGGTAATTCGCTTGCCATACATACTGAAACTGAAACTGAAACTGTATCATACATACATAAAACATAATGAAAACACATTTTTCATTTTAACATATTTTGGAAACCCGTAGTGGTGTCCATTCCCACGTTTCACAGTCCGCAGCGCCATCTCTCCACAGCTTTGCATCAGGTATTGCCGATAGGTAGCTTACCTACAGCATGAACGTAAGTAGTGAGCTAAAAAGCTCAGTAAGCACAATATTCAATCCGCATGCAAATGAAATGCACGAATACATGAACCAATTATGATTTATTATTAAATCAATTATGGTTTCTCTACTAATTATCTCTATACCATGTGTGCCCGTACGGAGGTACATAACCATGGAGTGGTTGAAGGTGGTCCATCAAATCCAACTCAAACCATGAAACAAAACGTTTAACATGGAGTAGTGGAGACAGCCCGTCCAATTCAAGTCAAACCATGGAACATACCGTTGAACTTACCACGGAGGCAAGCCAGTACAACACAACAATCCTTACTTAACTTAACTCATGCTTACCATGTGATTCATTATTAGTGGACATGCTTCATGATGCCACGCTATCTAACATATCACATAACATACTTCTTCATATCATACTATCTCATACTTAACATACGTGACATACTTGCATCATAACATAACATCATACATAGCATACATACTTCATGACATACTACATAACATGCTACATCTTAACATGAAACATGAACATGCTGCATCTTAACATATAACATGAACATACTGCATCTTGACATACTTCCTCATACCATAAACATAGTATATTGCATCATGACATAACATCTTAACATGCAACCTGAACATACTACTTCATAACATCACATCATAAATCATGATTCATGATTTCTTAAAAACAACTTATGCAACAAACATGTGTTCATGCTGTAGGCGGAGTTGTACTTACCTTCCGTCCTAAGTTCTTGCTTAACTGTCCCAACTAATGCAGTTCTTCTCCTGGTACAGCTGTAGGTTCTGCCTGCTTGACAAAGGACATGATCTAATTTAAACTTATGAAATGCTGGTGATCTAACCAACATGCTTACCTTACATGGTCTTGGTTGTATGTCCCTTAGTGCAAAAATGTCTAGCTTGGTTACACTCGGTAACCTTGCGTACTAAGCCTTGCTAAACCCCTAAGGGTTGCTTATCCTTAATCCATAACTATCGGGTTATATCTGATAACCCTTTAGTTGAGCTTAAACGGTATCCTTTAGGGTTACATTGGATAACCCTTAAGGTTAAACTAAATCAATGTCATTAGTCAACCAAAGTCAACTATGGTTAACTTCGGTCAACTACGGTCAACTATGGTCAACCCCCCTATGGGTCAACCTTTGGGCCTTGGGCTTGACCCGGTAACTCGGGTCTAACTCCCGGTTACCAATCGTAAACTAATCGTTTGCTCAAATCTTGCTTGAAAATACATTTTCCTTACTTGTAAAACTTAGGAAAATTAATCCCGAAAATCCTTTACTTATAAAAAATTTCTTTACTTGAATCATAAAAATCCACACTCTTGGATTAATGCTTCGTAAAATCATTTGAGGTTGAAAACCGCCCTTTGAACAGTTTTCCGTAGTCAAAACAGTCGTTTGATGTAGAAAAACAATTTTCTAAAACATTTGTAAAACTAGTGGTGCAAGAATTTTCGGATTCCTTGCGCACCCTTCGTAAAATAATTCCAATTTAAAAATTGGTTCGTAATCTGAAAAAGTTTTCTTCACGAAAGTTCTAGCTCTCGAAAAATGCTAAAACTTTCATGTTTTACAAAAATTCCAATTCTGGCTAGATTCGTACCAGTTTTTATTTGAAACCGGCTGACCCCTGAAAACTGGGTCTGGGGAATTAAAGAAATTAGCCACGGGTTTTGGCATAAATAGAGGCCATTGGAGCCTTATTTTGAGAATCCATCCACATTACCCCCTAGAAAAAGTCGTTTTGAACAACTTTCATGTTTTACGTTTTCACAAATTCGGCCTCTAAAGGCCTGTTATTTTTCTTTTCTGAAAACTGGACAGATTTAATCCGAACCTGCCAGTTTTCGTACTTACTTGATTTTACGTGTCCTACTTCGCGGAACTAACTCAACCGATCACTCGGGAGCCTAAATAAACAACATGCAACGTTAACTAACGTCCCACATGTACCAACATATCATCCCATCGCAGCCATGCAAACCAAACCGGAACTACTAAAGCCTAGATTTGCATGCATCTAGAGTTTGCATCACATAAAATTGAACCATTCATGCAACACCGAAGCTAGGTCTAACACCCTAGCAAGCAAGCCATACACGGCTGCACCTAAGGCAGGGAGCATACCAACCAAAAATCCATGCAAACCTAGCATTCATGCAAGCATAAACTCATAGCACACAAGCATAAACAAGCATAGCTAAACCACATGCAACACACCCTAATCAAGCACCACACCTAGTCTAGGGCACTAACCATAAAGCTTGAGCTTATGCTCTTACATATTGGACTTGGAAATACACATAAATATTCCATCAACTTGCATGGAAAAAATCACTTAAGTTTGAAGGATTTTACCTTGACTTTCCCTAGGCATGGGTTAGAGTTGTTGAACTGAAAATTTCTCACTCCCTTTGGCCATCAACCACTCGGCTTTGGACCTCCAAATGGTACCAAAATTTTTCACCAACCTTTGTGATTGCTTGCAGCCAAAGCCGAAGCCTCTACAGCCCAATTCCATCAATTTTTCCTCTCCTAATTTTCTGCACACCAAGGCCGACCATGCACACACATAGGACACCAAAAATCTTTTTGGTTTCTTGGTTGGAGTTTCTCACCCACTCGGCCACTCACCATTTTTTTTTCCCACTAAAATTTCTCTTCCTTTTCTCTCCTTGCTCATGTTCGGCCACAGCCCAAAAAATGGGTCTCCCATTTTTTTTTCTTCTCCTTGGTTGCTTGCTTGAACAACCGAACACCCCTAAGCTAGCTTCTATGGCTTTTTCAACTTTTTCTCTTGGTTTATTTTTGATCTCTCTTGCTCAGATTTTTGGGGAAGAAATTGGCCAGAGTTTTTGCTATTTTTCTGGAAATTTCCAGCTCCAAAAATCAGTCCAAATGCATGTATTTATAGGCATTTTAAACTTTGTGAAAATTGTATTTTGACCCCAAAATTTTCAACATATTAAACCTTGTTCCACAAGGTGGCCGGCTGTTTCTTGATCAGCAAGTAAGGAGTGACATCATGGCTTACATCACCTGCTTACATCATCGCTTACCTCACAATTTTCTAAAATTGCACTTTTGCCCCCAAAAGTGAAAATTCTTGCAAAAATGCCCTCTAGGTGGCCGGTTGGTTTCTTGGTGATCAAGCCAAACTTATCTCATCATGATGACATCATCTTGATGACATCATGTGCTTACATCATCAATTTTCCAAAATTTGCACTTTGACCCCAAAAGTGAAAATTCTTGCATTTATATCCCTAAAATGTCATAACCGGTCATTTTGCTTGCTCTTCAAGCAATTGACATTCTCTTCATAATATTATGTGATTTTCTCATACTTAAATCACATTTTTTCTAAAATTACATTTTTGCCCCGAAAGACAAAATCCTTGCAATTTTACCCCCAAAAGTAGCCGGTCCTTATCTTTGTTTGCAAGGCAAGTCATTGCCTTATTGTGACATCATCTAATGACATCACTAAGCTTACTTCACATATTTTCCAAAATTTACACGTTTGCCCCAAAAGTGAAAATTTTGACATTTTTGCCCCTGACTTTGACCGGTCCTTTTGGGTGACTTGGTGACTAAGTTTTCTATATTTTCATGTCCTTTTGCCCTTGACCTTAACTAGGTGTGCTTGATTTTCTATGGTGGTTTTAAAGCCTATTTGAGCTATCTCGCTCATACTGACCTATTTTACAGTATTTTCTCATACTGCATCATTTAACACTGTCAAGTCAACCGTTGACCACTCTTGGTCAAACTTTGCCTTTCTTGGTCAAATTTGACTTGTTCGGTCAAACTTTGAATTTTTCGAAAATACGTCCTTTTCCGTCCTTTTCGACTTGAAAGGGCGTTTTCTAACCTTAAAAACCTATTTTGAGTCTTATTCAACCATAAGACCTCGTAAAACGCATGAAAAACTCTTAACTGAGTTTTTTCCGTAAACATCTCAACGTATGCCCATAATTCCTTTAAAAAGGAAGTGGCAACATGTAAATTTCTAGGTATTACAGAAGGGAGGTGTGGTTGGCTAAGGGAGATGTGGAGGTTCTTGAGCCATTCCTTTCAAATGCTTACCTAAGGCCAATGACATCACACACATGATGTCATCCCTTAAAAACAAGGGCCTTGTTTGGCTCTTGTTCTCTTTCTCCATGTAATCCATTTTTTTTTGTTGTGTCACACAGTTATTTCCAATACTGTGCTCAATGTTTTCGTACTATACTTCGGTCCAAAATTTTTCCGTGTAAAATCGAATCGGAAAACTTCCTTTCTTATTTTTCGGAGACCTTTTTGCCCTTAATCTTCAACTTAGTGTGCTTGATTTTCTAGGTTGGTTTTAAGGCTTATTTTTGCTATCTTGACCAAAAGAATGTGTTCGCAATCTCTTTTTATACTGCATTTCATCATTTTGCAAAGTCAACGTTTTGACCCGTCCTTGGTCAAACTTTGACTTTTTGGTCAAACATTCGACTTTCGTAAAATCACATCCTTTTGCATTCTTTTCGACTCAAAATGTCGTTGCTAATCTCGACATTCTATTTGAGTCTCGTAACCAATTTAATGCGAATTCTAACATTAGCTAATAAAATTATGAATTTCACATGGCTATTCATAATTTTCCATCAAACATCTTATAAACACATTGTACGGACTTCTATTTTCTTATGAATAAGAAAATCACAAGTCTATGAAAATTCCGGGTGTTACAGTTAAACTGAGTGATAATTTTCATGGGAGGTTAACCGGTTCCTGTTTTGTAGTTTTGAATAAGAAGTTAGATCAAATTCTCAACGAGGATCATCGGAATTAAGAAGGAGGGATCTAGACTTCGGAAAGTATTACTGGTCGCTTGGATTCATAGAACGTGTGCCCACACACACTCTGAGACGTGAAACTCGAGAATAGTAGAAAAGACACATTGGTCAAACGCTTTAGCAATTCCGGAATCCAAGAAATAAGGTATGCGTGATCATGAATTTAATTTATTGTTATATGCATCATGAGCTTCCTTTCCGGAAACGGCATAAAAATTTTAAAATTTCCGCTGCGCCGTAACTCTGATACTAGATCCGTTTTTTCCAACAATGAGATATTACGTTAGAAATGTTGCATGACTTGAGTTAGTATGCGCATAATAGGACATAAAATGAACCTAAGCAAGAAAACTGCCAGTTTGGGTAAAACTGATCAGTTTTCTGGAAAGCCGGATTTGAGGCCCTTAGAGGCCGAATTTGGAAAAACTTAAAACATGAAAGTTGTAGAGAAGAGATTTTCCTAGGGGGCTTCAAGAACAGTTTTTGAAAATAAGGCTCCAATGGCCTTGGTTTTTACAAAAATCCAAACCTGGTCATGCCTAGACTTCATGCACGACCAGGCAGGTTCAACAGGAGAAATGAATAGGTTAGAGACCGAACTGAGTCTTAAGCAAAACACAAAAGTTATAGGCTTTTCAAGGTCTAAAACTTTTATGGAGAAAAATTTTTTAGATTCAGCCCAGATTTTTAAATAAAAATTGGATTCCAAAACTGTACAGGAAACAGGAAATTTCTGCACAGGATTTTCTAAAACAGTGTAGGAAAAGGAAATTCCTCCACATACACTGATAATTGGCAGTAGGAAATTGTTCCAAAGGCAGTTTCTAACAGTTGATAATTTTTTACAAACCTTACTCCAAGAGTTATAATTTTTCACAAGTTGAACAAGTGTTTTTATATAAAAAGGACATAGAGTACTAAGTTTTTCCAAAGTAAAGAAAAACAAATTTTGGACTCCTAGTTGTCTTAAAACTTGGTGATGACCAATGGTAACCGGGAAGGATACCCAAGTTACTAAATTGGGCCCAGAGCCCAAGGTTACCTATAGTAACCCGATATGATATAACTTAGGAAATTGGGCTTTAGTAACCCAAAAAGATTAACCCAAGTTTGGCTTAGGCTCACACCAAAGGTTTCCCAATGTAGCCTAACAAGATATTAAGTACGTCAGTTGAGCCTAAAACCCTAGGGTTACATTTAGTAACCAAGCAAATTGTCATAGACATATATGGGAGACATATAACTAAGTTTTCTCAGGGATGTTAGTTAGGTTACCAACATTTTATGATTATAATTTATAGGATTCTTATCCTATGTTCTTTTAAATAGCAGGAAATAACATGCTGTTACGACCTGATTTGGAGCAACGAAACCTAAGACATAGCATACCAGGTAAGTACAAACATCACCTACAGTATGGAAAATAGTAAACTATTTTCAAGTATATGACATGTTATGTCAATTCATGTTATGTCATGTTATGTTATGTCAAGTCATGTTGTGCTATGTTATATGATGTTATGACATGTCAAGTCATATTAAGTCATGTTAAGCCATGATATGTCAAGTTATGTCATGATTTATGGTTATGCCATGTTGTAAGAAATAAACATGCCACAAGTTATTTTATGCTTTTCCTCTTTAAGTCATGCCATGTCTATGTATTACATGCATCATGACTAATGAGATAACATGTAAAGAATCTCAGTCTTGGTAAAGTAACAAGACTAAGACTAAACTAAGATAAGTAAAGTGTCGTGCCAACCTCCCACCAGATCGTGGAGGATTACAAGTTTCAAGTTACCAAGACCTTCCGCCAGATCGTGAAGGTATACATGATTCCCAGAATTGTTAAGGACCTTGCAAACCCTAACTTTCTGTGGATTAAGTCATGTTAAGCCATGATATGTCAAGTTATGCCATGTTGTAAGAAATAAACATGCCACAAGTTATTTTATACTTTTCCTCTTTAAGTCATGCCATGTCTATGTATTACATGCATCATGACTAATGAGATCACATGTAAAGAATCTTAGTCTTGGTAAAGTAACAAGACTAAGACTAAACTAAGATAAGTAAAGTGTCGTGCCAACCTCCCGCCAGATCGTGGAGGATTACAAATTTCAAGTTACCAAGACCTTTCGCCAGATCGTGAAGGTATACATGATTCCCAGAATTGTTAAAGACCTTGCAAACCCTAACTTTCTGTGGATTAAGTCATGTTAAGCCATGATATGTCAAGTTATGCCATGTTGTAAGAAATAAACATGCCACAAGTTATTTTATGCTTTTCCTCTTTAAGTCATGCCATGTCTATGTATTACTAAACCAAGACAAGTAAGGTGCCGTACCAACATCCCGCCAGATAGTGGAGGATACATGTTTCATGTTCAAGTTTATGATTATCAACCTCCCATTGATGCGTGAGTGTATAATCAACCTTCCGCCAGATCGTGAAGGGTTATGTTTATGATTCTCAGAATTGTAAGGGACCTTGCAAACCTTAACTTTCTATGGATTGTGCGCTTTTGGTATGTACACAAGGGGCTTACATGTTAAGCAAGATAATAAGTTCAAGTCAATAATTAATCATAAAAGATTCATAATTAAACATAATCGGTTTTTGCATAAGTTGCATGATATTTGTTGTGTTTTGTGAGATTATGTTTGTACTTGCTGGGCGAAAGCTCATCAGTATATTTTATATTGTAGGTAGAAAGCCTGCAGCTTAGTTGATGGGCCATGTGGATGATGCGGCGAGTGAAGGGCGGTGTGGGATACCACTACGCAAGTTTTCTGCAAGCTCTTCTAAGTTTATATGTATATTTATATATCAAAAATAAATTATGTTATACAGTATGTATGAAGTTGATGATTTGAGAATGTCTTTTCATTTCAATATGTATGCACGACAAGTTTACTATATGAGCTAATCTATTTATATATGTTTAAAAAAAATTTATTCTCAAATTTCCAAATAAGTTTAAGCTATTGAAACCAAGATGTAGTTTAAGTATATATGGTAACGGCCCTACGTAGGTTGGGCCGCTACAGTATCTCATTCTCTATCAAATATCCTAAGAACTCATTCGATAGGTATTCTCCACCTCGATCTTGTAATACCTAGAAATTTCATGTTATCATTTTCTTTTCAAAGGAATTATGTGCATACATTGAGGTATTTACGGAAAAACTCAGTTAAGAGTTTTTCATACTTTTTACGAGATCTTATGGCTCAATAAGACTCAAAAGAGGTTGTTAAGTTTAGCAAACGCCCTTTCGAGTCGAAAAGGACGAAAAAGTACGTAATTTCAAAAAAGTCAAACTTTGATCGAAAAAGTCAAATTTGACCAAGAAAGTCAAAGTTTGACCAAGAGTGGTCAACGGGTTGACTTGATAGTATTGTATGATGTAGTATGGAAAGATACTGTAAAACATGTCATTATGAGCGAGATAGCTCAATTAGGCTTTAAAACCACCCTAGAAAATCAAGCACACCTAGTAGAGGTCAAGGGAAAAAAGGGCTTCAAAATATGGAAAGAAATCAAAAACTTGGTCACCAAGTAACCCATTAGGGCCGGCCACATGCAGGGGCAAAAATGTCAAAATTTTCACTTTTGGGGCAAAAGTGTAAATTTTGGAAAATTGATGATGTAAGCATAGTGATGTCATCAAGATAATGTCACAAAGAGGCAATAACTTGCCTTGCAAGACAAGCAAAGGGCCGGCCACCTAAGGGGGTGAAAATGTAAATATTTTGTCTTTAGGGGCAAAAATGTAATTTTTAAAAATAGGTGATGTAAGCATGAGGTAATCACATGATGTCATCAAGATGATGTCATTTGCTTGGAAAGCAAGCAAATGGCCGGCCACATGACACCTAGGGGGCATAAATGCAAGAATTTTCACTTTTGGGGCCAAAGTGTAAATTTTAGAAATGTGGTGATGTAAGCATGTGATGTCACCATGATGAGGTCATCCTAGCCTTGTTCTCCAAGTTTTTGGCCGGCCACCTCACCACCAAAAAGTGTGAATATTGAAAGTTTAGGGGTTGTTTTAGAATTTTTGAAAGTTTACAAATGCCTATAAATACCCATGCATAGGGGTCGGTTTTGGGGCTGAAAAATTGCAGAAAAACAGCCAACCTCTGGCCAAAATGTCTCCCAAAAATCCGAGTAAGAGAAATCAAGAAAGAGATAAGAAAAAAAAGTTGAAAATCCAAGGGAGGCTAGTTTAGGGGTGTTCGGTTTTCAAGCTTGAAACCAAGAGGAAAATCTGGAAATTTGGACCCATTTTTCTGGGCAGTGGTCGAGTGAGGGAGAGGAAGAAAGGGAGAGAAATTTTAGTGGAAAAATTGGATAGAGTAGCCAAGAGGATGAGAAATCACCAACCAAGAAACCAAAAGGAGTTTTGGTGCCCCTAGGTGGTGTGTATGTTCGGCCTTGATGTGTAGAAAAAGGGAAAGGAAAAGTTGAAGGATTTGGGTGTAGAGAGTTCGGTTTTAGCTGCAACCAATCACCAAGGGAGGTGAAAAAATTTTGGTGCCCAATTAGGAGGGCAAAGCCGAGAGATTGGAGAGCCAAGGGAGGGAGATTTTCGGGTTCATTAACCCTAACCCAATCCTAGGGTTAGCTAAGGTAAATCTCCCATAAACCCTCACTTTTCCATTTAATTTCAATGGAAAATTTATGTGTATTTCAAGTCCAAATATGTAAGAGCATAAGCTCAAGTTTTATGTTAATTGCCCTAAACTAGGTGTGGTGCTTGATTAGGGTGTTTGTTAAGGGTGGTTTGGCTATGGCTTTGATTTTGCTTTGTGTGCATTATATTTATGCTTGCTTGCATGCTAGGATTGCATGGTTAGATTGTTAGTAAGTGCCCTGTTTTTGTGCAGCCGGTTGTGGCTTGTTTGCTAGGTTGTTAGAGCTAGCCATGGTTTGGCATGGAATGATTGATTGAGATGTGATGCAACTCTAGATCATGCAACCCTAGGTTAGTCACTACTACAGAATGCGGATACCACGACGGTTTTTAACCGTCGTGGTAATATTTCCACGACGGTTCACTAACAGTCGTGGAATCCAGAGTCGTGGAATCTTTTCACATTCCACGACGGTTATTTACCCGTCGTGTAATATGTACAAATAAGCTGGAAAATTGTTATTTAATGAGAAATACCACGACGGTTCACACTAAAAACAGTCGTGTTAAGTCAATATACCACGACGGTTTATAAAAAAGACCGTCGTGGTATTTCCACCTACCACGACGGTTTCTTAAACGAATTAACAAACCTTATTGGTATATTGATCTACCACGACTGTTTCTATAATCCACCGTCGTGGTATTTCACTTACACGACGGTGGATCATGCAAAACGATAAACGGTCGTGGTAGTTCATGATACGACGACGGTTCTAGTTATGAACCGTCGTGGTATATATGTTTCTACGACCGTTTTTAATGGAAACCGTCGTGGTAGGGTTTAACGTATACAAAAAAAAATATTTATTCGTTCAATTTAATACCATTTCATTCATTCCTGTTCATTCCTGTTCAATCATTCATGACATGAAAAAAGTACGCATCAAAGAATAAAATAATTATAGTACAAAATTTTTACTTATAGTACAAATTGTTCTCAATGTGTTTTACAAATTCTGTGTCTGGCTCATTACATATGTACTCCACTCTTGCCTAACCAAATTCAACTCAGCTTCTGTATAAGATGTCTTGTTTTGTAGCGAGGCAAGTCCATCGACGTGCAACGTTATTTCTCGCATGAACCCCAAGACAAAATAGCCACATAACACATGTCCTTGCTGGATCGGGCATCGAGCGGTCTGAATCAACGTCTTCCAGTTGCGTCGCCTTGTTATTCCGTCTCCCACCAGCAATTTCCAATCGTTTAGTGCCCTAACCATTTGACAATATATCAATACAGATAATATAACATTTATGGAATGTCAAATCATTGAACTATAAACATCAAAGTTATACTTACATCGTAATTAGCTGTTGAAAATCTTCACCCGGATCGTTACCAAGAGGATTAAAATAGAGGACGGAGTCATCCCATGGATTAATAACAGCCAATACCCAATGTTGGCCGCTGTTATATGGCATGAGAACAAGCCGTCCCCTTGGTACGTCCCTTATGATCCGGATGATATTGTCGGCTCTTTCTCGAATGTAGGCTGCGCGATCTACATTCTGTTGAACTGGCGAGACAAGGAATGGAGAAATAAACTCGAATCGTCGACCCAATCCAGCTCTTGCACAACAATCCGATAAGTAGCTGCAAAATATTAAGTCAAACTTGTTACGCGTGCAAAATCAACATATATATCTATATTTCAAGCTAATTGGAACAATAATTAAGTATTGTTTAAGGAAAAAACAATTACCTGATGTATACCATTATACAGCTTGCACTGATTTCTTGAAACGATAAGAAATGGCATACATCTTCATACCCAATATATATGGGCATATCATCGGTTTGCAGTGGTGGGCACGGAATCTGGTCACCGTCGACCAAGGAACTTTGTGCGTAATAAGCCAGTGGTCTCATTATATCGGGAAGTGCATTGATGTCCAACGTAGGTTCGACGTCTTCTGCCGTTTGCTGTTGTACCTCCGGTTGTGACTGCACTTTCTTTCTCCCGGCTTTCTTTTTCAACCGTTTCCTTCTCTGAGGTTCTGGGTCGGGAACTTGACTGGGACCTCGACTGGCCTGGCTTAGACTGCTCTGAAGCACGACTAATTTTCGGGGCCACGCAACAAACCCCCCGACAGCCTCTTCAATATACGTGGCTTCATTCGTCGGAATGGGAAGGTGTGCACGTTTCATTTTGGGGACACTAATTGTCACCCGCACATTCCCCTCGCCCAAAGGAATCCCATGGACTGTGTCGGTTGGAACACAGTCCATGTAAGCCCTGCCTATTGCAACCAATACTTCTCCACCATTAATAAAATCGGTCAGGAAAAGCTGGCATTCCTTACTTGCATTAGGTGTGGGCTGCGGATCCGAGGCGTCGGCTTCCTTCTCATTTAGGGTGCAACTCGCCTTGAAACTGTTGTGCTGATCAACCGTAGGTTGGGCTGCCTCCTCGGCCATCATCTCACGGTCGATACCGTGCTTCGCACAAAGTTCCTGCACCGTCCTTTCCAATGCAGCCAGCTGTCGCTTCATGTAGGTGACTTCAACATTCTCCCTTGGTACGTTCATGGAATTGAGGTATTGCGACTGCTTGACAAATTTTGATTGCCCACGAAGCCGACCGGAATGCTCGGGGTTGCCCAAAGACCGTGTCAATATGTCTTCTGTGCCCACGGATTCGAAGCTTCCTTGGGTCTCTTGTTGTGTTAGTTCGTCCTATAACAAGTACACAATATGTTATTGAGCCCGTAAATATAATGGAGACAATTAATCTTACTTCTTATTTGAAATATATAACGTGTTGACTTACTATTGCATCGCCGATAATTTTAATCGATGGATGCTTGTACTCTCCATCGGGCTTGAGCCGCGTGTCCCGCCAAACAACAGCTCGGTCTGCAAACTTCCCCGTCTTCTCGAGCTGAAATTTAGTAATTGAAGTTAGTAACCATAAAGAACACAAGCAATAAAAAAAATTTTCAACTGGATGGAAGATATTGTTGGTATCCAATTAATTAACTTACGATTTCTTGATCAAGTTTCCTATAGCCGTCTCGGCCTGTGGTTGAACCGTACTTGCTCTTTTTCCTTATCTCGCTGCCTTGTTGGGATAGCCTCTTGAAATCTGCCGTCCGTCGATAGGCAACAAACCTTTCCCAATCGTCCTGGCTGATGGTTGGGTAATTGTTCACCACTTTGGCCGGTCGTTGCCAAACACTTTCTTCATCAATATGATCCCTAACAAATGCTTGGTAGAGATCGTATCTAAATCCTTTGGCTGCCTCTCCGCAAGACTTCAACACCTGCTTTTTGTGTGATTCATCAACCGTGAATGAAGTTAAAACTTCCATCCATACTCGTTCTTTCCTCGGTTCCAAATCAGCACTTCTGAAATCAGCAATCCAAATTGGAATGTGCTCCCGAGCTAGCACTCCAATCCAACTCTGTAATTCATCACCTTCCTTGCCTATTGGTTGGCCTTTCGGGTCAAACCTAACTTGAATTCGTTCTCCCCTCGTCCGAACAATGTGCACTCTTTTAAGCAGCGTGGCTCGACGTTTTCCCTCCTCGTCGGCATTGAATCTTGAGGAGTTGGTTCTTCGTGGTTTTCCAACTTGAGTTTGGGTTGACACTTCCTCCTCGTGATTGGTTGACATCGTAAATCAATCTAAAACTACAGTGAAATAGAAAGAATTTTCTATTTAGACATCCTGACAGTGACGATAAAAAAGTTCTCCTAAATATATATATAACAAAAGAACACACAATAACTGAAATGTAACTAACAATAAAACAAAAATATTCTTCCCTTAAAAATAGAACAAAGTAACTGAAAATATCTAATCATTGGGTAAATCAAACTTCCAAAATTGTTAATTTGATTCCTGATGTGTAATAACGTTCCCTAGGTATTTTCAGTTATGAAAAAAGCAACACAAGAAAAAATATAAGCAACATAAGAAAACTCAGTGTGAAACAAGTGATAGCCAATCGAAAAATATGCAGAGAAATAGATGAAAACACAAGAAACTTCGTGAAAATTTCTGCCTATCATAAATTGACCGAGAGAAAAAGGAGAAAGAAAAAAAAAATTGGAATATGCATTAATACTTACCGTTTTGTCAATGGTGGGTTCTGGTCGGCGAGAGAGAATGGTAAAGTCCGAAATCACCGCAGTTGGTGGTGGATGGCGTCGGAGATTGTAGGTCGATAACGTCGTGAGTGCTGGACGATGGCGTCGAAGATTGAGGGTTTCAGAGAGTATTTCAGAGAGTTCGAGGGTTTCAGAGAGGGTCGATACTGGGTGAGGAAGAGTTTTGCAGCTTTTTAGGTTATATTAAAAGGTTTCAAAAAGTTTAACAATTTACGAAAATTTCAAAACTTGCCGCTAAAACAATATACCACGACGGTCCTGGTTAAAAACCGTCGTGGTAGTTCATATTTAAACCGTCGTGGTAGTATAGATACCACGACGGTTTATAAAAAAGACCGTCGTGGTAATCAATATACCACGACGGTTAAATATACGAACGGTCGTGGTACTATAAATACCACGACGGTCAAATATAAAGACCGTCGTAGTATAGCTCTTTGATTTATCCACTCTAACATGAAGGTCAACTTAAAAGACCGTCGTGATAGATCATTTTACCACGACGGTCTTTGGAATAGACCGTCGTGGTTGAGTTTACTTCGTCTACCACAACTGTATGTACCACGACGGTCTTACAGGAAAACCGTCGTGGTACATAATATACCACGACGGTTTTTTTATTTAACCGTCGTCGTACGTATTTGAAATTTACGATAATAGGAAAATGAAATTGTTAATATAATCCCTTTAAGTATGCTGCCCTGTATGTTGTGCAATCATTCATTCCAAACATATTTGATTCCAATCATATTTGCATGGATAAATGGTTCCCATATAATGTGCGTAATAATCCAAAAACCGTATATCCCAATGTTTACAACGTACTTAAGAACATTATTCATTAATTTGTTCCGTTTTTTTTTTTGCTTTTTTTTGGGCTTCTCAACACGTGTCCACTCGACGTCCAATCGAAGTAAGTGTGAAACATCATCGTCAAAATCATCAATCTCGTCCACCGGTGGCAAACCCGTTGTAAATGATGGAATGTCGGTGCAATCGTCAATATCTTCGTGGCCATCCCGGATTATTCTTGTCTTCATTGTCACAACTAAAGATAACTCTAAATTTGCGGGATCCGTTGTATAAAATACCTGGACCGCTTGTGACGCCATGATGAAAGGATCATTTTTGTATCCCAATCGCCTAAAGTCCACCACTGTCACGCCGTCACTATCAACCTTAACATAATTATTGTCAGCCCACTTACATTTAAAGAGTGCTATTCGCAAGCCGCAATAATCAAGTTCCCAAATATCTTCAATGAACCCAAAGTAATTCATGGAACTATATACCGGATTCTTGTCCTTTGCGGATGAAATATGCATAGACTCGGCCCGAAGGGTGACACCACTATTCTGTACGGGATGCTTCTCATCTCTGTCCCGAGTGTAGAAGGAGTTCCCATTGATAAGGTACGATGTATATCTTGTGACTATCGATGACGGACCTCTGGATAGCTTCAATGCGTCTTGTGAAACGCCACGATTCGCATGCAAATATTTTCTTATCCACTCCCGAAATGTCCGATTCTGCTCATCTTGAATCCACTTCTCACTTCTTCCTTTTCTTGGATTCGCAGCTCTTACCTCCGCCATATGAACCTGAAAGAATGGCTCCATTTCCTTCGCATTGCGCAAAACATACAAACAAGCTTTTTCCCATTCATCTTGATTTACTGATGAATGAACGGCGACGGATAGTCCTTTCGAGGTATGCAGCCCGCTTGTTGGCAACCCTATTGGGTCCGCGTTGGACAAATACTCAGAGCAAAATTCAACTGATTCCTCGGCTATGTAGTTTTCCACTATACAACCCTCCGGCCTATTCCGGTTCTTCACGTACCCCTTCAAAACCTTCATGTACCTTTCAAAAGGATACATCCACCTCAAATACACCGGGCCACATAACTTAACTTCCCGAACTAAGTGCACACATAGATGGATCATTATATCAAAAAAGGCTGGTGGGAAATACTTCTCAAGCAGGCACAATGTCATAACCAATTCCGATTGTAGCGAATCTAGCATCATTGGATCAATTACCTTCGAGCATATTGAATTGAAAAATGAGCATAACTTCGTAATTGAGTATCTCACATCTTTTGTTAAAACTCCCCGCAATGCAATAGGTAATAATTGTTGCATCAAGATGTGACAATCGTGTGTTTTCATTCCAACGAGCCGCAAATCTTTCATCGACACCAACCTCCTGAAGTTTGAAGAGTACCCACTTGGCACTTTCACGGAAGCAAGCCACTCACAAAGCTTTCTCTTTTCGTGTCTACTTAATGTGTACTTTGCTGGCGGTAAGTAAGTGCCGTTCTTCCTTTTCTTGGGAAGCAAATTCGTTCTAATCTTCATCTCTTGAAGGTCCAACCGTGCCTTTTCACCATCTTTAGTCTTATTCGGAATGTCAAGCAACGTGCCCACTATCGATTCACATACGTTTTTCTCAATATGCATAACATCTAAGCAATGACGCACGTAGAGTGACTTCCAATATGGAAGTTCAAAGAAGATTGACTTCTTCTTCCATGGTCCATCGTTAACTTTATCCTTACGTTTCCTCTTTCCCAAAACTACCTTCACATCTTTAACCATATCAAATACATCCTCGCCAGTCAAAATCCGAGGAGCTGATCTTTCTTCGGTATTGCCGTCAAAAGCCTTCTTCTGTTTGCGATATCGATGATTTTTCGGCAAGAACCTCCTGTGACCAAGGTAAACGGTTTTCCTACCGTTTTTCAACCGGATGGAAGATGTTTCCTGCATACAAACGGGGCATCCTATAGCACCCTTCACAGGATAACCAGATAGGTTGCCAAGTGCAGGAAAGTCGTTAATTGACCAAATCAACATTGCGCGAAGATTGAACGTATCTCCTCGGTAAGAATCTCTTACTTGTAAACCATCATCCCACAACCTTTTTAGGTCATCGATTAATGGTGCCAAGTAAACATCAATGTCATTCCCCGGTTGTCGAGGGCCTGAGATCAATAATGTCAACATCAAGAACTTCCGCTTCATGCAAACTTCTGGAGGGAGATTGTAGTTGACAAGTATGACCGGCCATGTACTATGCCGACTACTCATGTTACTATGCGGGTTCATTCCATCCGTCGACAAACCGAGACGTAAATTCCTTGGTTCTGCACTAAAATCTGGATGATTGTCATCAAAGGTCTTCCATTGCGGTGCGTCGGCCGGATGCCTAAGCTTGCCATCGTCAACACGTTTATCATGATGCCATGTCAAACTCTTAGCATGCTGTGCATTACGGAATAAACGGCGGAAACGTGGAGCTGGTGGAATGTACCATAACACTTTCACCGGCACTCCTTTACTACCATTCGATGGCACCTTGCCCTTCTTCCATCTTGACTCATTACAAACCGGACATTCATCTAACTCTTCATATTCTCTCCGGTAAAGCACGCAATCATTTGGACAAGCATGTATCTTCTCGTATTCCATTCCCAACGTGCTCAACGTCTTCTTCGCCTCGTACATACTAGGTGGCACTTTGTTATCCTCCGGTAAAACATCTTTTAGAAAAGCTAAAAGAGTCGTGAAACTAGAATTCGTCCACCCTCCCGATGCTTTCATATTCCATAATTTAACCAATGCCCCTAATTTTGTATATTTTGTACACCCGACATACAAGGGCGTTTCGGCATCATTAATCATTTCCTCAAATAACTCCGGACGGTGCACAAAGTTTTCTTCCAAATCATTAACCATATTGTACATATTATCACCAACGTTTTCCTCAACTATAGGCTCTTTATCTTTAGTACTAGTCGATGTATACTTAATATGGACAAAATCTTCGCCATGTAAATACCATGTTTGGTAAGAACAAATAATCCCATAAGCGCGCAAATGCCCTCTAACATCATCAATGGAATGGGATCTATGATTACCACAAACTTGACACGGACACCGAATCTTATCGTCTTGTGTATGAGATTTGGCAAATGACAAAAATTCTTCAACACCATCTTCATATGCTTTAGTCAATCTATCAAACCACATCCATTTCCTATCCATGATTTGCGGGCAAATCCTAAACCAATAAATCAAATTAGTTCTCGAAGTCATGAAGGTGTGCATACGTTTAAATTGCATGCATGAATATCAACTTCTAATAATTACTTACGTTATATATAAATACTCCCGGCACATGCATTAATTAAATAAACAATATATTTAATACAAAAATCCAAAAAAATAACAAAACTACTAAAAATACAATTACAAAACCGGCCTGGGTTATTTAACTAAAAAATCCAAAATAAAAATATATACATCGTAATTTTAAACATACATCGTGGTAGGATTTAACTAAAATATCCAAACTACAAAAAAAACCAATCTAATAATACATTGATTGTGATAACCCAAATTAAACACTTTGCAGTATTTAACGTATCAAAAGCAATCCAAAAAAATACAAAACAAATTTAATATTCAGGGTTCGTAAATAAAAAATTAATACAGAGGAAAACATCAAAAAGATGAGTTCATTTCGGTCATCTTGACTTACAAGAATGATGATCGACCAGTAGATGGTGGTGGGTGGCGTCTAACAGCGGCGTATGGAACTGTTGTCGGAGTGATCTGATCTGATTTTTGTTCACGGCAGCTGTTGTATCGATGTGGGAAAAACAGGGCCACTCGATTTGATATGTCTGAACAAAAAGGACGATGATTCCACGACGGTTTCCATGAAACCGTCGTGTAAGTCTTAAATTCAACGACGGTTTTATTTAACCGTCGTGTAATCCTCGAAGATTCCACTACGGTTATATGAAACCGTCGTGTAATTGGATCATTACACGACGGTTTCAAAGAAAAGTCGTGGAAATACATACTTCCACGACGGTTTTAAAAAACCGTAGTGGAAGTCTCGACTTCCACGACGGTTTTCGGAGACCTGTTTTTGTTCCGTGTTTTTGCCTCAGATTCCACGACGGTTTTTAAATAACGGTCGTGCAATCGCCGTCGTGGTATCCGCATTCTGTAGTAGTGAGTGTAGATCTGTTTTGGGTTGCATGGCTGCGTTGGAATTACATGATGGTTCATGTGGGACGTTAGAGAACACTGCATGTTGGTTACTTAGGCTCCCGCGTGTTCGGTTGAGTTAGTTTCCGTGAAATAAGACGTAAAACCAAGTAAGCAAAAAAACTGGCAGATTCGGATAGAATCTGCCCAGTTTTTGGAAAAGTGAAATTTGAGGCCTGTAGAGGCCGAATTGGGAAAAACATTAAACATAAAAGTTGTTTAGAACGATTTTTCCTAGGGGGCAACGTGGACGGATTTTCAAAATAAGACTCCAATGGTCTCTGTTTTAGTGAAAACCCGAGCCTAACCATGCCCAGTTTTTATGCATGGTCAGGTGGTTTCAACCAAGATTATGGACGTGATAGAGTCCAAATTTAATTTTTCGTAAAACACGAAAGTTTTAGGATTTTTCGAGAGCTAGAACTTTTGTAAAGAAAACTTTTTCAAATTCGAAGTGGATTTTTAAACTGACACTGTTTTCTAAAGACTGTGCGGGGAGCAGAAAATTCCTGCACAGGATTTTCTAAAAACTGTTTAGAAAAAAATGGTATTTTTCCAAAACATACTGTTTTAACTATGGAAAACTGTTCAAATGGCAGTTTTCAACCCCAAATGATTTTATAAAGCACTAATCCAAGAGTTTGGATTTTTATGATTGAAGTGAAGAATTTTTAAAGTTAATCTATAAATTTTCCAAGTTAAGGAAAATGGAATTTTCAAGCTAGAGTATAGCAAGCGATTAGTTACGAATAATAACCGGGAGTTATACCCGAGTTACTGGGTCGAGCCCGAGGTCCAAAGGTTGACCCAAGGAGGGTTGACCGCAGTTGACCGCAGTTGACCGTAGTTGACCATAGTTGACTTTGGTTGACTAACAATTGGATTTAGTTTGACCTTAAGGGTTACCCAATATAACCCTAAAGGATACCCATTTGAGCTAAGATGTTGGGTTAATGGTAGTAATCCAATGGTTTATGATATAAGAAGAGGCCCCAGGGTTGGAAGATGATCTAACCCTAATGGTATGTTATGGGCTTAGTACACAAGGTTATCCAATGTAACCTAGTAAGATACGATCCATGCCTAGTTAGGCTTGAACCATAAGGTTACTAATGGTAACAAAGTAAGACATTTTGCACAAAAGGACATACCACCAGGATCATGTAAGCATGTTGGTTAGGTCACCAACATTTCACGAGTTTAAATTAGATTATGTTCTCTATCGAGTAGGAAGAACCTGCAGCTGTACCCGGAAGAGGAACAGCGTTAGTTTGGACAATAAATCAAGAGCGTAGGACGGAAGGTAAGTACAACTCCGCCTACAGCATGAACAACATGTTTTGTTGCATAAGATGTTTTTAAGAAATTATGAACTGAATTACATGATTTGTAGGTTATGATGTTCATGTTACGATGCAGCATGTCTATGTTCTATGTTACGATATAGTATGATATGTTACGATGTTATGGCATGTTATGTTATGGTACGAGTAGTATGTATTGATGAAGTATACTATGATATGATGTTATACGCTATGAATGAGGTATGTTATGTTTTATGTTTGATATTGTGACAGCACGAAGCATGTTCACTGATAATGAAACACATGGTAAGAGCTAGTCCTAAGACATAAGACAAGACAAGTAAAGATGTTATGTCGTACTGACTTGCCTCACGGGCGGGTTCAAATGGTATGTTCTATGGTTTGACTTGGATTGGACTGACTGCCTCCACTACTCCATGTTAAATGACTTGTTTCATGGTTTGAGTTGGATTGGATGACCGCCTTCAACCACTCCATGGTTATGTACCACATTACATGCACACATGGTATAAAACTAAATTAAATAGGGAACCATAATTGATTCATAAGAAATCATAATTGGTTCATGTATTCTTGCACTTCCATATGCATACGGATTGAATATTGTGCTTACTGAGCTTTAGCTCACTACTTACGTTCATGCTGTAGGTAAGCTACCTACCGGCAATACCTAATGCAAGGCTGTGGAAAGATGGCGCTGCGGACTGTGAAATGTGGGATGGACACCGCCACGGGTTTTATAAAATATGTTTGAAATGAAAAATGTGTTTACATTATGTTTTAAGTATGTATGGCAAGCGAGTTGCCTCGTGTTGTACCGATCCGCATTAGGTCGGGTCTGGTCCACGGTTTATGTTAAGTTTATGTATGGTAGCTTTCCTAATAGGTGAAAGCTCAGTACTCGGGTGAGTACATATGAAGAAGTTAAGTTTTATGTATAAGGATAAGTTTATGTTTATGTTTAAGTTTAAGTTTAAGGTTTTATGTTGTATGCATGTAACGTTTTTGAGTTACGATTAAAAAAAAATTTACTCTAGAAATTGGGTAAGTTTAAGTTAAGTAAGTAATATAGCGACCCCCATTAGCGTGGTCGGTCCTACGTGGGTGGTCGGGGCGTTACAGATCTGATCGAAGTGTCTTAATGGACTTACCTAATTGTTTCTTCGCTTCAGTCCGAAATTCTTTGAACTTGTCAAAGGCTTCGATTTTGCGGGTCATCAAGTAGACAATATCCATACCTTGAGTAATCATCAATAAAAGTGATATAATACTCATACCCTGTAAGACCCGAAATTTTGTAGACTTGTAATCTCCTTGTTCATAAGGAATTAGAGTCTAATTTATGTAATCATGATGTGTTATATGAAAAATTATGAATAATAATGATAAATTCATAATTTTATTCAAACGATGTTCGAGTCCTCATTTAATGATTTTGAGACTCAATTAATGTTTTACACGCCAAGAATGAAGTTTTTAAAGGAAAAAGAACGAAAAAGGATGAAATTTTATGAAAGTCAACTTTGACCGAAAAAGTCAAAGGTTTGACCAAAAAGTCAAAGGGTTGACCAAAAGTCAAAGGGTTGACCAAAAAGTCAAAGTTTGACCGGAACGGGTCACAACGTCGACTTTACAAGTATGATGAAGGAATATGAAAAGAATCTCCAAAATGAAGTTTTATAAGCCGTAAATCCACCTTAGAAAAATCAAGCACACCGAAAAAGAATTAAGGGCAAAAAGGTCTCCGAAAAATTGGAGAAAGAGAGTTTCGGTCCAAATTTACACGGAATAATTTTTGGATCAAAATATAAAATAAAAATGCTCATCACAGTATTGGAAATAACTGTAGAGCGCAAAAGGAGCCGTGAAAAAACGAGACGGCCAAACAAGGCATTAAGAGAGCTAGTGGAAGGTGACATCAACCTCTTGACATCACCCTCCACCAACCCAAGGCTACACATGTGGACTCCCCCATTTTCTTATCAAAAAATTCGGCAACTAGTAGGGAAAAGAGAAAAAAATTGGTTAGTTGGAAACCAATGGAGACTTGAAAGCCAACCAAGTCAAGGACACATGTCCATGCTTGTGACCTCATTCTCCACTAACCAAACTTGAGCAATTGGATTGTCCTCCCTCTCCCCACATTCGGCTGCAAGAAGAAAAAGCAAGAGAAAGAAAGAAAAGAAAGTCAAAGGGGACAAGAAGGTATGGCATAAAGCCATAAAATAAGGACCCAAAAGGTGGGTTAAGTGGGAGATTTTTCTAGAAGCTTTCTAGAGCCAACCAAGGGCTGCCACATGTCCCTCATTCCTTCCCAATTTTCAGCAGCCATGCCCTCCATATCTCCCTTGGATTCGGCAGCCAACAAGGAAGGGAAATGACAAGACCAAAAGCCTTGTTTCAAGGCAAGCAAAGCAACCACTCTAGTCATTCAAGACATCCCATCCTTTTCTTTCTCATTTCCTTGTCAAAGTGAGCCAAAGCTTTGCTTATCCTTGAGCATATTCGGCAGCTAGAAAGAGAAAGAGAAAGAGAGAGATTCAAAAAGTTTTGGGTTTCCATCTCCTTGGAGTTTCGGTTCTAAGAGAGCTAAGAAAAGTGAGAAAATTTTGGTGAGCTTTAGAGAGTGTTAGCCGACCAAGAGCAAGAGGAAAAAGAGGTAAGTGATCTTGAAAATTTTTTAGATTTCATCCTTGATAATGCTCGGTTTTGAGGAGAGAAAAAGCTAACAAAAAATATCTTGGATCTCATTTTTGGGTACCAAAACCAAGAGCAACCAAGAGCAAGAAGAGTTTGAGAAAATTTAGTGGATTTCTCCAAGACTTGGCCGAACAAGGAAGAGAAGAAAAAGGTAAGAAAAACTTGGTTTTTCTTCATATGATTTTCGGTTTTTGGTTAGAAGCAAGAAGAGCTAACAA
>CM046381.1:8672019-8701019 GCA_025413485.1 Ficus microcarpa
CAAAAATTTTGGATGCATTTTTCATGAAGAAACCGTGGGCTAAGAGCAAGCCAAGGAAAGAAGGAAATCTTTGGGATTTCGAAAACCCTAACTTGGGTTGAGGTAAATCTCTTAAACCACCTTGAATCTAAGTTTTATTTAAGTGTTTTTGATATTGATTCAAGTGGTTTGTAAGGACATAAGTCCATTTAATTTTCTGCCCTCTTTGATGGTGTGTATGTGCTTGATAGGTTAGGGTTGGTTGGCTGATTTTTTTATGCTTGATTGCTTTCAAATTTGTGCTTGAAAATAATGGATTTTTCATGCTAGAAAGTAGGTTGTATGTCCCATAAGTTTAGGCCAAAGATCTGCCAAGGCAGCCCCCTTATTGTATGCTAGCTTAAGATGTAAACCGAAGTAACTCTCCAAGCTGCCAGTTCGGTTTCGAACCTGAGCAGTTTTGGAAAAATGAAAATATAAGGCCTTTAGAGGCCAAACGGGGAAAAACTCAAAACACGAAAGTTGTTCGGAACAACTTTTCCTAGAGGACAGCGTGAACAGAATCTCGAAATAAGGCTCCAAAGGGCTTCGTTTTACCCGAAACCCGTGGCTGAACCCTGGGACGTTCTCCACACAGTTTTTCAGAGTTAACCCGTTTTCAAATAAAAACTGGTACTGATCTAGGCCGAACTAGATTTTGTGTAAAACACAAAATTTTTAGCATTTTTCGATAGCTACAACTTTCGTGAAGACAAGTTTTTCAGATTCCGAGCCGATTTTTAAACTGGGTGCGTTTTGTGAGAGACGCGCAGAGAGTCCGAAATCAAGCAATTGAATCTCACGAAAAATCTTTTCTAGAAAAATCAAGAAGTGTTCTTAAATGATTATTTTAGCTTTGAAAACCGTTCCAAAGATGGTTTCCGACCCCAAATGATTTTATGAAATATTTATTTCAAAAACCATGAATTTTAAGGGCTCGGGTTTGAAATTCACATTTTTCTCCAAGATAAAGAAAAAGAGGGTTTCAACCAAGAAATTTACAAGTTAAAGAAAATAATGAGTTTAAGCCAAAGAGTTTTCTAATTAAAGGAGTTGGAATTTTTACAAGCAAAATGAAGGATTTTTGGAAGTTAATCACACAAGATTTTCCAAAAATAAGGAAGAGAAATTTTAAAGTAAAATTGGTAAACAAGCCGATTACGAACGGTAACCGGATATTATATCCGAGTTACAAACCCAAGGATAACCAAGGATTGACAAAAGGTTGACCCAAGGTTAATTAAGGTTAACCTTAAGGGTTACCCAATATAACCCTAAGGGATACCCACATGTACAATTGGGCTAAGATTTAAGGGGTTAATGGAAATAACCCAATAACGAGAATGTATGAGCAAAGCCCACTAATAAACAAGGCTCTAACCAAAAAGGTTACCCAATATAACCTCATAAGGATTTATCAAAGTTCAATAAAGAATGAGGATTAAAGTGGCCAAGATGGATAACATGTATAGGGGACATACAACCAAAAGTAAATGTGAGTGTTGGTAGGTCATCAACACCTTACAAAAGGATCCTGATCCTATATTTTTGATATATCAGGAAAGTGAATTGCCGTTGCCGACGATTTAAGGAACGCGATTCTAAGAATACGGCGCTAGAGGTAAGTACAAACCTCACCTGCAGTATGAAAACTAGTAAATTATGTTCAAGTATGTGGTTTTCAAATATGCTGCCATATGTTGTGTGCTATATCTATGAAATGCCATGTTTTATGAAAAGTGTTATTTTTGCGAAATGCCATGTTTATAAAGGTGTTATTTTCGTAAAATGCGATGTTGATAAAAAGTGCTATTTTTGTAAAAGATTATAATAATGCTATATTTGTAAAATGCCATGAAAATGTCATGTTTATGAAAATGTCATGTTTGCAAATGCCATGAATGAAAAGAATGCCATGCCATGCTATTAATGAGATATAAAGTATGTTATCATGTAGTGACATCATATGGTATGTTCACTAAAGATAAATAACATGGTAAGAAGTCACAAGTAAAGTGTCGTACCAACCTATACCAAGGTGGAGGATTTTTATATACAAGTTATGGATTCCCCTCGCGCTGATGTAAGAGGGTGGAGTCACTTGTGTTTCCTGGTGCAGTTAGGGACTTGCAACCCCATCTAACTGTACTCAGCGGCGCGCTATATTATTAAGGGTACGTACACTAAGGGGCCCATAAGAAAGGTAAGAATGTTAAAAAGAAATGCATAAATGGAACATAATTGGTTCATGCATATTCATATGATGATGAATGTTTTTATGATGTTTAAATGTTTTGTGAGATTATGTTTGTGCTTACTGGGCGAAAGCTCATTCAGTTATATTTCATACTGTAGGTAAGAAACCCGCAGTTTAATGCTGGGCATTGTTGGAGCGGTGTGGCGGCAGACGAAGGCGGTATGGATACCACTACGCATAGTTTCCGCAAAATCTTTTGATGAAAAGAAGTTTTGTACATAAGTATGTATGGTAAAGACAAATTATGCTTTACGGTATTTTGGAACCAAACACCTTAAGTAAAGTTTACTTATGTAGTAATGCCATGATGCTAAAGACAATGTTTTATAAGTAAGTTTCAAAAAAAAAAAAAAAAGAAAAAAAGGGGATAAGAGTTTTATGAAAGTCAAAAAAAAAATATATCCCCAAATTTTCAAGTAAAGTAAGTAAGTAAGGTAAGGAGTGACGGCCCTACGTAGTAAGGGGGCGTCACATACCCATCACGTGCTTCTATATTCATGGGACCATAAACATCCGTATGCACTAGTTCTAAAAGTTCCTCGACACAACCATCCTTGGCAGCAAAGTGTCATTTAGTCATCTTGCCCTCCAAACAGGATTCACATTGTGGCCTAGGTTCAACCTCGTACAAGTCAAGGCATTCCTCCTTTACCATCCTTTGAATTCTGTTAAGGCTTATGTGACAAAGTCGTAAATGCCAAAGATATGATTTATTAGAGTGGGAAGACTTATGTCTTTTAGAGTTCTTTTCCAATTTTGTATCAAGTAGTGAGTGTATCTTAGGTTTGATAAAATAAAGATTTCCATGCATCCATCTATTACAGATAAGAGAATTGTTTTTCCTAATAACAACTTTATTATTAAAAGAAACTGAATAAGAATCTTTAATCAAACAAGCTACCGAAATTAGGTTCCTTTTGAAACTAGGAACATAAAAACAATGTCTCAAAATAATAAACCTAAATTCATCAAAATAAAGATGCACTTCTCCCACTGCTTCAGCTCGCACCAACGTCCCATCACTGGTTCTTAACGTGAAGTCCTCCTCATGTAGACTTCTCGTTACCTTGAACCCCTGCAGAGAAATACAAACATGGTTAGTAGCTCCAGAATCTATAACCCAATTGTCCTTAGATTCTTCCACTAAACAACCCTCAAGATACAGGACATCAAAATTACCTTTTTGCTTTAGCATAGACAGGTAGTCTCGGCAATCCTTCTTGAGATGTCCTTTATTCCCACAGTGAAAACACTTAACCTTTTTGAGATCTACCTTTCGCTTCTTAGTCTTTTTAGACTTCTTAGATGCAGGTGCATTCACCTCAGGCTTGCTCGTCTTGTTCTTCCCCTTTTCCTTCTTCCTTTTGGGATTAGGAGCAGGCGAACCAGGTTCAGCCACATTTGCGTCAGCCTTAGTTCCAGAACCCTTAAAAATGTTCTCAAAGGCTTGCAACTCTTTCATCAATTCCGTTAAAGACATCTCCTTCCAGTTAAGGTTGTAGGATGCCTGAAACAAATTGAAATCCTTTGATAAGGTTTAGAAAACCATAACCAATTGAGTTGCAGCATCGATCTCAGCCCCATTTGCTTGAGCCTCAGACAAATAAGCCATGACTGTCATCATGTGCTCCTTGATGGGAGTTCTAACCTTCTACCTATAGTTCATGAGACCTTTGATAGCATCGGTCTTAGCCTGGACAGTTTGTTCACCAAAAATTTCTTTCAGGTTATCCATGATCTGCCTAGTAGTTTGATGTTCCTCATGTGGTTTTTGGAGCACGTTAGACATGCTCGCCCGAATATAGCACATAGCACTTATGTTGGAATTGTCCCAGCGCTCAAGTGTTACAAAATCCCTATCAGGAACATCGATCGTAGGCGTAGGTGGTCGAGGTTGGGTTAGGATGAAACTGTGTTTCTCAAAATTTAGGACGATAAGTTCCTTTTCCAGTCATTAAAATTCTCGTCAGTTAATTTGTTTTGCGTAAGTATCACAGATAAAGGGCTCGACATTTTAATCTATAATAAGAAAACATGTGATAAGTACGAGTAAACATCTTTTTTGTTTATAAAATTTGGTTTTGTAATGAAACAAAAAGATCTATATGCAATCTAAATGTTTATGTGTAAAACCCTTAAAACACATACCTTACAATGATAATTCATAGCTTCCGCTTTCTAAACTACCGAGGGATAGTCATAGAATAACTAACCAAGAACACGGATCCCTTCCGATTAATACATATTCGTCCATGGACCAAACTCCATTAAATATATATTAACTATCATTTATTTGGCCACTACTTTACATAACAGAACCTCGAGGGAGGGTTAATAAATAAAGTAGCATGGGTGTGTAACCATTGTTTCCAATTTTGAATCCATATTTTACATCTACTACCGAGGGGTGATCTAAACATAAAATATGCTCAAAATTGTTATCCTTTCGGAAATCCAAATCAGTGTGTGCTCTAGGTAAGATACCTATCCGAACGGAAATCCTGGGTCAAAACCGAGTAATAGACACTACCATGCATAACTATTGGACTAACGATGGAAGCCGTAGGTCTTAGTATGTAAAACCTTCTCCCATTCAATCTTTTAAATTAGGGTTTTTGTTTTTTTATGCATAAACAATATTTATTGAGTGGCACCCCCTAGTCTATATGGCATGTTATTAATACATCACGAAATAGTATAACATATTCATCTAGCAACATATTATTCATGGTTTGCAAAATATGTAAATAGCCGTGGATCATGATTCCATCCTAGAGAAAAGAAAATTGTAAAATTTACAAAAATTAACCGTCGGCCTTCATTTGTAGATCCATGCCTTGTATCCTTCTTCAATGTGTCTTCCTTCTCCAATGTCACATCTTTTAAATTTAAAATTAAATTTAAATTTCAAAAAGATTATATATAATTTTTAATTTTAATCAAAATTACAAAATATAAAATTTTAAATAAAAATCCGGTTTATTAAATTTTAAAATTCAAAAAATTTGAAATTTCCAAATTTCAAATTTAAATCACAAAATTTTAAAATTTATAATAATATCCATTAAATTTAAATTTAAATTTTCAATTTTGATTTCCAAATTATCAAGATCACATATCATTGGAAAATTAAATTTTCAAAAAGATTATGTGAATTTTTTTATTAAAAAAAACGTTTTTAATTGAAAAAATTCCAAAAAAAAAAATCACATCCTTTGAAAATTTCCGTACCTTCATTCATCTTCAATATCCTTGAATCCATTATAGCCCAAATTTTACAAAAAAATTCCTACGTCATTTCCGGCTTACAAAAATTCTAGGAATTGAAAGAACGACCTAGCGGTGATAATAGACCGTATCTATTACACTTAAAAAAACCTAGATACAAATTCTAATCTCTATGGAATCATGACCCGTAAAATTGAACAAGCATCATATATTATAAAAATAATATAAAGCATTCATTCATTCATCCATACATCCATTCATAATATATATAACATACTCAAAATAAAACCTAAAGTGTCAACTCTCTAAAATATTTCATTAATGTATAGAGAGAAATTTATTTGATAAAATAATTTATGTTATATGCATGATCATGAGTTGGCTCTAATACAAATTGTTGGAAAAATCGGATCCGATATCAGAGTTACGACGCAGCGGAAGTTTTAAAATTTTATGTTGATTCAGAAAAGAAGCTCATGATGCATATAACAATAAGTTAAATTCATGATCAAGCGTACCTTATTTCTTGGATTCCAGAATTGCTAGATCGTTTGACCAACGTGTCTTCTCTACTATTCTCGAGTTCCACGTCTCAGAGTGTGTGTGGGCACACGTTCTATGAATCCAAGCGACCGATAATGCTTTTCGAAGTCTAGATCCGTCCTTCTCAATTCCAATATTCCTCGTTGAGAATATGATCCAGCTTCTTTCTTCAAAACTACAAAATAGGAACTAGTTAATCTCCTATGAAAATTATCACTCGGTTTAACCTTCCTCACAGTTTTGATTCAATGGAATTTTCTCTCTTTTTCTCTCTCACAAGATAGCCGAATTTTATAATGTAGAAAAAATCTAATTGGTTTTTCTTTCTACTCTAAAAAAATGGTTTTCCTCTTATGAATAAGCAAAAGTTAGTTTTTCAAGAATTCCTAGCCTTTATATAGAAGTCCAATCCTTTTCAAAATTTATCTCCTTCTTGAAAAATAATTAATAATTATTTTTGCGGATAAATTTTGAACCAAAAGATCATACAACTTTAGGGATAGATTCATTGAACCTAAAACGTTTTTCCAAGGGGAGATAATCCCTCAAAAAATTCGACCACAAGGAGAAAATAAAGGTTAATTGGTGGCTCAAATTTTAAATCAAGAATCTAGACTAGTTAAAAGATCCTAGTCCTATCTAGATTCAAATTTCTTTTAAACCTTTTCGAATTTAAATAAGATTCACTTATTTGAATAAATATTTTCCACAAAAATTATCCATATTAATTAATTTAAATCAATGGAATATTTCAAATTTTCTTTCCTCACAAAAACCGTACACCTCTTTTAATTAGGAGAGAAAAATTTTGTTTTCCAAAATTAAATAATTCAAAGACAATCTTATTTCTAAAATTCAAATAAACCAATCACATGTTGACAAATCATTTGTCTACAAATTTCACATGTCCAATCCTTTCTGCATTGTATGTTAAAGAATACTACATCTTAATAGACATTACTCAATTCTATTTAAATTTACCAATCTCATTAGGAACAAATCCCTAAATGCTATATGAAACTATATCAGCTAATAGAGGGACCCGATGGAAATATGTAAAGAGGCTCTTATAATTGTGAAAAATTCATCCCAGATTAATTATTCATCAATTATCAACTTCAAAACTATTCCACTAAAAGTTTGAAGCTGAACTCCTGTTTACATATCGTATTATGAAAACTCTCTCACATAGTGCTTCTTCCATGATTTATTCATCACTTGCTTAATCCCCATATGTTATCCATTATTGAATTAAGGACTTTTTCCGTTTTACCTTTTCAATCATTTTAACTTAAAATTCCATTATTCTCCATTGAAAGAACTACCAATTGTAAAACCATATAATTGGTAAACTATCAGAAAACACAAAGTAAATCGATGGCCAATATCTTGTTATACTATATTTCAATTCCCGAATAATGCTTTTAAGTAGATAACATGTACAATTGTTAAGATAGCTATAGATTCCGTATCTATGAATCTTGATTTCTCCATCCATAAGTCATGTACCCAAAACACAAGTATATTAATCATGAATTAACAGTGTCTCACCTATACTGCATTAAAATACATAAGTCATTGATTAAGATTAATGCAGGACGATAATCAAAGCGTCATTGATTCTTATAAACGGAATTATTAAACCGAATCAATTAACACTTTAGGTCCAGTCCAATGTCATACCTCAATATTGGTATACATTAAAGTTTCTATTCGGAACCTATCCGATGGTCAAGACAAACCATCTCTCCAAGGAAGTAGACAACCTTTACAATCTTATCATGAATAAGATCCCCAAATCTTATTCCATCGATTGCGGACTATTTATTTAGACTGCTATCAAATTACCACGTCTTTAATATATAACCCGTATACATATAGTAATATGATATATTACCAATAGCCAAGGAGTATTTTATGTTTGCTCAAAATAACTATGCAATCAACAAATGAAAGTAAATAGGACACAACTTATTAAACATGAATAACCTCTTCTTATTCATATCAAAATGTCATATTTATAGAAAATCCCTAATATTGATTTTCTATCCTTATGGTACATTTAAATCCCAACAAATTCGTGCTCCACCTAATGTGAAGATTAATTGGTGGTTCAAATCTAAATTAAGAATCTATACTAGTCAAAAAGTCCTAATTCTATCTAGATTCAGACTCTTTTTAAACCTTTGAATTTAAATAAGATTTTCTTATTTGAATTTAAATAAATATTTTCCACAAACATTATCCACATTTAATTAATTTAAATAAATGGAATATTTTAGATTTCCTTTCCATCAAAAAAAAAAAAAAAAGTGCACCATTCTTTAAGAAAAGAAAATCTATCAAATAAGCTCCATTATTTAAGTCAATTAATAATTTAATGTTTGTAATGTATTTAAACAATTTTGAAACAAAATCTTATTCCCTCCATTCATTAAAAAACCGTGCCATATTAATTAGGAAAGAAAAATTTTGTTGCCAAAAATTAAATAATTCAACCACAATCTTATTTCCAAAATTCAATTAACCAAAATAATTAACAAATAATTATTTTATTTATAACCAATCATATGTCAACAAATCACATTATTTGTCTACATTAATTTTACATGTCCATATCTTAATAGACATTATTAAATTCCCATTTAATTTACCGATCTCATTCGGAACAAATCCCGAGACGCTTCGTGGAACTATATGAGCTAGTAGAGGGACCCAATGGAAATATGTAAAGAGGCTCCTATATTTGTGAAAAATTAATCCCGGATTAATTATTCATGAATTATCAACTTCAGGACTATTCCACTAAAAGTCTGAAGCTGAACTCCCGTTTACATACCGTATTACGAATGCTTTCTAACGCAGTGTTTTTTCCATGATTTCTTTATCGCTTGCTTAATCCCCATATGTTATCCATGATTAAATTAAGGACTTTTCTGTTTTACCTTTTCAATCATTTTAACTTAAAGTTCCATTATTCTCCATTGAATGAACCACCAATTGTAAAGCCATACAATCGATAAACCATCAAAGAATACAAAGTAAACCGATGGTCAAGATCTTGTTATATTAGCTTTCAATTCCCGAATAATGCTTTTAAGTAGATAACATGTACTATCGTTAAGATAGCTATGGATTTCGTATCTATGAATCTTGATTTCTCCATCCATAAGTCAGACACCCAAAACACAAGTATATTGACCATCAATTATCAGTCTCACCTATAGTGGATCAAAGTGCATAAGTCATGGATACAAACTCAAGTATTCATTTTAGGATTAAGATTAATGCAGGATGATAATTAAAGCATCATTGATTCTTATAAATGAAATTATTAAACCGAATCAATTAATACCTTATGTCTAGTCCAATGTCATACCTCAATATTGGTATACATTAAAGTTTCTACTCGGAACCTATTTGATGGTCAAGACAAACCATCCCTTCAAGGAAGTAGACAACCTTTGCAATCTTATCATGAATAAGATCCTCAAATCTTATTCTATCGATTGCAGACCATTTATTTGGACTGTGATCAAATTACCACGTCTACTATGTATACCCCGTATATATATGGTAATCTGATATATTACCACCAGCCTAGGAGTATTTTATATTTGCTCAAAATAATTATACAATCAACAAATGAAAGTAAATAGGACATAACTTATTAAACATGAATAATTCTTTTTGTTAATATCAAAATGTAATATTTACAGAAAATCCCTAGAATTGATTTTCTATCCTTAGGGCACATATAGATCCCAACAATGTTTGATTACCTTCTGTAGATCGTGAAGGGTAATGCATGTTTGCCTTCCGAAGATCGTGAAGGGTTATGTACATTTACCTTCTGTAGATCATGAAGGGTTATGAATGATTACCGTCCGTAGATCATGAAGGGTTATGCATGTTTACTTTCCGTAGATCATGAAGGGTTATATATGTTTACCTTTCGTAGATCGTGAAAGGTTATTTATATATACCTTCCATAGATCATGAAGGGTTATGTATGTTTTAAGATTCCTAGAATTGTTAAGACCTTACAAACCCTAACTTTCTGTAGATTGTCCACATCTAGTACGTACATAAAGGGGCCATCTGATAAGCAAGATAATAAGTCCATAATGAAACATAAGAGATCCAAAATCGACAATAAATGATTCATGCATAAGCCATACGATATTTGTTATGTTTTGTGAGATTAAGTTTGTACTTGCTGAACGTATGCTCATTAGTATATTTCAAACTGTAGGTAAGAAGCCTGTAATTTAATTGGTGGGCCATAAGGACAATGCAGCAAGTGAAAGGGGTGTGGAATACCATTACGTAGACTTTTTCGCAAACTCTTTTAAACTATAAATATATACATATATATTTAAATAAATTGTTTTATACTATGTATATGATGTTTGAAGACTTGGGTTAAATGTAAGGATTATGTATGACTTTATATTTTGGTAAACAAGTAACGTGTATGCACGAAAAGTTTACCTATATGAACTAGTCTATTCATATGGTGTTTAAAGAAAAAAAAAATTATTCTGAAATTTTCAGTAAGTTTAATCATTTAAAACTTAGATTTAATTTCACTAAGCATGGTAATTGCCTATGTAGTCGGTCGTTACACCGCCCCACTCTGCAACTAGGTTCCCCACCCCCCCCCCCCCAGACTGGTTCGACCCTCTCTCCGACCAGCAGGTTCCCCCCCTCCCACCCTTTACATAGGGAAACCCTAATTTCTCAAAAATTTGGGGAAAACCCCTAGGAAATTACCTATTTAGAATTCAAAAACCATGAAGCATGCTCCTCATGTGACCAATCCGTTAGTTTTTTGATGAAAAGGACAGAAAAGGCCAAAAAAAAAAAAAAAAAAAAAGAAGTTTAAGGTCATCTTGGCAAAAAAAAAAAAAAAAAAAAAAGAGCAGGAACCAAACCGTCCTATTTGAAAGATTTCAGTGACTATTTAGGTCAATTACTCTTCTACATAATATATTTAGGACCTGTTTGGAGGTTGGATTGGAAATATGCATCTAAAGGGAGGACTTTTGGAAAATTTATGTGATATAGAAGATAATGTAAAAATTTGAAATGTGTTTGGAAAAAAATAATGCAAAATGGATTAAGTTTTGTTTGTCTTGTCATAGTGAGTATTTTGACATAAGAATTATCTCATTTCGATTTGAAACGCAAAAGCTTTGGACTTTCAAAGTTTGAATTTTTTAAAAATAAAAGAGAGAGAAAGTGAGACATAGAATTGAAAGTTTTGGATCAAACAATAAATTATCGTCTGAAAACTTCCCCCCAAACGGGACCTTAATATATCTTGCCTATGTTTCCTATTTGTATTTAGCACCGATACCCCATAAACCTGTCACCTTTTGGCAACTTGCACCCCTAACTTTTAATTTTGACAATTTACCCTTGAACTTGCTATATTGTTACAATGTCCCCACTTTAGTTAATTTGACATGAAATAAAAGATTTGAAGTTGGGAGACTTGTATTAGGATTTGTATTAGATTTATAAATTTTTGGTTGGAAATAGGTTTTTCGGTGTTCACATGAGGAGGACATGGGTTTTTTTATAACAAATTTAATAGAAAATTAACTTATAAGGGGTATATTGTGACAATTTAGTAAGTTAAGTGGGTAAATTACCAAAATTAAAGTTTGGGGGGTAAGTTTCCAAAAGATGACAAATTTTGGAGGTATCAATACTAAATACCTGATATCTATTAGTAGATTTTAAAACTTAAACACTATTTTAAATTACAAATTAATTGCGTTGTTTTAAATTAAAATAATAAATAAAAATATAACTATATCTCAACTATATTTCATCAACTTTTTGACCATTTTTATTTTCTTTCTTACCCTTGTAAAACTCTTGTTTTATCCCTTAAAATTTTAAATAGTTCGAATTAATTTTTCTTTTTTGGGGTGTCATTTTAGTCTTCTGGGTTGTTTGGAAGAGTAGAAACGTTAAAAAGCTATGATGTTTGAAAAATGATAATTTAATACGCATCACTTCTCATATCGCTGCGTATTCATGAAGCAACAAAACAATATTAAATTAATTTGTACTATTTTACTTTTTCCTCTTTTTTGTTTTGTTTTTTTGTTTTTAATTTTGGTTATCTTCATTTAGAAAGCAAACTAGGTGAAAAAAATGAACGTGCGTAATTTCTTCATAGTTTCTTCCCTAGGCACACTACTAGAAAATGTGGATTCCACGACGGAACTTCCACGACTGTTTTTAAAAAACCGTCGTGAAAAATGCAGCAAAAACACGGAGCGGAACAGAGTTTCCGAAAACCGTCGTGGCAGCCAAAGCTTTCACGACGGTTATAAAAACCGTCGTGGAAGATCATGCTTCCACGACGGTTATTAAAAACCGTCATGGAAGCTTCGAAAAAATTTTTTTTTTTTAATCTTCCATGACGGTTTTTTAACCGTCGTGGAAGTTTCGGATTCCACGATGGTTCCACGACGGTTAAAAAACCATCGTGGAAGCTAAAATTTTTTTTTTCTTTTTTTTTTTTTTTTGCATTTTGCAAGCTTCCACGACGGTTATTAAAAACCGTCGTGAAAGCATGCTCTTCCACGACGGTTTTTTATAACCGTCATCGAAGCTTCGGCTTCCACGACGGTTTTTGGAAACTCTGTTCCACTTCGTGTTTTTGCCGCATTTTTCACGACGGTTTTTTAAAAACGGTCGTGGAAGGGTCTTTTTTCACAAATTGTTTTTATTTTTTTATTTTTGGACTCTACCACGACGGTTTTTCGGGAAAATCGTCGTGGTAGGTGAACATACCACGACGGTTTTCGGGGAAAACCGTCGTGGTAGGTACTAAGGCGGGAATTTTGAAAATTTTTTAATTTAATTTAATTTTTTAGAGCGTATATTAAAACCCAAAAAAATACCATCTTTCCCACTCCATTACATTCCGAGCCTTTTTCACTTTTTCACTCTCTAATACACACTCTAACTCCATACCCAAAATTACCCAATTTCCTCCCTCTATTTCTCTATCTCTGCTCCCTCCCTACTTAAAATCTCCAAAAACTCGCTCTATCTCACCACGCCTCCTCTCTCTATTTTACCTCTCAAATTTTTCTCTTGGCTCCATTCTCCAATGGCCTCCTCCACCACTTACGCGGCCTCCACCATTCTCCGACGGATCCACCAAGGAACTCACGCGGCTTTCCCTCTCTCTCTCGCCACACTCCGCCCCTACCCACGCTCTACAAGCCGGTAAATTGTAATGTATATTGCTTGGGTAATACATGGATTTGGAAATTTTTCGTCCAAAATGTTGATTTTGTTGATTGTGGTTGTTGATAAAATGTTCCGTCCAAAATGTTGATTTTGTAGATTGTTGAGTTGGGAATATTCCATCCCAAATGGCCAAAATCCGTCCCCTACATTTTCGGTGATTGTTCATTGTGGTTGTGTTTTAGATTTGAATTAAATTGGTTGGGTAAGGCACGGATTTGGGAATTTTTCGAAAAAAAAAAAGTGTTGATTTTGTGATTTAAATGTTTTTGGGGAAATAAAACGAATTCGTAAATTTTTTTTTTCATTGTTACCTACCACGACAGTCAAAAAACCGTCGTGGTAAAGGGTCCTATCACGACGGTTTCTCAAGGAAACCGTCGTGAAAGATTTGCTTACCACAACGGTTTTTTGCATAGAACCGTCGTGATATGTTCTTAAATGTCCATATTTAACCCCTATTTTTGCTCATTCCACGACGGTTTTTTAACCGTCGTGGAATTTGAAAAGATTCTGCGACTCTGGATTCCACGACGGTTAGAAAACCGTCGTAGAAATGTTACCACGACGGTTAAAAACCGCCGTGGTATCCACATTTTGTAGTAGTGCCATCAATCAACAGCTCTAAAATCCAAAACAACTTTATTTATTTAAACCGATCTAGGATAGATATCAAATTATAGTTGTCATCTTGCGCAACACATCCTATAAAATCCTATAGATAAGGAATTGATGAGACAGAAATTATGCGATATATGTGATAGTTAATAAATAAAGAGACATCCTAATGGTACGAGATATTTTAGGGTGAACTCAAAAGCAAAATCGTGCAAGTATGAGATTCAAAGTAGACAATATCATGACAAAAAAAAGCATGATTCATAATATAGGTAAACATGACATAACATTTAAATAGTGACAGAACATGTGTTTATCATCATGCAGACATGTAATCATGTCATATTTGAAATTAATGGTCCTCTTTTCTTTTTTGATAGGATGAGACAGAAGGGTTGGAAAAAGAATAAGTGATTGTGGAACAATCATGAAGAGAGATGTGATTATGGTGCAACTTACCATACAGTTGATCATAATATAAGAATCACATGCTGATTTAAATACCACACAAAAAATTATTGAAGACTTTGAAGTTATTAGACGCAAGTCCTTGAGAAAGTCGACAAGCTAAGTGGGGTAATGTGGCACATTAAAAATAAGTTGTGGTATATTCATAAGGTACGGTATTATTGCAAAACATGAATATATCATAAACTATGGCATAACAATAAAATATGGTATAATTATAATCATGGCATTATTATAAACATGACATCATAAAAAAGTGTGGCATAATCATAAAGTGTGACATATACATAATTATGGTATCTATATGAATATGTGGCATATTGGTTTAACAGTCATCAGTCCCTATAAGAAAATGGTAAGTTATGCAGCCCACATTGATTGGGAATATATATATATATATATATATGTGTGTGTGATAATTCACAAGTAAACAAACCACCTCCTAATTGTATGAGGCCTCTTGGGGTGAGCTCAAAAGCAAAACCATGCGGATACAAGGCCTAAAGCGGACAATATCATACCAAAGGGAGGCACGGGTTTGTTATAAATGGTATCAAAGCCTATATCCAACTGAAAATGTGGCTAACGAGGACCTTGGGCCCTAAAGGAAGTGTGATTGTGACAGTCATCAGTCCCTATAAGGAAAGGGTAAGCTGTGCAGTCTCACATTACTTGAGAATAGATATATGTGATAGTCCATAAAGTAAATAAACCACATCCTAATGGTATGAGACATTTTGGGGTGAGTCCAAAAGCAAAACCGTGCGAGCACGAGATCCAAAACGGACAATATCATAATAAAAGAAGGCATAGGTCGTTGTATTGGTAAACATGACATAACATTTAAATAGTGACAGAACATGTGTTTATCATTATGCAAACATGTAATCATGTCGTATTTGAAATTAATGGTTCTTTTTTCTTTTTTGATAGGATGAGACAGAAGAGTTGGAAAAAGAATAAGTGACTGTGGAACAATCATGAAGAGAGATGTGATTATGGTGCAACTTACTATACAGTTGATCATAATATAAGAATCACATGCTGATTTAAATACCACACCAAAAATTATTGAAGACTTTGAAGTTATTAGACGCAAGTCCTTGAGAAAGTCGACAAGCTAAGTGGGGTAATGTGGCACATTAAAAAAAAAAAAAAAAAAAAAAAAAAAAACGTGTCTATAGTTATTTTTAAAAACTCTTTACTCGGATCATATTTTAGAAACGACTAGGGTTGTGTGAAAACATAAAAATTAAAAATTAGAAGGAATAATTAGCATCCGACTCTCAAACTGACTTAGCACTCTCTACTCTAGTCGTTTATTAATATTATGTTCTTTTACAAATGAAAAAAACATGGGATACATCACACTTAATCATTTGAAGATAGGATCCAGTTATATAGGGAGTTTAATCTGTTGTTTTTCGAAGTCCCTTCCCTTAAATTTGAACGTTTTTGGATTAATTTTTACTTTTTTTAATAAAATAATAGGACATATAAAGGATGAAGGTGTAAGAATGGTACCGATCTAGTCGTGATATCTTTGTAACAATTATGTAGACCATTATCATGCTTACTTAAACTAAATCTTACTTATAAATACTTGAATTTAATACTGAAAACTTTACAATTTTTTTTTATGCAACATAAATAAACTAAACCTTATGAGTAACTTCAACAAACATACATATTACTTTTCTGACAAAATTGTGAAGCCATACATAATTCTTTTACATATTACTGAAGTATTGAAATATCATAAACATGGTATAATTTATATTAATAATTCAACTGAGTTGCAGAAAAAATCTACGTAGTGATCGCATGCCACCTTTCTTAACTACAGTATGAAATATATTAATGAGCAAATACAAATTTAATCTCGTAAAAACATAATAAGCATCGTATAATTTATGCGTGGAATATTTATGATTCATTATGGGTTTGATACTGCATGATATCCTATTATTATTGCTTATGGTTCACTTATGTGCCATTATTGACTTATTATCTTGGTTAATATGTTGGCGGTGTACATACTAGATTGTACGACTGAGGCAGAGGATCTCGACGGCGCGATGGCCACGGATGGGTTGTTATGGGCAACAGATCCCAGGCGAACTCGCTTGTCAAGGTGAAGATGGCAACAACTGAGCTTCTGCAGTGGCAGGCAGTGCAACAACAACCCTGGATCTTCGATGATGGATGGTGACAAAGCTAGGCTTGAGATGGGAGCTCTGGATATTGCAAATTTTGTCACAATCTCCATTCTCCATCTCGAGCTTCATCGTTATCTTCGGTGAGATTTGGCAGTGTCTCCGGCAACGCCATCAGCGTTGGATCTAGATCAAAATCTAGGGTTCTTTTCTTGAAAATTTTAAAAGTTTAAAGTCTTTAGTTGCCACATTACCTACTCGCAGATAAGCACGCAAGTACTGGTTTCAAGTATAGGAGAAAATAAATAATTTATTCATTTATTTGTAATTATCTAGAATAGAATTGACTGTATTTTAGGAATTATATAGTTACTTATTTAGTTCAGAATTTGAATTTATTTGAATTGTAAAGTTAGGTTTAAACATTGCAAAATAGATAAAAATAGATTCTACAAAATATATATATATATATGGAGGCTCATTTATTGTGCTTGTTTCTAATCCGTGGACATTAGCACATCCTCATTAAAAATCTTTGTGTTTTTCTTCTTCTCTCATTTTTAACATTATTATTTCCCAATTTAATTATTAATATTGTATCAAGCCCAAGTTTTCTTTCATTATTTAATTTTCAATAACAAGTACTGATACTTTTCTGAGCCCCTCCATAGTTGTGATATATTTTTGGCTAAACCATTTTGCTTCTTTCAGGCAGCCACAAGTTCGATGTTTCATCTGCCGTAAGTTGGAAAAAAAAAAAAAAAAAAAAAAAAAAAAAAAAAAAAAAAAAGGGCCGAGGGGGGGGGGGGGGGAAGCGAAAATAAAACTAAATGACAAAGGGTTTGCATCTGACTCTCGTTTATTAAAAATACAAATAAAACTTCATTTCACTTATTTGCATGTAGTTTTATGGGTTCTACCGACGCGTGACTGGGTGGATGACAACTTAGTTGAATTGGAAAAAACTCAGTGGACTGGGTTTTTCTTTGGTCTCTGTATCTTTCCTCCCTTAACGTTATTTGTTTACTTTCTCGGAAAGATACTAGAATGGCAGAAGCAGTCTATAACACATAATTTAATTATTTTTTGCTCTGATTATACACAATATATTTAGTATCTCCTACGAATGATTCCTCTTTTGTGAAACGATACTTGTTAGTAGATTTTAAAATAAAAATACTATTTCAAATTATATATTGATAGCGTTGTTTTAAACTTAAATAATTAATTAAAATAAAACTATATCTCACCCATATTTCTTGGACATTTGGACAATTTTCATTTTCTTTCTTAAACTTAAAAAAAAAAAAAAAAATTTCTCATTGTATCCCTTAAATTTTTAAATAATTCCATTTAATTTTTCTGTTTGGTGGTGTCATCTCAATCTTCTGGGTTGTTTGGAATATCAGAAATGTTAAAAAAAACTATGATTGTTGAGAATGATATTACAATATGCATCAGTCCTTGTATCGCTATGACCCGTATTCATGAAGCAAACAAACCAGTATTAAATTAAATTTGTACAAGTTCAATGTATCAAACTTTTTCTTCCCTTTTGCTTTTTTCGGTTTTCATTTATAAAGAAAATTAGTAGAAAAAATGAGCATGATTAATTTTCGGTTTCTTCTCTAGCCATCATTCTAAAGCTCTAAAATCCAAAACAACTTTCTTTATTTAGATCGATCTAGGATAGGTATCAAAGTAAAGTTGTCATCTTGCGCAACATATCCGATCAAATCTATGTCAAACGTTGTATGGAATCGATTTTGATGAGACAGAACAGTTGAGAAAAGAATAAGTGATTATGGTACAATCATGAAGAGAGATGTGGTTATTGTGCTACTTGCCAAACAAAATTATTGTAGACTTTGAAGTAATTAGCTCCCAGTCCTTGAGAAAGCCGACAAGCGAAGTGGGGTAAATGTGGCCCACTCAAAAATATATATATATATATATCAATGATAAGTTTTTAAAAACTTTTTATTCGGATCATATTTGAAAAATGATTAAAAATTATAAATTAGAAATTGGAAGGAATAATTAGCATCCGACTCTCAACTGGCTTGGCACTCTCTATTCTACTTGTTTATTAGGGTCAGTTTAGGGCCAATTTGTTCCCAAAATTTTTTTTTTTTTCTTCTCATTTTCCTCCATTATCACTATCCATTTTTCCAAACATTAAAAAATAAATAAAAAATAAAAAACCTCAAACTTTAAAAGTCTATAATTTTATCATTTTAAGTCAAAAAGAAATGATTTTTTTTAATTGCAGAAAAAAACAAGATCCACATTGCTAATTTTTTTCACACACATTTCAAGTTTTTACACGTTTTCACTCTAAACAGTTCATTTTCACAAAACTCACATTTCCAAAACTCAAAGTATGTCCAATCTCCAAAGCACCGTCTCCAAAGATTGACTCCAAACTGTCATAAACTATAAAATCTCAATACATGACAATAATACTCCTTAAAACAATTTTGCAAATTGAAATACATAGTGGCATCCCACTGCGCCTTCATTTGCTCAACATCTACGTCTGTATTTGCCCCCAAACACTATGCTGCGAGTTGATTACCTATAGTATGAATATAACTAATGAGCTTTCGCTTAATAAGTACAAACATAGTTCTCATACTGAAAAATAAACATGAACATCATATAAGGATGCATGATCCAATTATGGAATCTAAGATGTGATCCAATTATATTCAATTATGGATGTCTTATTTTCCATTACAAACTCATTATCTCACTTATTTGTGGACCACTATGTGTACGTATCGGGTGCACGCATTTCACAGAAAGTTAAGGTCTACAAGATCCCTAATAATTCTGGGAATTAATTTGGAACTTTAAACTAGAACAAAACAAAACATGACATGATCTTCCCCGCGTGGAAGGTTAGTACGACACGCTAACTTGTTTTAAATTAGTTTTAGTCTTTAACTTAACTGAATTTGAGTATGCCTAAATCATACTCTAAGACTAGATCTAAGACTTACATTCCTTGATTCTAAACTTATTAGTCATGATGCAATGGCATGACATAAATTTTAAAAAAAAAATCATGGCATAAATATAAAGTAGGGCATTTGCATAGCATACTAGTAAAAGTGTGGCAAGTATGTAAATGTGACATACTTGTGAACCATGGCATAAACATAAGTATGGCATATACGTGATTGTGGCATATCATAACATATCAAGATATGTAGAAATCACGTAATTCATAATATACATGTTATCATTCTATAAACGTAGGCAAAGCATTCCTAACATGGCATTTGCCTATTACATAATTTGAAAATAATAATATTTTCATACTATAGGCGATGTTTGTACTCACCTAACACATAACTTTTCCATACTTCAAACTACTTGGTGGTCTAAATTTTACTGCCTAAAAAACGGTTTTGAGATGAGTATTAACTTAATACCCCCTAGGATTACTGCTTAAACTGAGTCTTTACTTATAATTATTAAAAATACTTAGGCTTGGGTGCTTAAAATCTCATACAAATTTTTTTTTTTAAATAACTTATCATAAAATATTTTGTCACATACTTGTCATATAAAAAAAATAGTCCTTATTATTATTATTATTATTATTATTATTTCATAACTTATCATGAAAACTTTTGTCACATACTCACCATATCTTAGGAAAATATTTAACTTCATATGACTTTACATATCATAAACTTTATTACAAATTTTCAAGCACCCAAGTCTATGTATTTGAAGTAATTATAAGTAAACACTTAGTTTAAATAGTAAATTGACCTCAACAGGGCCTCAGTATTAGTTATCTTCATTTGAAAATGAAAAATACATGGGATACATCCCGTTTAATTCTTTAAAGTAGGATCCAGTTACATAGGGATTTTAATATGTTGTTTTATGATGGGCCTTCCCTCTATTTTAAACGTTTTTGCATTAATTTTTCCTTTTTAATAATGTAATGGGACAAATAAAGAATAAGTGTGCAAGAATAGTACTGATCTAGTTAGGATGTATTTGTAGTGACCCAATTACATAGGCTGTTACCATGCTTACTTATAAATACTTAAACTTATTACCGAAAACTTTACTTTTTTTTTTTTGATGCAACATAAATAAACTAAACCATTAGAGTAACTTCAACATGCATAAATATTACTTGTTTGACAAAATTATGAAGTCATTTTACATATAATATATATATATATATATATATTATTAAATGTAGGTAACAAGTATTAGTAGGTGCATCAAGATATCTTGACTAGATCAGCACCCCTCTAGTTCCCTTCTTCATTTACTTGTCCCAGTATATTTTTAAAAAATAAAAATACAAATACAATAATCTTGTTAAAGGGGGAATAAAAAAATCAAAAATGACAACAAAGCTAAAAAAATAAACGCCTAGACAGCCAAGGATTGATTCCAAAGAATTAAGCCTAAACTTGCATCTTGCAATTCAATCCCAAATATGCCTGGTTAAAAATGTTTTAGTCAAAACTGAGTGGAAAAAAGACCAAAAGAAAAAAAGACTACTATGAAAATCTATGTAGTGGAAGACCGGCAATGTCTTTGTTTACTGCTGAAGCAATGAAATCCGAACAAGCAAACCACCAATTCTCGTCATCCAAATGCGCTGCTTGTGAAGCAAGTTTATCTACCACATGATTTCCTTCACAAAACACATGAGTAACACAATAGGAGATTCCTTCGAGATAATACATAGTACGCACCCATCTTGAGAGGAATTTCCATGGAGTATTTCTACTCTTGGTCTGAAGTAGATTAACTACATATGTTACATCACATTCGAACCATAGATGAGTCCATTTGAATCTAATAGCACACTTAACCACCGTGATGGCACCCCATAATTCAGCCACAAAAGCATAAAGAATTCCCAAAGGCTTAGCAAAACAACTTTTACAAAATCCTCTATATGTCCAAAAAAACCCCCATATCCTACAATACCAAGAGAACCATGTGCTGATCCATTCGTATTCACCTTAATCCAACCTACAGTAGGGCTCTTCCATTGAATCTCAATAATGAGCAGACCTCTCGAAACTCTAATTGAGAGATTGAAAGTTTTCAAAATTAGAAGATCGGCAAGAGACTTTCTAACTACCCATGCCTCCCTTAGGTATAATATTGTCCACTTTGGGTCTCGTGCTCTCACGGTTTTGCTATTGGGCTCACCCTGAACGGCCTCATACCATTAGAAGGTGATCTCTTTACTTATGAACTATCATATATATCTATCCCTAGCCGATGTGGAACTATACAACTTACCCCTTTTCTTCTAGGGATTGATGATGGTTACAATCACCCTTCCTACTGAGGCCTAATGTCCTTATTGGCCGCACTTACGGTTGGATATAGGCTCTGATACCATTTGTAATGACCCATACCTCCTTTTGATATGATATTTCCCGCTTTGGGCCTCGTACCTGCACGGTTTTGCTCTTAAGCTCACCCCAAAAGGCCTCATATCGTTCTGAATGTAATATCTTTACTTATGAACCATCGTATATATATATCCTCAAGCAATGTGGAACTACACAGTTTACCAAAGTAATGATATCGCAAACTTTCTATTTTTAATAGTATGGGGTATTCCGTACACCCACTCTATTAATTTTAAAGAATCAAAGTAATCTTTGACCGGTTCTTCATGTTGTGTTCTCTATTAATTTATTAGAAAGAAAATAAACCCATAAAAGAATATTGTATGTCTCCTATAAAAATAAAAAATATATAAAAATAAAAAAACAGTATTGTATGTGAGCCGACTCTGTCGTGTAAGGATCCCGAAATGATATTTTTTTTGCTTTATCAGACCAACTTTCAAACTTTCTGGCTTGCTTCTTTTTTTATTTTATTTTATTTTATTTTATTTATCAGACCAACTCATTTTTGGAGTAGCTTGGGTACGTACTCTTTCTCTTGCTAGGGGTTTATCCTTTTCAGTGTATGTGAGCCGTCTTGCGTAAGGATCCCGAAATGATATTTTTTTGCTTTATCCTTGTGAATTTTTCCTAGTTATGTTTTAACCATGCATAAAATTATGGGGTCTAACAAGAATGAAAGTTTAGGTTTGTTTCCAGTTTATTTTGTTTTTATTTATTTATTTATTTTTTTGGCGCTCTTTCCTAGCTACTTTTGTAGTTGTTATATTTTTACATATTTGTTCATTTTATTTTTATTTCGATAGTATGGAGTGGATTATTGTTTGATGTGCCACTACTTTTATTTATTTTTCTAAATGTGTGACTTGCGAAAGCGTTTTTTCGTGTCTTTGGTAGAAAATAAAATGAAAAGAAAAAATCACTATTTGTAGTGTACCCCCTCAACTACATGAGGAACTCGATACATTCTTCCCAGTTTTTTCATTTCCTCCTTAATTTCGGCACTGAGACCTCTTGCTGGGTTTTTACACGGAGGTGATGGTGTAGAGATGAGAGATTTCATTTTTTTTTTTTTTTTTTTTTTTTGTTAAAGCTTTGAACAAGGTTAGTTGAGTGTTGGCATATTAGGGGTAGTTTAGTATTTCTAATATAAATTCAGATTATCTAACGGAAAACGTGAGTTTTTAGACATCCTCTAGGGAAAAGGACTAATTTATACTCTTTCGATAAGTTTTGGGACCAATTAAAAAAAAAAAAAAAAAAGGGTATCCTTATAAAGAGTTCATGAACTAGTATAGTAATTTACACAAAAGAAAATTTATCTATGTCTCAGCTAAATCATTAACATATATATATATATATATATAACTACCCATCTATATTTTGAGTAGAAAATTACAGTGCCTCAATTGAAAAGATTTTCTGCCTCTGTTACTGTTTCTTAATTATAAAGACATGTGATAAACATGTCGGTAGAGCTAATAGTTTTTCAGTGGATGGCATAACTCTTCCTCTCGTCCCTTTTGGCTTCCTTTATTCTTTAAAAAAATTATAGATATATTTGTTTTTTTTTTTTTTTTTTTTTGCTGAATTTCTAAACGTAGTAGGGTACCTATGCTGCTGAATTAATTAGCATATCTAAACTACTCCATTAAAAATTAAAATTGAATAACTGAAAAACTGAAAAACGATTCACAGAGCAAATTGATTGGTGGGACCCAACCGCACAATCTAACCATAGATTTTTTTTATTCTTATCACCATAATTTACACAGTAAAAAACTCGTACGTACTGGCGAGTGTGTTATAAATTTCTTATCACCTGGTAAGCGAGCTTCCTAGACAATTCAAGCCATCTCATTGGAAGGAAAAAGAAAAAACCAAAAGAGCATCCTTTAGTACTTACCAGCCAATCGTCCTCGTCTCCAAAACCATTACAGCCTGGAAAATGTCTGCTCCAGTTTCAGCAGTTCATGCCTCAACCGTGACGAAAGCCGCACCAAAACCGATTCGCCGAACAGCTGAATTCCATCCCACCATTTGGGGGGATCATTTCCTCCAATATACGTCCGAGTCCTTGGTATGTTTTTATATCTACATCTTCTAATGTGAATAAATTCTAGATGTCTTGCTACCAAAAATAAATAAATACTAAATGTCTATATAAGTGAAGAAAAAGGAGAATTGTTATCGAAATACATCCTCACTAAATCGACACCTATTATAAAACCTCTATTATGATTACGTATGGACGAACGGTCGAGATTTGTTCAATGGGTATATTGCTAACGCGATTTTCTTTTGTTGATTGCTTTTATAGGAAGTTGATGACAATATAGAAAAACAGGTTCGAAAAATGGAAGAGCAAGTGAAGACGATGTTCGCTGATGCTGCCCCTAATCCATCAGAAACCCTCCAACTGATTGATACAATTCAACGCTTGGGCTTGGCTTATCATTTTGAGGATGAAATCAGTGAAAAGTTGAGAGAGATTAAGAAAATAAATCTTGATGAATTCAACAATGACCTTTATATCATTTCACTTTGGTTTCGGTTGCTAAGACAAGAAGGATACAATATATCAAGCGGTACATGTGTGCTTTAATTTGTCTGAAAAATCGTGCGTGTGTGAATATTCTTCCCAGATCACTGCATCTAACATGACACCCTATGGTTTTTCAATTACAGTTTCGTGCATGTTCATTTACTATTTTTGTGAGATCACGCACTCTAGTTTTTTTCTTCACGTGAATTTTTCCTGCTGAGGTTTGCTTCGAGGGATATAGTGAGAGTCTAGTGCAGTAAATATGAACCGGGCTAAGGAGGCTAACCCGTTGCCCGAGGTGCAAGTATAAGGGCCAAGCTAGGCCAACTTTTTTCCTTTTTTTTTTTTTTCCTTTCAAAAGCCCGTTTACCTAGTCTGATTTTAAGCCAGCCGGGCTTATAATTTCAAAATTCGAATCAGGCCGGGCCCGGCCCGATTTTCCCTTTCCACCCGTAAGGGCCAGGCCAGCTGAATATATACAAGACTAAGTGAGACACTCTTCCGCCTTTTTAATCAGAAAAAAGCGATCTTTGATCGCTTAATCATGAAACAGTTCACGCATTTCCTTTTCTTTTTATTTTTTTGTTTGCTAGATCATGCGCTCTCTCTTCTTTGGTTAATTTCTTGGTTTTTTAATAAAATATTGTGAAAGAAATCAGTAAGTTCACCAAAATATCCCAATTAAGTCGACAAGTGACAACCCTTTATCATCCTCATCATGTACCCACACAGTGTATTATTTAAATTATATTAATTGATGATTACACACTAATGTCAAACCAGGGAAAAAAAAAAAGGAGAACAAATTATAGCTTCTTTTTTTTTGTTTGGGTCTTCGTGGTAGAATTTATATTTTTTGTTTTTAATAAAGCCATATAGCCAAGGAATCTCTTTGATTCCTCTAGCTATACGTTCTTTTTTTTTTTTTTTTCCTTTTTTCTTTTGAGTAAATCTATTGCAGTGCTTATGTTTTACACTTTCTTGTGGAATATTGGTAATACAGGTATATTTCAGAAGTTCACAAACAAAGAGGGAAAGTTTGACTATGCCCTTGCAAGTAATGTTCAAGGAATTTTAAACTTATATGAAGCTGCGCATCTCATGGTTCATGAAGAGCCTATACTGGAAGAAGCACTTGCTTTCGCTACAACTCATCTTAAATTGACGACGACGTCCCCCCACTTGAGTCCCTTTCTTGTGGCACAAGTAAAGCGCGCCTTGGAGCGGCCCACTAGGAAGGTCTTGCCGAGAGTGGAGGCAAGGCATTTCATTTCTTTGTACGAGGAAAACCCCACGCACAGTGAAGTTCTACTCAACCTTGCAAAGCTAGATTTCAACATTGTGCAAAAGTTGCATCAGAAGGAACTTAGTGATGCCACAAGGTTAAATTTTACTTGCAGCGATTTATTTTTGTTATAGTAGACTTTTGGTATTTACAATTTCTTAAAAATAAAATTTATTACCAAATGCCCATCTCGTTTTGAATACTCTAACATTGACTAAACTGGTCAAAATTGTTAATTTTTTTCTTGTGATATTTATTCATACTTTTTCTCGATAATATTTCTGTAATTCTTGAGAATCTTTTAAGACGATTTTGTGAAATAAATTTTTATATGTTAAAAATGACAAATTAGGTGGTGGAAAGATTTGGATGTTGCTTCAAATCTATCTTTTGCAAGAGACAGGCTTGTGGAAATTTATTTTTGGATCGTGGGAGTGTATTTTGAGCCCCAATACGCCCTTGCTAGAAGAATGATATTTAAAGTAATTGCAATGACATCCCTCATTGATGATATATATGATAACCATGGAACATTTGAAGAACTCCAGCTTTTCACTAATGTTGTTCACAGGTTTGGTGTCGTTTGATCACTCTTTCACATATTGACTGTCTTATCAGCTTCAATTTGTTTGATATATATATATATATATATGTGTGTGTTTATATATGTATATACACACATATATGTACCAATGTTTTTGGTTCAGGTGGAATATCAACTGCCTAGATCTCCTACCCGATTACATGAAGTACTGTTATCGGGAACTATTACAATTATATGAAGATATTGAGGAGCTGTTGGCGAATGGAGGCAGAGGATCATATCGATTCCAATATGCTAAAGAAGCTGTAAGTAGTGACAATCATGAAATGACCCAAAAAAGATCTATACACATATATGCACTTAACAAGTGAAGAAGAGAAACTAAAGCCTCCACTCAAATTTATTATAAGAGGAAGGAAAAAAAAACAAACAAACAAAACAAAAATAGAGACAATTAGATCGACCTCAGTGCCTAACCTCATTCCTGGTGTTGGAACTACTCTTAAACATATCTATATTCCAATAGGACAAATAAATATTTTTTATGCTTGTTGTTATATTATTTTTTTAATATGACGGACGTGAATGCTGCTTTTACTTTCTCAACCTGAGTTTATATATATTACTAATTATAATGGGAATTTTTTAGTACTATACCAATATTCGCAGCATTTGATAGTTGTTATTGATATATTTTTAAATAATTATCATGCCAATCAAATTTAAAAGATAGCATTTGTCAGTAAATTTATAAATGACACCACGAGTATCAATTAGATGCCTCCCTTAGGGACTTTTAACACGTAATAGTACTGTAATTTTAGTTTGATTTTGGTTGTATTTCACATTGTTTTCGGCGTCTTATGATTTAGAATTGTAAGACATTTTATTTATTTATTTTTTAACAAATTGTTGCTTATCTAAATTTAAAAAAAAAAAATTTTGAACAATTCCTAAAATCAATACTACTTAATCATTTTTTTCTAACAAGAAACAATTCCTTAAAGTTTGTGACTCCATCAAGTGCTGCCGAATCATTTGATTTATTGGTTGTTGCAGTTATGTTTCTTTTTGTGTTTGTCTTTTCTATTAGTCATTTGTTGCTTTAATTTGGTCAAGGATTGTACCAATGTTTTGTCGAACTTAAATTTTCAACTTTATTATTATGTTGTTTTGATTCAGAGGTCTAAATTGTTATTTTTAAAATTTGTAGATTTATCATTTTGACTAACTTTTATGCAATTTAGCATTTATTTTCAACTTTGTTATTATAATTGTTTGAATTTGATTATAGCAATACATTCAACTCGATTTACAGAAATTATAATAAATAGCAGCTTTCAGTAAAGAATTAAGATAAACAGCAGATTTTAAGAATATTAAAAGTAAACAATATATTTATTAGGTAAATAACAAATTTATTAGATAAATAGATTAAATAACAAAAAAATTTCTATTTACCTAATTAATTTAATAGTTAATGCTATTTACTCTAAATATTGAGTAATTAGCCCAGATACTCCATGAATTCTTTAAAAGGTGACGGTTTGATCCCTATTTTATTTATTTATTTATTTGGCCGAAATGACCTTAAACTCTTTAAATGTTGGCCATTTGAGTCATTTTCTTCCAATTCCGTTAATTTTCTAATAGAATCTTGCTGAAATGATCAATTTTTGTTATAAAAAGACCAAATCTCTCTCCCTTTTTCTCTCTATCTCTATCCCCCTCCCTCTCGCCTCCTCCTTCTCACAACTAGCCACCCCTCCCCCCGAGGCACAAACCCAAATCTAGGTTGCGTAGATACTACCTCCCCCTCCCCCAAACTCCGGCAACCCAGGCCCCCTTAACTCTGACGATGAGCGCCCCCCCCCCCCCATCTGGACCCACCAACAAACCCGATACGATGTAGGCCCCCTCCCTTCCCCCCAAACCAAATCGATCTGACCCCTAACCGAACCAAACCCAAACCCAAACCCCAAAACAAACCCAGTGCCACTCTCCTAGGACTAAACCCCGATCTGGTCCCCTAACTGAACCAAACCTAAACCCAATCCCTGAACCAAACCCAGTGCTACTGAGCACCCTTGTCACCGAGCTCGGATCCACAACCGCCGAACCCCCTCCCCCACCAAATCCAAAGCCCCCCGCCCCCAATTTACAATTATGAGAAAATGGAGAGAAAGAAAGGGATGGGGGAAAAGGGGGGGAATGGAAAAGGAGATGAGCTTGCCCCGCCCCCAAGGTTGATCTTGGCCACCCGCCACCAAATCCAAAGCTCCCCGCTCCTAATCCACTGTTCTGAGAAAATGGAGAGAAAGGGGGGAGGGGGGAGGAAGGGAGAGAGAGAGAGAGAGAGAGGGAGAGAGAGAGAGGGGAAGAGAGGGAGAGAGATAAGGAGAGGGAAAGGGGAAGAAAGAGAGAGAGAGAGGGAGAGGGGAGAGAGAGAGAGATGGGTGGAGAAAGAGGGGAGAAAGAGAAGGGGAGGGAGGGAGAGAGAGAAAGGGGGGAGAGAGGGAGAGAGAGGGGGCGAGAGGAAGATATAATTTTTTTTTTTAATTTTTTTAAATTAGAGATAGGGGGGAGCGAAAGGGGGAGAGAGAGAGAGATAATTTTTTTATTTTTTTTAAATTATAGAGAGAGATATAT
>CM046381.1:8701119-8744518 GCA_025413485.1 Ficus microcarpa
ATAGATATATTTTTTAAAATATTTTAAATTAATTACTAGTAAATTACTAACATATCCTCTCATTCTATTTCAAATTAACTGAATTGGATGGGAAGGACTAAAATGATCAATATTTAAAGAGTTTAGGGTCAGCTTGGCCAAAATAAAAAATAAAACATGGACTAAACCATCATTTTTTAAAAAATTCAAAGACTGTCTTGGCCAATTACTCTCAAATATTTGAAAACATGCTATTTACTTTAATTATTTACTCAAAACTGTTATTTACTCGTTTTTCCTGGGGTTTTTCTAGATTTTCACAGTTGTTAATGGTCAGATTGGATTGAATAATGGATATATATTGCATTCCAATACGCACCCCATTTGTTTGCACCATATTGGAATTTCCTACTATATAACATTGTGTAATGACCATAAATGTGCTTTTGCAATAGATCTTCCTCTATTTGGTTGGTCTACTTTAGCCTATAAACAATTGTTGCTAGTTATTTTCTCTCGTGTTTTATTTTTTTATAAAAGTGAAAAAAATATTTCCTTTCTTTTTTATATATATATAGTGTTAACTTCTATTTAGAACACGGGTTTGAGATGAAATTTTTATGTTGAAGTTCGTTGATTTAAAAAAAAAAATAGTTATAATTTTTGTTAGTTTTCAAAAAAAGACAAAAACTTATAAGATGATAAAAAACTTAGGTTGACACCTGAAAACTAAACGAAGCATTAGTTTCTCAAGAATTACTGACAATAGAAACCGTAGTTTCTAACTAGACTTTGTATGGGAACCAGATGAAAAAGCAGATCCAAGCCTACTTTGACGAAGCCAAATGGCTTAATGAGAAATACGTACCAACGTTGGAGGAGTATATGCAGCTTGCAACCGTATCATGTGGTTATGGCATGCTCATAATCACTTCTTTCCTTGGAATGGGAGATATTGCAACCGAAGAGGCTTTTGAATGGGCGTCAAAATATCCCAAGATCGTAAAAGCTGCATGCGTCATCAATAGGCTCATGAGTGACATTGCTGGCCACAAGGTATGAATACACTCTATTAATAATAAAAGTAAAAATAAAAATAAAAAATCATATTGATATGTGTTTAAAAGATCATCATGTTGATTAACTTAACAATGCTATATTATATCAGTGACAAGTATAACAACTCTTTATCACGTAAATTAGTATAAAAAGCTGTGCTGACATCTAGTGCTACTCCAAAATGAAAATTCCAAGTAATCATGCAGCATGCAAGATCATAGAACTTCATCGTGAAGTACCAAATTTTTGTAAAAAAAGGGTATCCAATTTTCGAAACAAGTTATAAAACTAATCGTCTTTCTGAAACTTTCTCTAGTTTGAGCAAAAAAGGGGACACGTAGCCTCAAGTGTTGAATGCTATATGAAACAATATGGTGTGTCAGAGCAAGAAGCATATACCGTATTTCGCCAGCAAATTAATGACGCGTGGAAGGACATAAATGAAGAGTGCCTCGAACCTAGAGAAATGGCAATGCCTCTCCTTATGCGTGTGGTCAATTTCGCACGTGTCATAGACCTTCTTTACAAGGATGGGGATAATTACACAAATGCTGGAGGAATAATGAAACAACTAATCAAGTCTATTTTTATAGATCCAATTCCCATGTAAATTTGTGTGTACCTATTGTTTCCTCTTTGGCTTATATGGATAATTGTCTGGGTGACTACTTAAAGTGCTTGTTTTCGAACTACAATGAAATATAATTAGAGCTTGAATATTAAATATTTGTTATAATCAATCTCTTAATTTATCGATATATTATACATTTGGCAATATGCAATAGGTTCTCCTTCGATAAAATGATCTTCATTATTTGAACCAAGTGTGTGTGTGTGTATAACAGAGCGACTCAACAACTAAAGAGGAAGGAGGGCTAAACTGAGAGCCTCCATTCAAAAAATACAAGGGATTTTAGAAACCTCCCATTTGCTCAACAAACCTAGAAAATCAAGGAATTTAATCTTCCATATTAAATCCTCCAAAGTACAAACAAAATCAAAATGTAAAGATATATTTTTTACATAAAAATGCTGTGGTACACCAAGGAGACAATAAAAAGCACAAATAAATCATTTAAAAAAAAAAAAAAAAGGAAGAAGAACAAGAGCAATACAAAAGCGTAAAAGAAAAAAGAATAAGACGTTTGTAGGAAGAAAACAGGAGCATATTTAAAAGAAAACTTAAAAAATAAAAAAAAAACACTTTTTAATTATAGCAATTTTTAATAACAGTATAATAACACTTTAGTTATAACATTTTTTTAATAACAGCTTAGTAAACAAAAGAAAAAAGAGAAAAAAAAAAAAAGGAAGAAGACAAAAATAGAGATGGGTTTGAAATTATTTGTTTCAAAAGTGCTACAATTAACTCTTGTTTAAACTAGTGGGAAACCCGTGCCTCAATTTCCCAATGCAGAATTTTTAATTATTTAAAATTAAAAAAAAAAAAAAAAAAAAAAAAAAAAAAACTCTTATATCCAACGTAAAGTTCAGCGTAAGCATTATCATCAATGGGAAGTTATTGAAAATATCTATTGGCGACATGTCTAGCTTAGCTGTATTTCCAAGAGACATCATGCAATCTCGTCAAGTCCAATTCCATGTGACCTTTCAATAAAATAAAAGCATAAATAAATAAATAAATAAAAACAGGAAACCACTTTAGTCACAACATTCTTCTTAGAACACTTTAGTCATGACATTAATTTTTCTATGACTAATTATCACTTCAAATCACAACTTTATGAGTAAATTTCATTTAGTTAGTTGCGCAGTTTGTTTATAACTTAAACTTTTAACTGCAAGTTTTTTTCTCACGTGTGGTTCTCCTACGAAAACTCTGATCATCGAGGTTGTTTTCCGACTGAAACTTTAGTTGTTATTCTTTTTGTTTAAAATTTCCACGGGTTAATATCTAAGTAGAAATGCTGTCAAATTTTCTAGAATTGGTGGTTTGACAATAGAATTTATGATTGTTCATATGAATATGTACGTGTTCATGTCATGGGTAGTTAGAAATTTTTAGAAATCATACTTAAATCGGAGATTTTGAACTTCGATCCATTCGTTAAGAATTTTAGAAATTTAAATGAGTTCATATAGTTGGAAGCTATTATGAAATCTAGAAAAACTATGGAACATGAAAAGTGGCGTATATGTATGAATTTCAAAATTTTCCGGAAGCGAAATTTGATGATTCGCTGGAAATTGTTAAAAACTGTCGAGTTTTAGATTTTTGAAAAAAAGAAGTATTTATGATCAAAATTAGACTTGTCTATAAACATGAAAAATTTAGATAACACGAGTTTAATACCCGTGCAATGCATTGCACGGGGAAGGAAAAATAAAAAAATAAAAAAATTGAGTGTTATATGATAAAAACAGTTGGTTAAAATAAATATTATAATTATAATAAGTATAATTATTCTCAAAATTTCTCCTAACAGTGAAGATGCAAAATTAAAATGATAATAGTACTAACAATAATAAAAACGAAAATAAAAACAAAAAAGAAAAAAATTTCCTGTAGTTATAGTCATTTAAAGAAAAAAAATTAAAACAAAAATAAAGCAGAAAACAAAAAAAAAAGGAAAAAATCTTTAAACTCAAAAGAATCGGAAAAAGTTAACCCTACAAAAACATTATAACAAAATAAAATATATATCTCATTTTATCCTTTTTTTACTATTTTTAAAAACAAATAAAATTTTTTTTATCAGGTTATATATATGTAAAAACTTTAAAAAAAATGATTGCTAAAATATAAAACAAAACAAACAAAAGAAGAAAAAAAATTGCATGCAAAATCCTTTTTAAAAAAATTGGGTCTTTAAAAAATAGAACAAAATAAACAAAAATACACAAAAAAATCAAAATAAAGATAAAAAATTTAAAGTAAAAAATCGTTTAAAAAAAAAAAAGACAAAGTGAGCAAAAATACAATATAACCATATATCATAATCTAATATCTAAAATTTAGCATAAAAAAAAGGTAAAAATAATCTTAAGAAAAAAAAAAACAAATTCTAGATAGAGGTAAAACCGGCAACACACTGTAGGAAAAAGAAAATGAACTAAAAAAGAGGCGTAAAACGGTAATTATACTGTATGGACAGCCGGCAATTTCTGTATAATAGGGGTAAAAATGTCAACTCACTGTAGATGAAGAAAAACCAACTAAATCAAAAGGACAAAAAAGTCTCTACAATGTAGATAAAACAGTAAAATATGTGAGGACAAAACTGTCCTTTCACTGTAGATAAGCCAAAATCAGCACATAGGATAGGGGCAAAATCAGTACTATTGTGTATTACTGTAGAAAAAAACTGTACAACAAAAGCAATACAAATTTTTTAAAAAATCACTATTTATTAAATAGTGAAATATTGCATCATTTTACTGTAGCAAAACAGAAAAGTTAAAAAAAAAAAACAATTGTAGCAAAGCAATAAAAGTTTAAAAAAATACTATTCACTGAACAGTAAAGCAAAACAACAAAAGTGAAAAAAAAAAACGCAACAAAGTAGCAAAAGTATATAAAAAAAAAACTATTCACCAACTTACATTCCTTTAGTAAAAAACAACAACAACAATCGGAAAAAAAAAAAAAAAAAACAACAGCAGCAGCAAAAGTAAAAAAAAAAAAAAACAGCAACAACAATAGCAAAAGTTAAAAAAAAAAAAAGCAGCAGCAAAAAAGGAAAAAAAAATAGCGGCAACAACAGCAAAAAAACAAAAAACAAAAAACCAGCAACAGCCACAAAAGAGAAAAGAAAAAAGGAAAAAAAAAGTAACAACAACAAAAGTGTAAAAAAAAAAACAACAACAGCCAAAAAAAAAAACAAACAACAGCAGCAGAGAAAGAAAAAAGAAAAAAGAAAAAAAAAACAAACAGCAACGGCAGAAAAAGAAAAAAAAAAAAACAACAGCAACCGAAAAAAAAAAAATGTCAGTCATGGGATGTCAACGACATCCCTTTAATAGTTATAATAATAATAATGTAGACGAAGATGCTTTATAAAGAATCATTGCATGCAACTGCAGCCCAGGGGCAAGCCCAAAACAGGCGCTGCAGCGTAGCTGGGCTGCAGAGTGGCAGCGCCCCGCCAATAGAGAGAGAGAGAGAGAGACGTGGGAAATTTTTAAAAATAAAATTATGGGTATTTTTTTTAAGAAGAATGATTTAGTTTGAAAGACAAACTTTGAATAAAATAACAAGATAAGATTGGATTAAAACGTTAGATCCAATTTAATTTCTAAGTATGAATATATGATTTAGATTCTAAAATATACCATAGTATTATAACCATAACTTATGTAGATAAAGTCTTAAATTCTTTTTGAAAGGGAATTTAGGATTAACCTTATCCAAAGAGTATATAAATTATTACTCGACTTGCATAAATTTCAGGAAGGGAATTTTAGACTGTGGCTTAGAAGGAAGTGTTTTTGTTGTGAGCAAAGTAAGCACAAACCTATAGCATGAAAATATTATTGTTTTCAAACAATGTAATAGGCACATACCATGTTATGAACGTTTTGCCTATATTTTCAAAGTGATAATATGTGTGTTATACATTACGTGATTTCCATGTTTAAGTATGTATCATGATTGATTATGATATACCACTATAACATATATGCCACGCATATAATTATGCCATGGATCACAAGTATGCCATATTTACATAATTGTCACACTTTTACTAGCATGTTATTTAAATGCCATACTTTACATTTATTCCATGATTTTAAATTCATGCCATGGATTACTATGTCATGTCAATGCATCATAACTAATAAGATCAGAGTTAAGGAACATAAGTTTTAGAGCTCGTCTTTGAATAAGACTTTAATTTAGAGTATGATTTCAGGCATACTGAAATTCTATTAAATTAAGACTAAGACTAATTCAATACAAGTTAAGATATCATACTAACCTCCTTTTAGATAGTGGAGGATCATGTTATCTTATGTTTATGTTCTGATTTAAAGTTCCAGATTTATTCTCAGAATTTTTAAGAACTTTGCAAACCCTAACTTTCTAAGGAAAGCGCACACCCGGTATGTACGCATATGGGCCCATAAATAAGAAAGATAATAAGTTTATAATAGAAAAATAAAACATCCATAATTGAATATAATTGGACCACATCTTAATTAAATTCCATAATTGGATCATACATGCACACATGTCATTTATGTTTTTAAGCAATGCAAGATCTATGTTTGTACTTACTATGTGAAAACTCATTAGTTATATTCATATTGTAGGTAAGCAACTTGTAGCTTAGTGCATGGTGGGCAATATGTGGTTGAAGATGATGAGTAAGCGAAGGGGATATGGACATCACCATGCAATTTATTTTGCAAAAGTTATTTCAAAAATTATTACTATTATTATAAATATTCAGATTATATTATATAAAATTTATGATATGTAAGACCCTATGAAAATTTATTTTCTTGAGATATAGTGAGTATGTGACAGAAGATTTTATGAGAAGTTATAAAAAAAAAAAATTTGCTAATTTACAAGTACCTAAGTCTACATATTTAAAGTAATAATAAGTAAATATTTAGTTTAAGGAGTAACGTAACGGTCTACGTAGGCAAGTCATTGTAGTTATTGTAGCGCTTTACTGGTTCTGATAGGCTATGTTCGACAAGTTGACAACTTAATTTCACATTCAACGGTTGATAGATCTCCACAAATAAAGTTGTTCTTGCATTTTGTAACTTTTAATTATATGGCAAGTAATTGCGTTCAAAATTATTCACGTTTTGGGAACATGGCCAATCATGGTTTAAATGCAAAAGGGTGTTAAATTATTGATCATGTTCCTTTCCAAAAAGAGTACAAATGATATGCAAGAAACACGTCCAAAGTGAAGAAAAATATATCTTATTTTCATGAATTGTGTAAAACATTTCAAAATGTTTAGATGTATCTTAGCTTGTTCCAAAAATTTTTTTACATCGGCCCTTAAAAATATATTCTCGTATTATCTATGTCTATAAGTCAGTAACGGAATTAGGATTTATTGGCATAGGAGCCAAAAAACTTTTTTCAGTCAAACCACTAGACCCACTAATATTTATATTTTTAATAAAACAATTTTATTGCTTAAAATCTAAATTGTTTGCCTAATAAAATATAAGTAGTAATATTGATAAATATCCACACCTAATAAATATTTACTAACATGAACATAGTAAATCTATCCCTTTATAGATACTTATATAGCATCACATTTAACCCTCTTATACACCCACTTTTATTTTAAATTTAATTTATTTTGTTAAAAATAAATTAACAAATGTAAATAAGGAAAAAAGATATATTTTCATTCTCAAAAAGAAAACATAAAGTATCTCTAAAAAAAAGGAGAGGAAATAGTAAAGAAAAAAAACTTAAGTAATGTCTTAATCAAAAATCAAGGGATGTCATACTACAATTAAAAAAATACATAAATTTAGAATCATGGTAACGAACATAGCAAGAAAAAATAAATAAAAAGAATAATCATTAAAAAAATCACAGAGAATCATTTTTAAATACTAAAAGAAAAGAAAAAAACACATAATACTAAAGAATTAAAAAATAAAAATACATATTTCAATAGTTGTTGGCTCTTCAAAAAACATCTTTCTTTTATTCTTATTTCACTAGAATCCTCCATGAAAAATTCGTGAAGAACAATTTAAAGTTTAGAACAGTTTAGAAAATTTTCTTTGGATTATTTTTAAATATTTTTTTCCATTTATGGTTAATGTTGTGTACGTTTTGCTAATTGTTTTATAAAAAATATATTTTCATTTATAGGTATGTGGGTGATACATGCATGAAAATGCATTTTTTTCATGTAATTTATTAAATAATTTAAGTTTTAATTAAGTATTTTCATGATTTTTATTCAAAATATCCATTTTATTTATTTTAGTTTGTTTTATTTTCCTTTCCCCCCCCCCCCCCCCTTTTTTCCTTGTTTTTCTTTCCTTTCTTTTCTCTTCTTTTTTTCGCAGGTCTCTTTCTTCCGCGTGGATGAATCTGGGTTACATGATTCTTGGGCCAGATTTCACTCCAAGCCCAAATCCCAGCTACTTGCTCCAGCTCCAGAGAGCCTGCGCGAAGCTCTTGGGCCACATTTCTCTCGAAGCTCTTGGATCTCATGCCTCCATAAGGCTGAGCCTTTGGCAAGCGGAGGACATTTTTTCCATTGGTTTTCAGCTTAGTTTTTAGAGTGTTTTCTTGTGTTTTTCTTCACCTTGCGTTTTCATCTCATGTTTTTTTTTTTTTTTTTTAGAATTTTGTGAGATAAATTGTAAGCTAGGCTAAATATTTTGGTAAGGCTGATGATAATCTCATGTGTGAAGTGATCCAATTTGAGTTTAATTTTGTTTTTGCTTGTAAAGATTATATGCTTTAGTAGATTGAATTTCTCCATCTCATTTTTTTTATTCAAATTATTTTGTGTCAATCTTTTATATAAATTCAATTATGCTTTGTTTATGTAATATTGTCACATTTTATTTTGACAAAGATTTGTCTTATGAGTTGTTTTTTACTGTAATTTGGTAAAACGCAGTACTTTGTTAATTTTGGATAACTTATAATGATGAATCTGTTTGGTTTTAACATAGAAATATAATCAACCGAAACACTTTTGTTATTTTGGTTGATTTTTAATTATATATTTTCCGGTTTTGCATTTGGGAAATGACACATGCAATTAAGTCATAAGTCATAAGTCAAAGGGTTGACCAAAAGTCAAATGGTTGACCAAAAAGTCAAAGTTTGACCGGAACGGGTCACAACGTCGACTTTACAAGTATGATGGAGGAATATGGAAAGAAACTCCAAAAATGAAGTTTTAAAAGCCATAAATCCACCCTAGAAAAATCAAGCACACCGAAAAAGAATTAAGGGCAAAAAGGTCTCCGAAAAAAATTGGAGAAAGAGAGTTTTGGTCCAAAATTTGCATGGAAGAATTTTTGAATCAAAATATAAAATAAGAATGCTCATCATAGTGTTGGAAATAACTGTAGAGCGCGAAAGGAACTATGAAAGAACAAAATGGCCAAACAAGGCATTAAGAGAGCTAGTGGAAGGTGACATCAACCTCTTGACATCACCCTCCACCAACCCAAGGCTACACATGTGGACTCCCCCATTTCCTTATAAAAAAATTCGGCAACTAGAAGAAAAGAAAGAAAAAGAAATTGGTTAGTTGGAAACCAATAGGGACTTGAAAGCCAACCAAGTCAAGGACACATGCCCATGCTTGTGACCTCATTCTCCACTAACCAAACTTGAGCAAATGGATTGTCCTCCCTTCCCCAAAATCTGGCTGTAAAGAAAGAAAGAAAAGAAAATCAAAGGGGACAAGAAGGTATGGCATAAAGCCATAAAATAAGGACCCAAAAGGTGGGTTAAGTATTAGATTTTTCTAGAAGCTTTTAGAGCCAACCATGGGCTGCCACCTATCTATTTTCGCCCCACCTAATCCGGCAGCTCAACCCTCCAATATCCCCCTTGGATTCGGCTGCAATGAAGGAAGGAAAGGATACAAGACTTAAAGCCCAAAATCAAGGAAAAAGATTGAACAACTCTTGTCCATCAAGTCCCCTCACTCTCTAGTCATTTTTGTTGAACAAAAATGAGTCAAACCCATGCCTTTTCTCCCCATCAAATCCGGCAACACTCCCTCCCTCTCCATCATGTTCGGCCAGCCAAAGGGAAGCAAAGGAAATGAAAAAAAAAAATGGGAACAAGATAAGACATAAAGCCATGAAATGAGGACAAGCAACTACTCCACTTTTCCTTCCACCAAGGGCTGCCACATGTCCCTCATTCTCTCCAATTTTCAGCAGCCCATGCTCTCCTAATCCCCCTTGGATTCGGCAGCCAACAAGGAAGAGAAAGGCTTGACACAAAGCCTTGAATTAAGGACAAGTCACCACTCACTTTGGTCAATCCAAGAAACCCTTCCATCCCTTATACTTTTTGTTGGAAAAAGTGAGCCAAAACTCTCACTTTCCTTGAGCATACTCGGCAGCAAAGAGGGAGAGAAAGGGAGAGTGAAAGCAAAGAGAAATTTTGGTTCCCAACTCAAGGGTTTCGGTTTTCCAAGAGAGTTAGAGAGCTTGAGAAAATTTTTGGTGGTTCTAGCAAGAGGAGGCCGAACCAAGAGCAAGAAAGAAAGAGGAAAAAGAGGTGAGTGACTCTTGACAAATTTTGGGATTTCCTTCTTGAGATTTTCGGTTTGGTTAGAAGCAAGAAGAAGCTAACAAAAAAAATCTCTTGGATCTCTTTTTCTTGTACAAACCGTGAGCCACCAACAAGGAAGGATTTGAGAAATTTTTGGTGAGCTTTTGGGAAGGAATCCGAGCAAGAGGAAGAAGAGAAAGAGGTAAGAAAAACTTGGTCATTCTTCATGAGATTTTCGGTTTTTGGTTAGAAGCAAGAAGAGCTAACAAAAAAAATTTTCTGGATGCATTTTTGGAGGAAACCGTGGGCTAAGAGCAAGCCAAGGAAAGAAGGAAATCTTTGGATTTTCAAAACCCGAACTTGGGTTGAGGTAAAATCTTTTAAACCACCTTGAATCTAAGTTTTATTTAAGTGTTTTTGATGTTGATTCAAGTGGTTTGTAAGGACATAAGTCCACCTTAATTTTCTGCCCTCTTTGATGGTGTGTGTGCTTGATAAGGTTAGGTTGGTTGGCTGATTTTTGATGCTTGTTTGCTTTAAAATTTGTGCTTGAAAATGATGGATTTTTCATCCTAGAAATTAGGTTGTATGTCCCATAAGATTAGGCCAAAAATCTGCCCTTGGCAGCCATGAGAGCATGCTAGACTTAGGGTTGGATTTTGTGTTGATGGTATGAGATGATGCATGAGCTAGAACCATGTAACCCTAGTCTTTTTAATTTTCGGATTTGGGGTTGCATGAGTAGAATGAGATGGATTTATGGGTTTTAATGGGACGTTAGAAGCGCTGCTTGATGTTGTCTAAGCTTCCGATGTGATCGGTCGAGATAGATTCCGCGAATAGGACGTAAACCGAAAGGAGGAACCGAAACTGCCAATTCGGATGCGAATCTGGCCAGTTTCGGGAAAGGGTAATTTCAAGGCCCTTAGAGGCCGAATGAGGTAAAACTCAAAACATAAAAGTTGTTCGAAACAACTTTTTCTAGAGGACAACGCGGACAGAATCGCAAAATAAGGCTCCAACGGCCTCCGTTTTACCCAAAACCCGTGGCTGAACCCTGGGACGTTCTCCACCCAGTTTTTCAGAGTTAACCTGTTTTCAAATAAAAACTGGTACTGATCTAGGCCGAACTAGAGTTTGTACAAAACATGAAAGTTTTAGCATTTTTCGATAGCTACAACTTTCGTGAAGACAAGTTTTTCAGATTCCTAGCCGATTTTTAAAATGGGCGTGTTTTGTGAGAGATGCGCAGAGAGCCCGAAATCTTGAACATGAGTTTCACGAAAATAATTTCTAGAAAATTTGTGAAGTGTTCTTAAATGGTTATTTTAGCTTCGGAAACCGTTCCAAAGGTGGTTTCCGACCCCAAATGATTTTATAAAAGATTTGTTTCGAAAACCATGAATTTTAAGGGCTCGGGTTTGAAATTCACATTTTTCTCCAAAGTAAAGAAAAAGAGGGTTTCAACCAAGAATTTACAAGTTAAAGAAAATAATGAGTTTAAGTCAAAGAATTTTCTAATTAAAGGAATTAGAATTTTTACAAGTAAAATGAAGGATTTTTGGAAGTTAATCACACAAGATTTTCCAAAAATAAGGAAGAGGAATTTTATAGTAAAATTGGTAAACAAACCGATTACGAACGGTAACCGGATATTAAATCCGAGTTACAAACCCAAGGATAACCAAGGGTTGACAAAAGGTTGACCCAAGGTTAATTAAGTTTAACCTTAAGGGTTACCCAGCATAACCCTAAGGGATACCCACATGTATATTGGGCTAAGATTTAAGGGGTTAATGGAAATAACCCAATAACAAGGATGTATGAGCAAAGCCCACTAATAGAACAAGGCTCTAAACCAAAAGGTTACCTAATGTAACCTCTTAAGGATTTAATCGAAGTTCAATAAAGAATGGGGATTAAAGTAGCCAAGATGGATAACATGTATAGGGGACATACAACCAGAAGTAAATGTGAGTGTTGGTAGGTCGCCAACATCTTACGAAAGGATCCTGATCCTATATTTTTGGTATATCAGGAGACTGAATTGCGGTTACCGACGATTTAAGGAACGCGATTCTAAGGATACGGCGCTAGAGGTAAGTACAAACCTCACCTGCAGTATGAAAACTAGTAAATTATGTTCAAGTATGTGGTTTTCAAATATGCTGCAATATGTTGTGTGCTATATCTATGAAATGCCATGTTTTATGAAAAGTGCTATTTTTGCGAAATGCCATGTTTATAAAAGGTGTTATTTTCGTAAAATGCCATGTTTATAAAAAGTGCTATTTTTGCAAAAGATTATAAAGGTGCTATATTTGTAAAATGTCATGTTTGCAAATGCCATGAATGAAAAGAATGCCATGTCATGTTATTAATGAGATAAAAAGTATGTTATTATATAGTGACATCATAGGGTATGTTCACTAAAGATAAATAACATGGTAAGAAGTCACAAGTAAAGTGTCGTACGAACCTCCACCAAGGTGGACAATTTTTATGATGAAGTTATGGATTCGCCCTCTCGTTGTTGTAAGAGGGTGTAATCACTTCTGTTTTCCTGGAGCAGTTAGGGACTTGCAACCCCATCTAACTGTATCTGGAGGCGCGCTATATGTTAAAGGTACGTACACTATGGGGCCCATAAGAAAGATAAGAAAGTTAAAAGAAATGCATAAATGGAACATAAATGGTTCATGCATATGCATATGATGATGTATGTTTTTCTTGATGTTTTAAATGTTTTGTGAGATTATATTTGTGCTTACTGGGCGAAAGCTCATTCAGTTATAGTTCATACTGTAGGTAAGAAACCCGCAGCTTAATGCTGGGCATTGTTGGAGCGGTGTGGCGGCGGACGAAGGCGGTATGGATACCACTACGCATAGTTTCCGCAAATCTTTTGATAAGTAAAGAAGTTTTGTATATAAGCATGTATGATAAAGAAAAATTATGCTTTATGGTATTTTGGAACTAAATACCTTAAGTAAACATTTACTTAAGTAGTAATGATGTATTACTAAAGACAAATGTTTTATAAGTAAGTTTCAAGAAAAAAAAAATATCCATAATTTTAAGTAAGTAAGTAATGTAAGGAGTGACGGCCCTACGTAGTAAGGGGGCGTCACAGAGTTGGTATCAGAGCGGTATCCTGCCAGCCTACTTCGTCTCGCTCCGCATCGTTCTGCAATAGCCCAAGTAAGTTAATTTATTTTCTTACGCTTAGAATTAGATTTTCGTATTCAACGCATATCGATGGTTTGCAATGGAAGGTTAGTTGTGAGAATGACGTTGGGTTGTGCCCTAGCTCGGTGGTGGTAAAACAAGTAATGTATGCCCATGATGAAGAAATTATATATTTTTCCTAAAAGCTTTGATTATGAAAAGAAGATTATGGTTCTGTATAAAAGATATGATTTTATGAAAGTTTTAAAAATAAGAAGCTTATTTTATTGCTTCTATACAGAACCATGCTACTAAGACATCGAGCGGCACAGGTCCAAAACGTCGACCTTACAGCTCAACTAAACGAGCTGAGAGAGATGATGCTCGCCCAACAACGAGAAATAGGTGGGCTTAGGGCTCAGATAGCCCAACAGAACCAAGGACCACCGGCCCCAGAAGCACCAATGGCGCCGATAGCTGCTCCACCAGCCCCTCGTGTTCGGACCCCGGTAGAGCTGTACCATGAATTTCGGCGCATGAAGGCACCGAAATTCAAAGGATCAACGGACCCGATCAAGGCCGACAACTGGCTCATCGACCTTCAAGTTTCCCTAAACTTCTTAGGGCTCGATGATAGAGAGAGAGTCCTTTGCGCGTCCTTTATGTTGGAGAAAGACGCCCGGTTATGGTGGGAAACGGTTCAAATCAGACGGGACGTCAACCAGATGACATGGGAAGACTTTGTGGAAGAGTTCTATGAGAAGTACTTCAACACGGAAGTAATGAAAACTCAGCAGGACGAATTCACCAAATTCCGTCAGGGAAATTTGTCCGTGGCTGAAGCTGTAAGAAGGTTTGAACAGCTCGCCCGTCTCTGCCCTCAACTCGTCAGTTCTGAGAGGGACAAAGTGAGAAAGATGATGAGAATGTTCCGGCCGGATTTAGCCGTGATTATCAGTAATAGCCCCCACCCACCGCTCACTGTCGCCGAGTGCGTCAGCCAAGCAGTTCTAGCCGAATATTGGGTCGGTTAGAACAAGGCGCAACGGGCCCAGTTCTTTAAGGAAAAGAATGAGGAAAGGGCACTAGCCAAGCAGAGTCAGACCAAACAAGGCCAATCATCGTAGCAAAAAGGTCAAGAAGGACCTTCTGGTCAACGCGGCGGCAACAAGCCGTATGGCAACCCCCAGCAGAAAAGGAAGTGGAATGCTGGAGGTCGAGGGAGCCAACAGAATCCTCCCCAGAAGAAGAATGCCCCTGACAACAGTGGAACTCCCCCTTGCCAGAAATGTGGGAAAAAGCACCCGGGAGACTGCTGGGCAGGGACAAACCGCTGTTACCGGTGTGGCAAGGAAGGCCACTTTGCAAGGAATTGCACTGCCAATGTCCCGCACCAGCAGAATTACCAGCGGGGTCAGGGAAGTCAGTTGCATGCAGCCCAGATGAAGCTAAAAGGACCTGCAGCTCCTCAAGGCCGAGCTGAAGCTCCAGAACCGCAAGGACGCATCTACGCCTATACAAAGGAGGATGCTCAAGCTGGACCGTCCACGGTGGTGATAGGTCAGCTTCCTATTGCCCAACAAGATGCTTATGTGTTGATTGATTATGGAGCTGCGCATTCATTTACATCACCTAGGTTTGCTAAGAAACTAGGTAGAGATAATGAGAAAATCGGAAGAACCTTTCGTACTGCATTACCCTCCGGGGAAATCTTGTTGTCTGATTATTGGATACGCTATGTTCCAATAATCATATGCGGTAGAGAGATGTACGTCAACCTAATCGTCATCGATTTATACGACTACGACGTTATCCTGGGTATGGACTTCCTGGGAAAATACAACGCGGTTATCGACTGCCAGCGTCGTGCCGTTACGTTTAAGCCAGTTGGGGATAAGGAATTCATTTTTCGAGGATCGACCCCGAAGCAGCCAAAGATGTTTATTTTGGCGTTAAAGGCAAAAAAAAAAAAAAAAAAAAGTTATTGGCGGAAGGATGTATGGGATTTCTAGCCAATATGGTAGATAAGACGCTAGAGACCGAAAGTAAGCCGGAAGATGTACTGATAGTCAAGGAATTTATGGACGTTTTTCCTGAAGATCTGCCAGAATTGCCACCAGAACGAGAAATCTCTTTTGAGATTGAGTTGCTTCCAGGATCGGTACCAGTATCCAAGGCACCGTATAGGATGGCGCCTGCTGAACTCAAAGAATTACAAGTCCAGTTGAAGGAGCTCCTGGATAAAGGATTCATCAGACAAAGCTATTCACCGTGGGGAGCCCCAGTGTTGTTTGTTAAAAAGAAGGACGGTAGTCTAAGAATGTGCATCGACTATCGGGAATTGAACAAGATCACCATCAAGAACAAGTATCCTTTGCCCAGGATCGACGATCTGTTCGACCAACTGAAAGGAGCCTCAGTCTTTTCGAAGATTGATCTACGATCGGGATATCACCAGCTCCGAATCAAGGAAGGAGATGTTTCGAAGACGGCGTTTCGCACCCGATATGGACACTACGAGTTCCTTGTGATGCCGTTCGGACTGACAAATGCACCAGCCGCCTTCATGGATCTGATGAATCGCGTATTCAAGGACTACCTAGACAAGTTTGTCATTGTCTTTATAGACGACATTCTGATCTATTCAAGGTCGAAAGAGGAACATGAGGAGCATCTAAGGATTGCACTACGGATTTTGAGGCAAAATCAGCTTTACGCCAAGTTCTCCAAGTGCGAATTTTGGTTGGAAAAGGTCCATTTCCTTGGACACGTGGTCTCAAAAGAAGGCATATCCGTAGACCCGGCCAAGATTGAGGCGGTAAGTAAGTGGCCAGCTCCCAAAAATGTCACCGAAGTGCGCAGCTTCCTCGAATTAGCGGGCTATTACCGACGTTTTGTCGAGGGATTTGCTAAGATCGTGGCGCCACTTACCGCACTCACAAGAAAATGGAAGGCATACGAATGGACAGATAAGTGTGAAGAGCACTTCCAAGAGCTCAAAAGCAAGTTGACGAGCGCTCCAATCCTCACAATTCCAGTCGTGGAGGAAGAAAACTTCGTAATTTATAGCGATGCTTCCAAGATAGGATTGGGAGCCGTACTTATGCAAAACGGAAAAGTGATCGCTTATGCCTCGCGACAACTCAAGGAACATGAGAAGAACTATCCGACGCATGATTTGGAGCTTGCGGCGGTAGTATTTGCCCTAAAGATTTGGAGGCACTACCTCTACGGTACAAAATGCGAAGTGTACACGGACCATCAGAGTTTGAAGTACATCTTCACACAAAAGGAGCTCAACATGAGGCAAAGAAGATGTCTCGAATTAGTTAAGGAGTACGACATAGATATCCAATACCATCCCGGGAAGGCTAACAAGGTAGCCGATGCCCTTAGTCGGAAGTCGTCTTCCTCGATTATGTCAATCAGGTCATTGACTGAGCCACTTCAAAAGGAGATAGTGGAAGCTAGAATCGAGCTCATTACGGGAAGATTAGCTGCTCTAACCTTCCAGCCTACCATTTTAGATGGAATGAAGGAACGTCAAGAAGCCGATGCCTCGCTGCTTAGGACGAAAAACGAGGTTTTAGAAGGAAAGGAGTCAGATTTCCACATATCCGATGAGGGCATACTCTATCAAAAGAATAGATTATGCATTCCTAATGAGGAAAAATTGAAGGAAAAGATCATGAAAGAAGCTCACGAGACTCCGTATTCCGTCCATCCCGGAGCCACGCAAATGTATAAGGACTTAAAGGAGAGCTTTTGGTGGCCCAAGATGAAGAACGACGTTGCTACTTTTGTCAGTAAGTGCCTTACCTGTCAAAAAGTAAAGGCGGAACACCAACGTCCAGGAGGAGAACTGCAGAAAATCTCCATCCCAGAATGGAAATGGGACCAAGTGACGATGGACTTCGTGGTTAGTCTGCCTCGAACTCCTAGCGGCAACGACGCCATTTGGGTGGTCGTTGACCTATTGACAAAGTCGGCGCACTTTATAGCCATCAAGCTCAGCTTCTCTGTGGAACAGTTGGCAGAATTATACGTGGCTCAGATCGTTCGCTATTATGGAATTCCGAAGACGATAATCTCGGATCGCGACGGTCACTTTACTTCGAAATTTTGGAAGAGCGTACATGAAGCAATGGGTACCAAGCTTTCGTTTAGTACAGCTTTTCACCCACAAACGGATGGACAATCAGAAAGGACCATTCAGACCTTAGAAGACATGTTGCGAGCTTGCGTGATGGATTTCAAGGGAACTTGGGATAAGAAGCTTCCTTTGATTGAATTCTCGTACAACAACAGTTTTCACGCTTCAGTTGGAATGACCCCTTATGAAGCTTTATATGGAAGAAGATGCAGATCTCCAGTCCACTGGTACGAGACAAGAGAAAAAGAGCTTGTATTTACAGACTTCATTCGAAAGACCACGGAAAACGTGAAGCTCATACGACAAAGGATGGAGACTGCATTTAGCCAGCAAAAGAGTTACACCGACAAACGCCGAAGACCTCTCGAATTTCAAGTAGGAGACTTGGTTTTCTTCAAAGTCGCTCCATTTAAGGGAGTTATGCGATTCGGAAAGAAGGGGAAATTAAGCCCGAGGTATATAGGGCCGTTTGAGATACTCGAAAGAGTTGGGAACGTAGCCTACAAGTTGGCCCTACCCCAAGAATTAGCATATGTGCACAATGTGTTTCATGTATCAATGCTAAAAAAGTATGTTCCGGATCCCTCACACGTAATCGAGCATGAACCGATCGAGGTTCGAGAAGATCTGACTTATGAGGAGAAGCCAGTCCAGATTTTGGCACGAGAAGAAAAAGTGTTAAGGAATAAGGTTATCCCTCTAGTCAAGGTACTATGGAGAAACCACCACATCGAAGAAGCGACGTGGGAACGAGAAGAAGATATGAAGAGAGACTACCCCGATTTGTTCTAATTTTCGAGGACGAAAATCTTTTAAGGAGGGTAGGTTGTACGACCCGAAATTTTGAAGACTTGTAATCTCCTTGTTCATAAGGAATTAGAGTCTAAATTATGTATTTATGAAGTGTTATATGAAAAATTATGAATAATAATGAGAAATTCATAATTTTATTTAAACGATGTTTGAGTCCTCATTTAATAATTTTGAGACTCAATTAATGTTTTACGAGCTAAGAATGAAGTTTTTAAAGGAAAAAGAATGAAAAAGGACGAAATTTTACGAAAGTCAACTTTGACCGAAAAAGTCAAAGGTTTGACCAAAAAGTCAAAGGGTTGACCAAAAAGTCAAGGTTTGACCAAAAAGTCAAAGGGTTGACCAAAAAATTTTCTGGATGTATTTTTGGAGGAAACCGTGGGCTAAGAGCAAGCCAAGGAAAGAAGGAAATCTTTGGATTTTCAAAACCTGAACTTGGGTTGAGGTAAAATCTTTTAAACCACCTTGAATCTAAGTTTTATTTAAGTGTTTTTGATGTTGATTCAAGTGGTTTGTAAGGACATAAGTCCACCTTAATTTTCTGCCCTCTTTGATGGTGTGTGTGCTTGATAAGGTTAGGTTGGTTGGCTGATTTTTGATGCTTGTTTGCTTTAAAATTTGTGCTTGAAAATGATGGATTTTTCATGCTAGAAATTAGGTTATATGTCCCATAAGATTAGGCCAAAAATCTGCCCTTGGCAGCCATGAGAGCATGCTAGACTTAGGGTTGGATTTTGTGTTGATGGTATGAGATGATGCATGAGCTAGAACCATGTAACCCTAGTCTTTTTAATTTTCGGATTTGGGGTTGCATGAGTAGAATGAGATGGATTTATGGGTTTTAATGGGACGTTAGAAGCGCTGCTTGATGTTGTCTAAGCTTCCGATGTGATCGGTTAAGATAGATTCCGCGAATAGGACGTAAACCGAAAGGAGGAACCGAAACTGCCAATTCGGATGCGAATCTGGCCAGTTTCGGGAAAGGGTAATTTCAAGACCCTTAGAGGCCGAATGAGGTAAAACTCAAAACATAAAAGTTGTTTAACAACTTTTTCTAGAGGACAACGCGGACAGAATCGCAAAATAAGGCTCCAACGGCCTCCGTTTTACCCAAAACCCGTGGCTGAACCCTGGGACGTTCTCCACCCAGTTTTTCAGAGTTAACCTGTTTTCAAATAAAAACTGGTACTGATCTAGGCCGAACTAGAGTTTGTGCAAAAAACGAAAGTTTTAGCATTTTTCGATAGCTACAACTTTCATGAAGACAAGTTTTTCGGATTCTAAGCCAATTTTTAAACTGGGCGCGTTTTGTAAGAGATGTGCAGAGAGCATGAAATCTTGAACATGAGTTTCACGAAAATAATTTCTAGAAAATTTGTGAAGTGTTCTTAAATGGTTATTTTAGCTTCGGAAACCGTTCCAAAGGTGGTTTCCGACCCCAAATGATTTTATAAAAGATTTGTTTCGAAAACCATGAATTTTAAGGACTCGGGTTTGAAATTCACATTTTTCTCCAAAGTAAAGAAAAAGAGGGTTTCAACCAAGAATTTACAAGTTAAAGAAAATAATGAGTTTAAGTCAAAGAATTTTCTAATTAAAGGAATTAGAATTTTTACAAGTAAAATGAAGGATTTTTGGAAGTTAATCACACAAGATTTTCCAAAAATAAGGAAGAGGAATTTTATAGTAAAATTGGTAAACAAACCGATTACGAACGGTAACCGGATATTAAATCCGAGTTACAAACCCAAGGATAACCAAGGGTTGACAAAAGGTTGACCCAAGGTTAATTAAGTTTAACCTTAAGGGTTACCCAGCATAACCCTAAGGGATACCCACATGTATATTGGGCTAAGATTTAAGGGGTTAATGGAAATAACCCAATAACAAGGATGTATGAGCAAAGCACACTAATAGAACAAGGCTCTAAACCAAAAGGTTACCTAATGTAACCTCTTAAGGATTTAATCGAAGTTCAATAAAGAATGGGGATTAAAGTGGCCAAGATGGATAACATGTATAGGGGACATACAACCAGAAGTAAATGTGAGTGTTGGTAGGTCGCCAACATCTTACGAAAGGACCCTGATCCTATATTTTTGGTATATCAGGAGAGTGAATTGCGGTTACCGACGATTTAAGGAACGCGATTCTAAGGATACGGCGCTAGAGGTAAGTACAAACCTCACCTGCAGTATGAAAACTAGTAAATTATGTTCAAGTATGTGGTTTTCAAATATGCTGCAATATGTTGTGTGCTATATCTATGAAATGCCATGTTTTATGAAAAGTGCTATTTTTGCGAAATGCCATGTTTATAAAAGGTGCTATTTTCGTAAAATGCCATGTTTATAAAAAGTGCTATTTTTACAAAAGATTATAAAGGTGCTATATTTGTAAAATGTTATATTTGCAAATGCCATGAATGAAAAGAATGCCATGCCATGTTATTAATGAGATAAAAAGTATGTTATTATATAGTGACATCATAGGGTATGTTCACTAAAGATAAATAACATGGTAAGAAGTCACAAGTAAAGTGTCGTACGAACCTCCACCAAGGTGGACAATTTTTATGATGAAGTTATGGATTCGCCCTCTCGTTGTTGTAAGAGGGTGTAATCACTTCTGTTTTCCTGGAGCAGTTAGGGACTTGCAACCCCATCTAACTGTATCTGGAGGCGCGCTATATGTTAAAGGTACGTACACTATGGGGCCCATAAGAAAGATAAGAAAGTTAAAAGAAATGCATAAATGGAACATAAATGGTTCATGCATATGCATATGATGATGTATGTTTTTCATGATGTTTTAAATGTTTTGTGAGATTATGTTTGTGCTTACTGGGCGAAAGCTCATTCAGTTATAGTTCATACTGTAGGTAAGAAACCCGTAGCTTAATGCTGGGCATTGTTGGAGCGGTGTGGCGGCGGACGAAGGCGGTATGGATACCACTACGCATAGTTTCCGTAAATCTTTTGATAAGTAAAGAAGTTTTGTATATAAGCATGTATGATAAAGACAAATTATGCTTTATGGTATTTTGGAACTAAATACCTTAAGTAAACGTTTACTTAAGTAGTAATGATGTATTACTAAAGACAAATGTTTTATAAGTAAGTTTCAAAAAAAAAAAAATATCCATAATTTTAAGTAAGTAAGTAATGTAAGGAGTGACGGCCCTACGTAATAAGGGGGCGTCACACATCAATCGTCAGAAGAAAGAAATGGCATGTGACGACTTGCCTTACATGGCCACTACTGAATACTTAATCATACTTAAACTTAAATTTAAACTTACTCTTATTTTTTGTAAGTAAAAAAAAAAAAAAAAACGAAAATATTTTTTTTTCTTTTAAACTCAAATTAAAAAACCTAAGTTAATCTCACACTTATATATATATATATATATATATACACACACTTAATTAAGTATTGAGTTCTCAAACTATCTTAACATATTTTACCAACTATGCTAATTACTGCTGTAACGACCCACCTAGCACAGGCCGTTACCTTACATATGTACTTAATTAGTTCATCGCACTTACTTATTTAGCAAAACACAGCGGAAATTTTTTTTTTATACCGGAATAAAAGTAGGCAACATATAAAATGTGTCTTAAATAAAAGTATTCAACATAAAATAAGTACGTAGAGAACAAAACGCGTAGCGGCTTGACTTCCCACAATTTTACAGCGTGCCCCGCCATGCTCCTTCATCTTGTATCACACATTGCTGCTAGGTTGCTTACCTACAGCATAGACGTAAGACAGAAGTACAACTATCTAATCCACGTCATACACAAACATAGCCTAATCATACACATTCTAACTTAACGTATCATGGCGTCACATATCAACTCATAGCATCATTCATCATAACATAACATAGCATTGCATAACGTATGCATGATCCAGTTATGCTCGTATTTTACTTTCTTTACTGATTCTTAACTTACTTTCATGCTTATCTTACTTATCTTTCTTATCTTTCCTTTGGGCCCTTACATAAGTGTCCGTACCCGGCGCGCAACTGTGGAGTGGTTGGGGTGGCCAGTCCAAGTCCAACTCAATCCATAGTCCAACCCGACCTCGGACGGGTGGTACGACACAGGCAAGCTTGCTTGCCATCTTGCTTTCTTTTCTTTATCTCATTAGTCTTATAAGAATTATTGAGCATGCATCGTGATGTCACATATGCTTAATTCATACTTATACCGTTATCTTGCTTAACATACATTCTTACCTTTTGTACATCATATCAAGATCATACTTCAACATTTAACATAGCATAACAAGATGCATATAACATGGCAATCATCAATACATAATAGCATATCACATAGCAGTACAAGGCTTACAACTGGCATACATCCCTAGCATACATCTAACATACTTAGGCAAGTACCAATTAAAGCCTATGCTGTAGGCGGAGTTGTACTTATCTCTTTTGCTATGTCCCACAAGATGTTGTTCCTCCTCCGAGTACAATTGCAGGTTTCTTCCTGTTTGAGGAAGGACATAGGCAAGAGTTAATTTAATATTGTGGAATGTTGGTGACTCAACCAACATGCCTTCCTAATCCTAGTTGTATGTCCCCAGTACTAGATATCTTATCCAACTTGGCCTATGCTTTATAGGGTTATTATCAACAACCCTCAATTCTAGCCCATTTCCGCCTTTTCGGTGTCCCTTAGGGTTATATCGGGTAACCTTTAAGGTAGTCGATCTAAATTATTCGGGGTCAACTGTGGTCAAACTTAGTCAAAGTCAACACTTCGGTCAACAGTGGTCAACCCCGGTCAAGGTCAACCATTGTCAACCTTGGTCAGCATCGGTCAAAGTCAACTATTGTTATTGACGGTCAAAGTCAATTATGGTCAACTCTGGTCAACCATGGTTAACTTTTTATGGTCAATCTTGGGCTTCGGGGCTAAGCCCAGTAACTCGGATACTATTTCTGGTTACGGTCCGTAATCGGCTTGTTTACCCATTTTATCTTGAAAATTCTATTTTCTCACGTTTTTGAAATTTTGAGTAATTTAGCTTCAAAATTCCTTAATTTTCTTGTAAAAATTCATATCTTTGAAATGGATCTTTATAAAAGTCGTTTAAGGTTGAAAACTGCCTTTAGAACAGTTTTCATAATTAAAAACAGCGGTTTTAAACAAAATACAGTTTTTCAGAATTATTTTTTAGAAAATTCTGTGTAGAAATTTTCTGTTCCCTGCACATCCTTCGTAAAACAGTGTCAGTTTAAAAATCCACTCTGAATTGGGAAAACTTGTCTTCATGAAAGTTTTAGCTCTCGAAAAATTCTAAAACTTTCTTGTTTTACAAAAAATCCAGTTCTGCTTGTATCTTTGTCAGTTTTCGTTTGAAATTGACTGATCGTGTTAACTAGGTCTGGGCAGACCAGCCTCGGATTTTTATAAAAACGGAGGCCATTGGAGTCTTATTTTGGGATTCTGCCCATGCTGCCCCCTAGGAAAACTTGTTCCGAACAACTTTTGTGTTTTACGTTTTACCTAGTTTGGCCTCTAAAGGCCTTAAATTTCCACTTTCCCGAAACTGGCCAGTTTTGAATCCGAATTGGCGTCCGGTTTACGCCCTAATTCGCAAAGTCTAACTCGACCGATTACTTCAGGAGCCTACACAGCAAACATGCAGCATTTCTAACATCCCACATGCACCAATATGCAGCTCAAACGGGTCCATGCAAACCAAACCCGAATTGCCCTAATCCTAGGTTTGCATGGTTCTAACTTTTGCATTTCATTCAATCAAGCACCAAACATGCACCCTTAAGCTACCAGCCAAGCATACACTGCCTAGGGCAAATTTGGACCAAAAATCAGGGGACACACAACCATTCACATCTAGCATGCAACCTAGCATTTATCAAGCACAAACCAAGCGAGCAATTAACAAAATTAAGCCAACCACCCTTAGTCACCTAATCAAGCACATCTAATCAACCTAGAACATAAAATTCAAATTGGACTTATGTCCTTACAACTCTAACTTGAAATACAAATAAAATGCCAAAATTGAACTCAATTACAAGATTAGGGCTCAAGGGAATACCTTAGATAAAAATTAGGGTTTGGCACCAAAAATTTCTTCCACCTTTGGTCCTTCACCACTTCGGCTTTCACTCTAGCTAGGGGTGCCCAAAATTTCTTTTGGTTCCTTGGTTGCTTCTCCACCAAACTGAACACTCCTCCAAGCTTTCCCCTAAAATTTTTTCAACTTTTCTCTTCCTTTTCTTCTTCCTCTCACTCTCGGCCACCTTGGCCAAATGTCCCCAAAAATTTTCCAAACTTTTTCCTCTTGGTTCCTAGCTCAAATCCGGATTCTCCCTAGCAAAACCCCTATGAAAATTTTGATTTTTCTCTTCTATTTCTCTCCTCCCAATGCTCGGATTTTTCTGAAGAAAATGGGCAAGAGTTTCCCTAGATTTTTGAATAAAAATGAATAGCAACCCCTCCTATTTATAGAGATTGAGAATTTTCCAAAAATTCCACAAAAACTCATATTTACACTATGGGAGGGTGAGGTGGCCGGCCAAGGTGGTTCTAGGGAGTTCCACAAATTCTTTCCAAGCTTGATTAAATATTTATGATGTCATTAATCAAAGGTTAGGTGATGTCACTCCCCCTTGGGTCTTGTTTGGCTATTTTCTTGTAAAAGCAGTCAATTTTTGAGCTACACAGATATTTCTGATACTATATTCACTTATACACAGTATTTTTATATTATACTGCAGTCCAAAATTTATCTGTGTAAAAATGGACTGTATAATTTTTTTCTTATTTTTCCGAGCCCTTTCTACCTTTAATCTCTACTAAGTGTGCTTGATTTTCTAAGGTGGTTTTAAGGCCTATTCATGCTATCTTAACCGTAAAAACGGTTTTCGCAATATCTTTTTCATACTGCGTTTCATCATACTGTAAAGTCAATCCGTTGACCACTCTTGGTCAAATTTTGACTTTTTTGGTCAAAGTTGACTTTTTGGTCAAACATTTGACCATCATAGAATCATGTACTTTTTCATCCTTTTCGACTTCAAAAGTCCGTTTCTAAGCTAAATAATCAATTTTGAGTCAGAACAATTGAAAAACCTTCATAATACCTTCATAATATAAAATTCATTCCTTAAAAAGGAATTAAAAACATTGAAAAACTAGGTATTACAATCTACCCCCTTTAAAAATTTTCGTCCTTGAAAATCAGAACAATTCGGGGTAGTTCTTTCTCATTTCATCTTCTAACTCCCAGGTTGCTTTTTCAACCTTGTGGTTTCTCCATAAAACCTTAACTAAGGGAATGGTTTTATTCCTTAAGACCTTCTCTTCCCCATCCAGAATTTGAACAGGCTTTTCTTCGCAAGTCAAGTCAGTTTGAACCTCTACCGGTTCTTGACTAAGTATATGGGAAGGGTCTGGTACGTATTTCTTCAGCATTGAAACGTGAAAAACGTTATGCATTGACGCTAACTCTGGCGGTAGGGCAAGCTTGTAGGCTACTTTGCCAATCCTTTCGAGGATCTCGAACGGTCCGGTATACCTTGGACTAAGCTTCCCTTTCTTACCAAATCGCATTACTCCCTTCATAGGAGCAATCTTGATGAACACTGCATCTCCGACCTGGAACTCCAAGGGTCTTCTACGTTTATCGGCATAACTTTTCTGGCGACTAAAAGCTATGTCGAGCATCTGCTTAATCTTCTTGATGTCTTCAAACGTTTTCTTAATGAAGTCGGTGGTTTGAAACTGTTTCTGCCCAACTTCCTACTAATGGATCGATGATCGACATTTCCTCCCGTATAATGCTTCAAATGGAGCCATTCCGATTGAAGCATGATAACTGTTGTTATAAGAAAATTCGATCAATGGCAACTTCTGATCCCAATTTCCTCCGAAGTCCAAGACACATGACCTTAACATGTCCTCTAGTATCTGGATGGTTCTTTCGGATTGGCCATCAGTTTGGGGGTGAAATGTCGTACTAAACTTCAATTTCGACCCCATGGCAGCATGAACACTCATCCAAAATCGTGAAGTGAAGCATCCATCGCGATCTGAGATGATCAATTTTGGCATACCATGCAGCCTAACGATCGGGGTTACGTAAATTTCTACTAATCTTTCCACCGAAAAGGTGGCTTTTATCGCAATAAAATGGGCTGATTTGGTCAATCTGTCTACAATGACCCAAATCGTGTCGTTCCCACTTGCAGTCCTGGGTAGTCCTACTACGAAATCCATAGTAGTTTGCTCCCATTTCCATTCTGGAAGCTTTATTTTCTGCAAATCTCCTCCGAGGTGTTGGTGTTCAGCCTTAACTTTCTGACAAGTTAGGCACTTTGACACGTAATCCGCCACTTCATTCTTCATGTTTAGCCACCAGTAATTCTCTCGGAAGTCCTTGTACATCTTGGTAGCTCCTGGATGTACTGAATATGGCATCTTATGGACTTTAGACATTATCTGATCCTTTAAAATTTATACGTCGGGAACGTAAATCCTTTCCTTGAAACAGACAACGCCATCAACAGAAGTCCTAAACTCCTTGTCTTTTGTGCCAAAAAGTTGCATTTTCAGCAGAAAGGGATCCTTTCCTTGGTGTGTTTTGACAGAATCTAGCGGTTCCAACTGAAGAGTTAGAGAAAATAGTATCCCCGTCAGCATTTCTAAGTTAAACTCAGAAATCTTCCTTTGTAGAGGCTTAGGAAACACTTCAATAGACATCAGCATGCTTACTGATTTCCTACTTAAGGCGTCGGCTACCTTGTTTGCCTTTCCAAGGTGGTAAAGGATCTCACAATCGTAGTCCTTTACGTGTTCTAACCATCCATACTATCTCATGTTGAGTTCCGCAACTATCCATAACGGTAAACCCTTCCTTATCGTAGTAGCTAAACGTCTCACAATACTTTTGGCAGTCAAACTTAGCGTTGTAATAACTTAAGAAATTCATTTATAAGATCACATCGAAATCTTAAAACTTGATTGTGATGAGATTTACAAATAATTATCTGCCATAGATAATTATAGAAGTATTTTGCATTCAAAAATTTGACCATAAAATCTTTCCAAAAGGAAAAGAAATTTAAAAAAAAAACTGTTTAAAACTGTCTATACTACTTCCTAATTTATGGGCACCCTTCATAAATACAAACAAGTGAGTGGCACCAGAATTATACAATACAATAATGTCATATATGGCGATAGAAGTCTATTTTGTCACCCCATGTGAAGTTCCCGCTTCGGCATCTCCATTGGTGTAGGCATAAATCCTGGTCTGGGGTTCAGGAGCCTCTAATCTTCCTTGCGTAATTGAGGGTCCTTCGAGTCTTGCCTGGATTGTATACAGCTGGTGGCTATTTGCATTCCGGTTCGGGTAAGGAGGGTTCTGGTTTTGGGTATTTTGAGGGCAGTTTCTTGCGTAATGCCCTTCCTTGCCGCACTGAAAGCAAGTATTCGTCCCCATTCTACATGCTCCCGGGTGTTTCTTTCCACATTTCGCACACGCGAGATAGTTGGCGTTATTCCCTTCATTCCCTTGGTCATTCCTCTTTTGTGGGAAATTTCTTTGTTGACCCTGGCCCGAGAAATTTCCTTTCCTCTTGTTCCTCCCAAATTGTTTGGAACCTTGCGCAGGGTTGCTCGCTTGGCCTTTCTGGTCTGTTTCCGAGCCTGGTCGGGGCTGTGTGGGCTGCGCTACCGCTTTCTCCTCCCTTTTTGCCTTGAAAATCTGAGCCCTAGCTTTTTCTCCTTGTCTTGGTTAATCCAGTACTCGGCCTTTATTGCTCTACTTATGTAGTCAGACACCAAAGTTGGCGGGCTACTGCCAGCACTTACTTACTTGGCAATATCAGTTCGGAACATCTTCATCATCCTTCGCACCTTTTCTGTTTCACTCGGCACTAAATCCGGACATAACCGAGCTAACTGTTCAAACTTCTTTACGGCCTCCATGACCGTCATCGATCCCTGTCGGAAATTGGTGAACTCGTCCTGTTGGGCAGCGAGGATCTCTCTGTTGTAATACATCGTTCGGAACTCAGTCATAAAATCTTGCCAGTTCATGGTTGTGACATCTCGGTGCATTTGTACCGTCATGACCAGTGCCGTGCATCCTTTTTGAGAGCAAAGGAAGCACAGAGAACCTTCTCCTGTTCCGTTAGCCTCATGAAATCCAATATGACTTGGATATCAATCAGCCAATTATCTGCGGCAATCGGGTCCGTCGGGCCCTCGAACTCAGGTGCCTTCATGCGTCTAAAACGTTCGCACAATAAGTCCTCTCTCACTGGCGGTAAGTTTGGTTGCACTCCGACGGGTGCCAGCGGAATGTTAACATTCTGAGAAATTTCTGGCTGAACCTCAGGTCGAACTTCTGATTGGGCTTCCGGTACTGGTGGTACTATCGGAGGTATTGGTTGAGCTTGGGGTGGGACCTTGTTAACTCGGGGTCTTTGGTTCATTTGAGCTATTTGAGCTCGAAGTCTTTCTGTCTCCTGCTGCTGTTCTAGCAGTTGCCGTTGTAGATTTGCTACAACGGTCGCGAGATTTGGCTCGGGTTGGTTAATTGATACGGTTCTTCGTGGACGTACCATCTTCTAAGTCCTATCATAAGAAAAGATATTATCATGCTATTAATATCCTTTCTTCCATGCATGACTTATCACGTCATATTTTAACATATCATGTCGTAATATCTTTATACATGTCATACCATAACATAGAGGCATCATTGTATCACACTAGATGTAATGACCCGCCTAGTACGGACCGTTACCTTACTTATCTACTTACTTATCTTTCCTCTCGTACTTAATGAAAAACAGCGGAAATTTTTTTTTTATACATATAATTTTTCGAAACGCGTAGCGGTTTCCATTCCCCACATTTCACAGTGCCCGGCCACGCTCCTCCATCTTGTATCATCAAATGCTGGCAGGTAGCTTATCTACAGCATAAACTTAAAACAATGAGCTTTCGCTCAGCAAGTACAACTCCTACACCGCAACACATAAACTATCTATATCATAACTTAGCTACATCATAACATGTCATCACAACACTTAACATAACCTTACATAGCATATGCATGAACCAATTATGTTCATATTATGATTTTTTATTTCCTCCTTAACTTGCTTTCTTACTTTACTTCCTATGGGCCCCTTACTTGAGTGTACGTACCCAGCGCGCAACCATGGACTTACTCTTGCCATAGTCCGACCCGACCTTCGACGGGGGATACGACAAAGGCAAGCTTGCTCGCCATTCTGCTTACTGATCATCTTGCCATGTCATACTTACTCTTGTCATTCTCATTAAAATTAGTGAGCATGCATCGTGATGCCACTTATTCTTACTTCATACCTATCTCACACTCTTAGCTTAGTATGTATTCGTACATACCATAACATATTTCATAACATAAACACATATCATGTTTTGACATGCTCCTTAGCATATCAATTAACACTTAGCATATCAACACATCACATAGCACATAGCACATCAACCATACTTGGTTAAGAATACCCTAACAACCTATGCTGCAGGCGGCGTTGTACTTACCTTGTCTATGCCTGACGTTATGCTGATCCACTTCAGGATTCAGCTGCAGGGTACTTCCTGCTTAATCGAAAGACTTGGGTAAGATTTCTAATCTATGCCCATACTATGTTGGTTTTCCACTAACATTCATGCAATACTTTGGTTATATGTCTCCCTAACTTAAAACATATTATGTGTGGTTACACTGAGTAACTCTATCGCTTTGGGTTATACTTCATAACTCAGTAAAATCGTATATCTTAACTTGGTAGGTTACGTTGGATAACCTTTTCTGCTATTCCTTTATCTCATAATCTAATGGGTTACACTAACCCATGGGATAATCTGTCTTGGTCTCACTAGGTTAACCTAGGTTAACCTCTAAGGTTACTAAAGTCAATTCTCTTCGGGTCAACCTCGGGCTTTGGGCTAAGCCCTGTAACTCGGGTATAATTCCCGGTTACATGTCGTAACTATCTACCTTGCAAACCTTGAACTTGTGACTCTAAAATCTCTTTTAGTTTATAAAAGAGTTTGGCAATTAAGCCCAAACTTCCTTTAAATTCTTCTAAAAATCCATGTTTCTTGAAACAGGGTCTTAAAAATGTTTGAGGGTTGGAAACTGCCTTTGGAACAGTTTCCATCTTCAAAACAGTATTTTTAAACAAAAAAATAGTTTTCCTAAACTGGTTCTAGACAATCCTGTGCAGGAATTTCTTGTTCCCTGTACAGTTTTCAGAAATCAAGTTATATTTAAAAATCCTTTTTGAATTGGAAGAAGTTGTCTTCATGAAAGTTCTAGCTCTCGAAGAGATTTAAAATTTTTGTGTTTTACAAAAAATCTGATTCTGCTTAGATTAATACCAGTTTTAAATTGAAATAGGTTGGTCGTGAAAACTGGGTCTGAACAGACCACCTTCGGTTTTTCATCAAAACGGAGGCCTTTAGAACCTCATTTTGAGAAACGGTCCGCCCTACCCCCTAGGAAAAACCCTGTTCTACAACTTTCGTGTTTTACATTTTAACCCATTCGGCCTCTAAAGACCTACAACTACCACTTTTCTGAGACTGTCCAGTTTGGAACCCGAACTGGCAGCCTTATCTACTTAAACCGGTTTACGTCCTAATTCGTGGGTTCTATCTCGACCGCCCACTGCGGGAGCTTACTTACAAGGCATGTAACGTTTCTAACGTCCCGCATGTTCAACCATGCTAGCCTAACGTACCCATGCAGCCTTATAAATCCGGTTACACTAAACCTTGGCTGCATGGTTCTAATCCTAGCATCTATCAAACCATTCATGCCATACAACTTCACTTCATTCCATATCATCACATCTAGCATCCTATCATGCATTCACATTCTTAAACACATAATTGGGGACATATAACCATACTCTAGCATGCAACCTAACATGCAATTAAACATAGCATATCAAGCATGAAATTTAAACCAAACCACCCTTAGAATCTAATCAAGCACTAAACTAAACTAAGGGCATAAAATAAATTTGTGAGCTTATGCTCTTACAAACTTGGCTTAAAAATACATTTATACTTTACTTTAAAAGCTTAAATGAAAATAGGGTTGGTTTGGACCCAAAATCACACCCTTTGGTCCCTAGCTCCTAGAACCGGTCCCACACACCAAGGTGGCTCCAAATTGGCTCTTTTTTGACCCCAAATCTGTCCTCCTCCTAAGGCTCGGCTACTCCAAGATTTTACACCCAAAATCTGAAAATTTTCTTCCTCTTTTACCACTAAACCCGTGGCTGCCCCCCAAGGAGAAAATGGGTTCCAAAACTTGTTCTAAACTTGGTTTCGGTTGATGGAATCAAACCCTAAATTGTCCCCTAAGGTTTTCCCTCAAAATCTGATTTTTTTTTTTCTTGTTTCCCTTGCTCTCTAACCCACGGCTGCAGCTAGAATGGGCTAGAAAAATTTTTCTAGCTCTCCCTAGTGGTTCCTAGAGCAAACCGAAGCAAAACCCAAAAATTGGTTCAAGAAAAATTTTTGTTTTTCTTCTTCACTCTCCCTTTCTCTCTCTCGGTTTTGGGCTGCAGAAAAATGGCCAAAGTTTGGCTGAATTTTCTGATTTAAATGGGTGGAGATCACCCCTATTTATAGGCAATGTGGGACTTTTCAAATATTAGATTTTTGACTCCAAAACTTTAGAAAATCACACTTTTTGGGTGTGAGGTGGCCGGCCAAGCCTTGTAGAACAAGGGAAGATGACATCATTGCTTACATCACCAAATTTTAAAATTTACACTTTTGCCCCAAAAATGAATATTCTTGCATTTATGCCCCCTAGGTGGCCGAAATTTTACTTGGTAAAGAAGCAAGAAATTTCTAGAATCAAGACACTTGTCTTGTGTAGATTTGTTCTCAAAATATTTATGAGGTCATAATTCAAAATGGTGATGATGTCATAATTAAAAAGCCTTATTTGGCTATTTTTTGTAAAAACAGTCTACTTTTAAACTGAATACAGATAAATCCAATACTGTGTTGCACCAATACACAGTACTGATATTTTATACTGCAGTAAAAATTTTATCTGTGTAAAAATCGGCCTGGAAAATTTTTTTCTTATTTTCTCAAACCCTTTTGCCCTGTGCCTTAACTTAGTATGCTTGATTTTTCTATGGTGGTTTTTGATCTTATCTATGCTATCTTACCCATAAAATTGGGTTTTCGCAGTATTTCTTCCATACTACGTCTCACAAAATTACACAGTCATCCTGTTGACTATTCTAGTCAAACTTTGACTTTCTCGGGTCAAAGTTGACTTTTTCGGTCAAACCTTTGACCGACATAGAATCATGCAAATTTCATCCCTTTTCATCCGAAAAGGCTATTTTCTAATCTATACAATCATCTTTGAGTCTTATAAAGTTATAAGAACTCATCACACATAATAAAGTTCTAAATCAAACTTTTTCATAAAATGCCCTTATGGCATACATTCAAGCTCTTTCTAAAGAGGGAACAGTAACATAGAAAAGTCAGGTATTACAATCTAACCCCTTAAAAATTTTCGTCCTCGAAAATTAGAACAAATTGGTGTAGTTCTTTCTGGTTGGCCATCAGTTTGGGGTGAAATGCCGTACTAAACTCCGATTTCGACCCCATGGCAGTGCGAACACTTGTCCAAGCTTGAGGAGTAAAGCGTTCGTTGCGATCCAAAATGATCGATTTTGGCGCTCTGTGTGTTCTAACGACCTGATCTACGTAGATTCCTACCAACTTTTCTACCAGGAAGGTGGCTCTACTAGCGATACTGTGGGCCGATTTGGTCAATCGATCGATAATGACCCAAATCGTGTCGTCTCCATTCGTAGTTCTGGGTAGTCCTACTACAAAATCCGTAGTAGTTTGCTTCTACTTTTATTTGGAGAGCTCTATTTTCTGCAATCTGCCTCTAAAATTTCCATGTCGAGAACGTAAATCCTCTCCTTGAGGTAGACTACGGCATCGGCTGAAGTCCTAAACTCCTTGCTCTTCACGTGCTCTAACCATCTAGGCTGCCTTACGTGGAATTCCGCAACTGTCCGTAACGGTTAATCCCTTCCTTATCGTACTAGCTAACGTCCCACAACGCTCTTAGCAGTCAAACATAGCGTTGTACTAACTTAAGAAATTCATTTCTAAGATCACATTGAAATCCTAAAGCTTGATTGCGATGAGATCTACAAACAATTCTTTGCCATAGATAATTATGGAAGTAATTTGCATTCAAAAACTTGATTACAAAGTCTCCCAAAAGGCAAAGAAATCTTTAAAAACTGTTTTAGCTGTCTATACTACTTATTAATTTCTGGGCGCACTCTATAAATACAAGCAAGTGAGCGGCACCAGAATTATACAAGACAATAATATCGTATATTGCGATAGAAGTCTATTTCGTCGCCGCATGCGAAGTTCCCGCTTTGGCATCTCCATTAGTGTAGGCATAAATCCTGGCCTGAGGTTCAGGAGCCTCTAATCTTCCTTGCATAATTGTGAGTCCCTCCTGCCTTGCCTGAACTGCGTGCAGCTGGTGACTATTGTTGTTTTGGTTTGGATATGGAGGATTCTGATTCTGGTTGTTCAAGGGACAGTTCCTTGCATAGTGCCCCTCCTCGCCACACCGATAGCAAGCGTTTGATCCCCTCCTACACACTCCCGGATGTTTCTTTCCGCAAGTTGCGCATACCGGGTAGTTAGTGTTAGTATCCTCTTTCCCTTGTTTATTCTTCTTCTGAGGAAAATCCCTTCGCTGACCCTGGCCAGAGGAATTTCCTTTTCTCTTGTTCCTTCCAAATTGTTTGGAATCCTGCGCGGGGTTGTTCGCCTGGCCTTTCTGGTGCGACTCTAATCCTTGTCGAGGCTGAGTTTGCTTTGCTCCAGCCTTCTCCTACTCTGTGAGTCTTATGAAATCCAAGGTAACTTGGATGTCGATAAGCCAGTTGTCAGCTGCAACCGGGTCTGTAGGTCCTTCAAACTCGGGCGCCTTCATTTGTCTAAAGCGCTCATATAGTAAGTCCTCTCGTACTACCGGCGGGTTAATTTGTACTCCGGCTGGTGCCATCGGAATTTCAGCATTCCGAGGGACTTCTGGCTGGGCCTCCGGTTGAGCTTCCGGGTGAACATTGGGTACCTGCGGTACCACTAGGGGAACTTGAGGTGCTTGTTGGGGAGCCTCGTGGACTTGGGGTGCCTGGTTCATCCGCGTTAATTGTTCGCGAAGTCGAGTCGTCTCTTGTTGCTGAGCTAGCAATTGCTGTTGTAGGTTAGCTACTAAGGTTGCTAAATCCGACTGAGGCGGATTTGCAGGTGCATTACGGCGCGTACGTACCATCTTCTAACTTCCTATGTAAGAAAAGATATTATCATTCTGTTAATATCTTCCCTTTCATTCATGACTTATCATATCTCTCGTACTTAGATTGTCTTTTTGTATACTCACAAAAAGCACATCCTATTTACGATGTTATATCGATTACATCGTACCATGCATACAAAATCAACGTTGCGATGGAAGTGTCTACCACTTTACCATCATACATTCGTATCGTCCTATCGTCGAGAAAGAATATTCTAACGGAAGTTGGTCCTAAATCTAGCCTATGGAATCGATCGAGACTATGAAAGAAGCGTTGAAGTCTGCATCCTATCCTTCGTGGTTGAATACGATTCTGTCCTGGTCGTTCTTAGCATCTGCATTAACTTCTGCCTCTTGTGATGGTATCTCATGTCGTGAGTTACCGAAATCAGGTCCTCTGAAAGTGCCGAGCCTGTCTGGGGCAGTAGCTCCCATATTCTGGCGTTCTTCACGGCATTCGTCAATCGTTATCCTACTTCCGACTATCATTTCGGCCATAACTGCTAGAATGAATTGCCTGTGAAAAGACATCGCTGCGTCCCGATCTTCGTCAACCCGATGTGGATTACTTAACGTCGCGTCGATCGTACCATGATCGTAAAGTAACTAATTACGCATATTCATAAAACTATAAACTTACTTACAATGATGGCGGCGATGGCAGGCAACTGTGAAATTATGTTGCAGGGAAACTGTTCTGATACCAACTCTGTAACGACCCGCCTAGCACGGACCGTTACCTTACTTATCTACTTACTTATCTTTCCTCTCGTACTTACTTAAGTACTTAATGAAAAATAGCGGAAATTTTTTTTTTATACATATAATTTTTCGAAACGCGTAGCGGTTTCCATTCCCCACATTTCACAGCGCCCGGCCACGCTCTTCCATCTTGTATCATCAAATGCTGGCAGGTAGCTTATCTACAGCATAAACTTAAAACAATGAGCTTTCACTTAGCAAATGCAACTCCTACACCGCAACACATAAACTATCTACATCATAACTTAGCTACGTCATAACATGTCATCACAACACTTAACATAACCTTACATAGCATATGCATGAACCAATTATGTTCATATTATGCTTTCTTATTTCCTCCTCAACTTGCTTTCTTACTTTACTTCCTATGGGCCCCTTACTTGAGTGTACGTACCCAGCGCGCAACCATGGACTTACTCTTGCCATAGTCCGACCCGACCTTGGACAAGGGATACGACACAGGCAAGCTTGCTCGCCATTCTGCTTACTGATCATCTTGCCATGTCATACTTACTCTTGTCATTCTCATTAAAATTAGTGAGCATGCATCGTGATGCCACTTATTCTTACTTCATACCTATCTCACACTCTTAGCTTAGCATGTATTCATACATACCATAACATGTTTCATAACATAAACACATATCATGTTTTGACATGCTCCTTAGCATATCAATTAACACTTAGCATATCAACACATCACATAGCACATAGCACATCAACCATACTTGGTTAAGAATACCCTAACAGCCTATGCTGTAGGCGGCGTTGTACTTACCTTGTCTATGCCTGACGTTATGCTGTTCCACTTCAGGGTTCAGCTGCACGGTACTTCCTGCTTAATCGAAAGACTTGGGTAAGATTTCTAATCTATACCCATACTATGTTGGTTTTCCACCAATATTCATGCAATACTTTGGTTATATGTCCCCCTAACTTAAAACATATTATGTGTGGTTACACTGAGTAACCCTATCGCTTTGGGTTATACTTCATAACTCAGTAAAATCGTATATCTTAACTTGGTAGGTTCCGTTGGATAACCTTTTCTGTTACTCCTTTATCTCATAATCTAATGGGTTACACTAACCCATGGGATAATCTATCTTGGTCTCACTAGGTTAACCTTGGTTAACCTCTAAGGTTACTAAAGTCAACCCTCTTCGGGTCAACCTCGGGCTTTGGGCTAAGTCCTGTAACTCGGGTATAATTCCCGGTTATGTGTCGTAACTATCTACCTTGCAAACCTTGAACTTATGACTCTAAAATCTCTTTTAGTTTATAAAAGAGTTTGGCAATTAAGCCCAAACTTCCTTTAAATTCTTCTAAAAGTCCATGTTTCTTGAAATATGGTCTTAAAAATGTTTGAGGGTTGGAAACTACCTTTGGAACAGTTTCCATCTTCAAAACAGTATTTTTGAACAGAAAAATAGTTTTTCTAAACTGGTTCTAGAAAATCCTGTGCAGGAATTTCTTGCTCCCTGCATAGTTTTCAGAAATCAAGTTATATTTAAAAATCCTTTTTGAATTGGAAGAATTTATCTTCATGAAAGTTCTAGCTCTCGAAGATATTTAAAACTTTCGTGTTTTACAAAAAATCTGATTCTACTTAGATTAATACCAGTTTTAAATTGAAACAGGTTGGTCGTGAAAACTGGGTCTGAACAGACCACCTTCGGTTTTTCATCAAAACGGAGGCTTTTGGAACCTCATTTTGAGAAACGGTACGCGTTACCCCCTAGGAAAAACCCTGTTCTATAACTTTCATGTTTTACGTTTTAACCCATTCGGCCTCTAAAGACCTGCAACTACCACTTTTCTGAGACTGTCCAGTTTGGAACCCGAACTGGCAGCCTTATCTACTTAAACCGGTTTACGTCCTAATTCGTAGGTTCTATCTCGACCGCCCACTGCGGGAGCTTACTTACAAGGCATGCAACGTTTCTAATGTCCCGCATGTTCAACCATGCTAGCCCAACGTACCCATGCAGCCCAATTAAACATAGCATATCAAGCATGAAATTTAAACCAAACCACCCTTAGAATCTAATCAAGCACTAAGCTAAACTAAGGGCATAAAATAAATTTGTGAGCTTATGCTCTTACAAACTTGGCTTAAAAATACATTTAAACTTTACTTTAAAAGCTTAAATGAAAATAGGGTTGGTTTGGACCCAAAATCACACCCTTTGGTCCCTAGCTCCTAGAACCGGTCCCACACACCAAGGTGGCTCCAAATTGGCTCTTTTTTGACCCCAAATCTGTCTTCCTCCTAAGGCTCGGCTACTCCAAGATTTTGCACCCAAAATCTAAAATTTTTCTTCCTCTTTTACCACTAAACCCGTGGCTGCCCCCCAAGGAGAAAATGGGTTCCAAAACTTGTTCTAAACTTGGTTTCGGTTGATGGAATCAAACCCGAAATTGTCCCCTAAGGTTTTCCCTCAAAACCTAATTTTTTTTTTCTTGTTTCCCTTGCTCTCTAACCCATGGCTGCAGCTAGAATGGGTTGGAAAAATTTTTCTAGCTCTCCCTAATGGTTCCTAGAGCAAACCAAAGCAAAACCCAAAAATTGGTTCAAGAAAAATTTTTGTTTTTCTTCTTCACTCTCCCTTTCTCTCTCTCGGTTTTTTGCTGCAGAAAAATGGCCAAAGTTTGGCTGAATCTTCTGATTTAAATGGGAGGAGATCACCCATATTTATAGGCAATGTGGGACTTTTCAAATATTAGATTTTTGACCCCAAAACTTTAGAAAATCACACTTTTTGGGTGTGAGGTGGCCAGCCAAGCCTTGTAGAACAAGGGAAGATGACATCATTGCTTACATCACCAAATTTTAAAATTTACACTTTTGCCCCAAAAATGAAAATTCTTGCATTCATGCCCCCTAGGTGGCCGAAATTTTACTTGGTGAAGAAGCAAGAAATTTCTAGAATCAAGACACTTGTCTTGTGTAGATTTGTTCTTAAAATATTTATGAGGTCATAATTCAAAATGGTGATGATGTCATAATTAAAAAGCCTTGTTTGGCTATTTTTTTGTAAAAACAGTCTACTTTTAAACTGAACACAGATAAATCCAATACGGTGTTGCACCAATACACAGTACTGATATTTTATACTGCAGTAAAAATTTTATCTGTGTAAAAATTGGTCTGGAAAATTTTTTTCTTATTTTCTCAAACCCTTTTGCCCTGTGCCTTAACTTAGTGTGCTTGATTTTTCTATGGTGGTTTTTGATCTTATCTATGCTATCTTACCCATAAAATTGGGTTTTCGCAGTATTTCTTCCATACTACGTCTCACAAAATTACACAGTCATTCTGTTGACTATTCTGGTCAAACTTTGACTTTCCCGGGTCAAAGTTGACTTTTTCGGTCAAACCTTTGACCGACGTAGAATCATGCAAATTTCATCCATTTTCATCCAAAAAGGCTATTTTCTAAGCTATACAATCATCTTTGAGTCTTATAAAGCTATACGAACTCATCACACATAATAAAGTTCTAAATCGAACTTTTTCATAAAATGCCCTTATGGCATACATTCAAACTCTTTCTAAAGAGGGAACAGTAACATAGAAAAGTCAGGTAGTACACTAGATACTCATTATAATCTACCATAACTTGCATAATATAACATATATTTTCATAACATAACATACTCATGTTATATATATCCCGTGTCTGCACGGTCTCTTTGTACATTTTCAAAAGTACATCATTTTACTTATCATATGTACAAACTATGTAAATTGTAATTTACAATGCTGTAATTACATATAAATTACATCAGACTGTACATACATATCTTTATATACAGAGCCAAGAATATGGTGGAAGTGTCTAACACTTTACCACCGTACTGTACATAGCAAAAAATGTGATGGCAGTGTCTACCACTCTACCATCGTACATAGTCAAGACTGGATGGAAGTGTCTACCACTTTACCATCCTACATAAATACAAGCCTACAGTCAAAAGTACATACAATCCTAAGTCAAAAGTACATGCACACATCGGTCCTAACTAAACTATAATCTCGATCGTGATCACGGAAACGTCGGACTCTGCATCGGAGTCTACATCCCAGTCCCCATCATGGAATAGGATCTCCTTGGGGTCATCCTCAAAGTCATCGACGTCCTCTATCCAACCCCTCGGGCGCCGCGTCGTGCTCCTCGTCCTCATCATCACTAGAGATGACAATAATAGGAGGGTCTTCCGGTGGGTCCACCGGAGCAACCTCGTCATTAGCATCGCCCTCGGCCTCCATCGGGTCCTCAGCCTCCTCGGCTGGAATTTCCTGTACAGGGACTGCAGGAATCGGGTCCTCGGGAAACATCAGACCAACCTCATACTGAGGCTCTCCTATCTCGGCATCATCAACGGGGACCTGATAATCGTCCACATACGCATTAGCCTCTGCCATGGGCGCGATAACCTCGGCCTGTAGGATTTCGTCCACCATGTCTCCGACTGTCCTCCCTAACATGGGCTCCATGACGAACCGTCGGATGTGAGGTAGTACCCCGTTTCGCAGTATCACCAAGGCATGCAGCTGTGGGTGCGGTAGATCCCGTGGAATGTGGGGCAGCATCGCCTCCTGAAACCGTCGGCAATAGTAGCCCATGGACTCCTGCGGGTAAGCGTGCCAATCGGCTGCAAAACTCTCGTACCGTCTGTGATACATGTCCCGATAAATCTCGGGATCTTGAACCTGCACGTAGCCACCGGGCCCCTCAGTAGGGATTGGCCCGTATCGTGCCAGTACTACCAAGCGAAAGTGTGCCCGTGTCCTACTGGGCATCTGGCGCTCCCCATAGGCCATCCACCATACCCTGGCGTCAGCGATCAAACATCGGCTCGCTAACGAAACCTGTAGACGGCCCTCAATGTGGCAGGTGTAAAAGATCATCCCCATATCATAAAGCCATGCCGATATCGTGACAAATCGTCCTGTGCCATCATATAAGAGAGGTCGCGACCCATAAAATGCCGCAACTGCCTCGCGATCAGCGACGATCTGGTCCGGGTCCATACTCATGCATCTAACATAATGTAATCCCAAAATAAATACTTACACATATATATATAGAATATAAATTTAACTTAAAATGATGGCGGCGATGGCAGGCAAACTGTGAAATTTTATCGCAGGGAACCGCTCTGATGCCAACTCTGTAACGACCCGCCTAGCACAGGCCGTTACCTTACATATATACTTACTTAGTTCATCGCACTTACTTATCTAGCAAAACACAGCGGAAATTTTTTTTTTTTATACCGGAATAAAAGTAGGTAACATATAAAATGTGTCTTAAATAAAAGTATTCAACATAAAATAAGTACGTAAAGAACAAAACGCGTAGCGGCTTGACTTCCCACAATTTCACAGTGTGCCCCGCCACGCTCCTCCATCTTGTATCACACATTGCTGCTAAGTTGCTTACCTACAGCATAGACGTAAGACAGTGAGCTTTCGCTCAGCAAGTACAACTATCTAATCCGCATCATACATAAACATAGCCTAATCATACACATTCTAACTTAACGTATCATGGCATCACATATCAACTCATAGCATCATTCATCATAACATAATATAGCATTGCATAACGTATGCATGATCCAGTTATGCTCGTATTTTACTTTCTTTACTGATTCTTAACTTACTTTCATGCTTGTCTTACTTATCTTTCTTATCTTTCCTTTGGGCCCTTACATGAGTGTCCGTACCCGGCGCGCAATTATGGAGTGGTTGGGGCGGCCAGTCCAAGTCCAACTCAATCCATAGTCCAACCCGACCTCGGACGGGTGGTACGACATAAGCAAACTTTCTTACCATCTTGCTTTCTTTTCTTTATCTCATTAGAGAAACCAAGTGCAGTTGTAATACCTAGTTTTCAATGTTTTTAATTCCTTTTTAAGGAATGAATTTTATATTATCAAGGTATTCATGAAAAAGCTCGATTTAGAGTTTTTGTAAGATTTTGTGAGTTCTTATAAGTCAATAAGACTCAAAACTGATTATTTAGCTTAGAAACGGACTTTTTGAGTCGAAAAGGTACATGATTCTATGATGGTCAAAGGTTTGACTAAAAAGTCAACCTAAAAAGCTTGCTTGCCATCTTGCTTTCTTTTCTTTATCCATAATCCAACCTCCTTTCAAGTCCTCCATGCCAAGGCACCATGCTCGAGCCTCCTCATCTAGTCGTCGGCTGGCAAGCATAACCTGAAGTTACGTCCCTACAACACAAGATCTGAAAAGAATCTCCATATCGTGCAACCACTTTTTGGGTCTTGTCGAAGATGCGGAGCTCCTCCTCCATTCCTCGAAATGCCGAGGAAGCCTTGCTGTCCTCTTCAATCCAACCAGGTTTAATACCAGGTACATATCTTTAACATAATAATATTATAATCTCGTATAATTAATATACATAAAACAGAGTAAGAAAACAAACTTACAAAACTATGGCGCTGGCGGCAGAATTGTGAAACTGGATGGCAGGAAAACTTTCGCTCTGATACCATTCTCTGTAACGCCCCGACCAACCACGTAGGACCGACCACGCGAATGGGGGTCGTTACATTACTTACTTAACTTGAACTTACCCCATTTCTAGAGTAATATATATTTTTTTTTAAACATACATATAACATAAGACCTTAAACTTAAACTTAAACATAAACATAACTTAAACTTATTCTCATACATAAACTTAACTTATTCATATGTACTCACCCGAGTACCGAGCTTTTACATTTCATTCGAAAGCTATCATACATAAACCATAAACCGTAAACCGTGGACCAGACCCGACCTAATGCGGATCAGTACAACACGAGGCAACTCGCTTGCCATACATACTTAACTTATCCTTATCCATACCATCATCACATATCATAAACATACATAACATAAACATACATACATAACATAAACATAATTTTCCAAAACTCGTGGCAGTGTCCAGCCCACATTTCACAGTCCGCAGCGCCCTCTCCACAGTCTTTCATCAAGTATTGCCGTTAAGTTGCTTACCTATAGCATGAACGTAAGTAATGAGCTAATGCCCAGTAAGTACAATATTCAATCCGCAATGCAGTGATAGTGCAAGATGCATGAACCGGTTATGATTTGTTATGAATCAATTATGGTTTCATATATTAACTTGGTTCTATTCCCTTACATGTCATGCGTGCACATACTATGGTACATAGCCATGGAGTGGTTGAAGGCGGCCAGTCCAATCCAGCTCAAACCATGAAACAAACCGTTTAACATGGAGTAGTTGAGGCAGTCAGTCCAATCCAACTCAAACCATGGACCATACCGTTTAAACCCGCCCTCATGGCAAGTCAGTATGACATAACAATCTTAACTTGTCTTATCTTATATCTTGAAAAATTATTCTTACTATGTGATTGAATATTAGTGAACATGCTTCATGATGTCACGATATCAAAACATATATCATAACATAACATCATTCGTAACATAAAAATAGCGTACCATAACATACTTCATCATAACATACTATATGATACCATAACATACCATAACATACTACATCTGTGATGCCCTAGAAATTCATAAGCTTAATTAATGAATTGTTATTATGGATTTTATTCATTAATATGCTTTTAGTGAATTATTTTGATGAATATCAAATTTCAAGATCATGACTGATAATATATGTATCATCGGTGTGATGATGTTGATGATTTAACAATGTTGAGTTTCTCTATTTAAATGAGAAATTTTAAATACCTAAAACGTGTGATGAACGACATGAAAATTTATA
>CM046381.1:8744618-8770219 GCA_025413485.1 Ficus microcarpa
CGAAAAAAATAAGTTATGTCGTATTAAAGGTATAGCGATAATTTTTTCGGAAGGACCCCGATTTTTATTAGTAGATTGATTTAATGATCTTAGTATTTATTTTGATCATACTAATAGTCAAGCTTTGAGAGCATGTTTGGGAATTAATGTGTCACATGGATAGAAATGAATTATTAGTATTTACTCTTAGGAAATCCAAAGGTGGGAGATTAATCAAGAATTGTGCTTGATTTGAAATCAATGGTATAGATTTGATGCTAGAGAATCCTAGGCAAATCAATGGCCAAACCTTGGATGAAAAGTGACCAATGAGAACTTAGATTAAGGATTGGTGTGATGGAAGATCCAATGGGTGAGAATAAGGATGATAACTTTGGATCAAGGGTGGATGTTGAAAGAAAGAAAGAAAAAAAAAAAAGAAGGAAGCAATGGGGGGGTCGGTTTTGTTGGTTCAAGAAACAAGAAAAAATTGTGAACAAAAGAGAAATGAGGAAAGTGGTGCATGCATGCAACCACAAGTAAGAAATTGCATGGTTTCTTTGGGTAATTTGACCTAGAGAAGAAGCAAGTGATAGTGACCTTTCATCTCAACTTTTTGAACCAAATTTCACATACTTTTTGCTCCCAAAACAGCCGGCCATTGAAGGGCTAATTCAGCCAATATTTTTCAAATTTCATCTCCCAAAAGACAACTCTCTCAAGGCCAAAGTTAGCTAAGCACAAACCCCTAACACCCCATTTTCTTTCTCACACAAACCAAGCTCTAAACAAAACTAAGAACCACCAACACTACTCTCCATCTCCAACACTCCTCAAGCACCTCCTCCATCCATTTTCAAGGTCTAAGGAACCCCAACACCAAGATCGAAGAAGTGCGAGACGGAATTAGAGGACGTTTTACTAGAGGTAACCTAGTGGTGCTATTCAGGTTTTAGTTATTTTTGGAGAAAAAAAAAATATGATGTTTAGTTATGATCTTAATATTAGATTTTTCTTACCTAGGAAAAAGTTTTGAGAAGAACTCGGGAGGTTCGAGATCTTGAAGGATCCCCGGAGCATTTCGGTAAGATTTGTGAACTTTGTTGAAGGTCGTAGTTGTTGTGGTGATATAGCATGCATTAGAAGCTTTGGCATGAAAAATAAATTATATATGAAGATTCTACAGAGGATAAGCTTCATTTTAGGCTTTGGAATCACTTGATTTGCTTTTATATGTATAAAGTTATGTGCATTTGAAGTTGTGATCACAAAAAACTAGGGAAGAAATGAACCTCCGAGCCACTGACCAGCCACGGGTTTTTTTATACTCCGAACCATTTAGACTCAAAATTTTGGTTTACAAGTTGGAGAAATAAAAACTAGATTCTTTAAGCTTTCCAACAAGGTATCATACACCTTGAATGGATAAATTTACAATTTTTGGTGAATTTTACAAGTTTGGTCTACGAACCGAAAGACCTTGCTGGAACCCGGTACTAGCTACGGGTTTTGTTGATTTTAACTTAACAAACCATGACGTTTTATAAAACTGTATTTACCATACAAAATAGACATTTTAAGCTTTCCAATGACATATCTTTTGTCTTATTTGGACTTGTAAATAAATTGTTATGGATTTTCAAATCTTACTCATGAATCTGGACTGGTGGTGCAAACGTGGGACCAACAGTGACAAGACCTAAGTTTATGGTATGAAATGCTTAAGTACTAAAAGAAATAACTTTACCACTGTAAAGTAGACATCTTAAGCTTCAAAATGAGATATCATGTGTTTAAAACGGTTATGTATATGAATTTTAATAAATCCTTAAAGATTGTATTGAAATCTGGAAATCTGAGATTTTACCATAAGACACTTAAGAAAACGTCCACATTATCATTTGAAATGCTTGAAATCTGAGGAAACAAATTATAGAGACAGAAACTAGATGTTTCAAGCTTTCCAACAAGTTATCAAGTGTTCAAAACGGAATTATACTCAAATTTAAATAAATCTTACAAGATAAAGCCCGACACCGATAAAATAATTAAACATTAAAATGTGACATATGGGTAAACATAACATACGAATAAATTTAGTTATGAAATGAGTTAATTTTAAGTGTATGATCTAATGATTTGAAAAACCCTAAGTTTTTAAAGTTGAATCATAAGTTTTAATGGGCTAAGATAAAGTATACTAGAAGGTTACTGGGCCTATTCCATGAGATTGCCTTGGCCCAACTAAATGAACATAACTAAAGGAATTGGACTAGCCCAATAGTAAAATAGAGGTATACCCTTAGGTGACTTCTTATCACATTGATTGATTAATTAATAAATAAATAAATTAATTAATTAATTAATTCATAACCAAATGTAATTTAATAAAGGAATTAATTAATTTATTGATTATTAATTAATTAATTAATTATAAGAGTTAATATATGATAATCAGGATTATTATGTTAAATAATTACATAATTATAATACATGATTAATTATAAATTAATTAATTAATTAATTATAAATTAATTAATTATAAATTAATTATTCATTGATATAATCATCAAAATAATTATGGATGATTAACTAGAGATTAATCAAACATTAATTATCAGATTTATCAAATTATTAATTATTAATATTAGAATTAATAATTATTAATTATTATATGAGAAAGAATATTTAAGTAACAATTATTAATAATTTAATTATTATTAAGTCAACTAAAATTATATGATTTAATTTTAATAACTCAATTAATTAATGTAATAATTAAATATTATTTAATTAATTATTTAATCAATTCAATTAATTAATAAAATTAATTAATTGAATTAAATTAATTAATTAATAATAATTAGTAGAAATTTATTTTAGCGTTTAATAATTAATAATTAGTAGAAATTTATTTTAGCATAATTAATAATTAATTAATAATTAATTATTAAGGTTAATTATGATATAAGTAAATTAAGTTCACTCTAGTTTGTAAAATAAATGAATAATTGAATAAAGTAATATAACCATGATTTTATCTAATAATGAGTTATTGTTAAATCAGGACAATTTCTCAAATCCGCATAGTAGGAGATACAACTCCCGAAGTTAAGCACATAAGACAAGTAAGTACAAACATCACCTACAGCATGAAACAAAATGTTTTCTTTGATGATGCTCAACGTTTGTTATGACTTGACTTGATGATGTGATGAGTCTATAAATTATACGTATTGGTTTGATTAAGTATTTGATGTGCATAAATTCTCTTGCACTGATATAATTGACATGCCTCACAGATATGTATGCCGTAATGATAAATGCATAGTGACATGTAAATCTACACATTGTCACAAATAATAAGAATGAGGCTAATGAAAGATAGGATTAAGTGTCGTACCAACCTCCAATTAGTGAGAGGATATGATAAGAACGAAATTATAAGATATGACCTTGGAGGTTGTTAGAGGGTTGCTCCCCTAACTCCCCATTGGTTGCGCGCATATGGGTACGACATAGGGGCCCTTAAGTAGACAAGATATGTATATAATGAAGCATAATTGAACACACATGATTCCATGCATTTTGAACATTCTTGATAATTACATGTGATGATATGACTTATGAAAATGTTTTGTGAGATATTGTTTGTACTTGCTGAGCGAAAGCTCATACGTGTGTGTTCGTGCTGTAGGTAACGCAGATAAGCAGCCTATTGCTTAGATGTTCTTATGGACAGGCGAAGCTATGCGGAGGCGGTGAAGGAAGGGAGTGGGATACCACCACGAAATTAATTTCCGCATTTAGACTTCGTAATTTATTTTGTAACGACCATAATTATAGTTATGTCCCAATGTTTTGGTATTACTAAATTAGTATGAGTACTCCATGAGAAAAGACCTTTGACTCTTTTGCTTTAATCAACATGAAGTTATAGCTTTTTAAATATTATTTAAACATGAATTTAAATAGGATAATTATTTACTAGTGGTTTTTAATTTCCACATATAAAAATATTAATAATTCTAATTTTTATAGTATGAATATGATTTAAAAAAAAATTTAGTATTCTTTTTAGAGCCGAATTTAAATAAGTGTTAAGACTTAAGTAAGTTTGTTAACGGTCCGAAAAGTCGGGTCGTTACAACATCGTAACATAACATACTACATCGTATCATAACGTACTACGTCATACCATAACATGCCATAACATACTACATCGTAATATAACATCGTAACCTAACATACCACATCGTACCATAACATACCATAACATACTACATCGTAACATAACATTGTAACATAACATACTACATCGTATCATAACGTACTACGTCATACCATAACATGCCATAACATACTGCATCGTAACATAACATCGTAACCTAACATACTACATCGTAAAATAACATCGTAACATAACATACTACATCGTATCATAACGTACTACGTCATACCATAACATGCCATAACATACTGCATCGTAACATAACGTACTGCACCGTATCATAACATATCGTAACATATAATACTATACCGTATCATAAACTTCATAACATACAAATCATGTAAGTCAATTCATGATTTCTTAGAGAAACACTTCATGCAACAAAACATGTTGTTCATGCTGTAGGCGGAGTTGTACTTACCTGCCGTCCTACGCTCTTGATTTATCGTCCCAACATGGCACGACAACAGTTCCTACTCCGAGATCGTTTGACGATGTTCGGTAAGTAAAACGCTTCCTGCTGGACATTCAAAACACTTTTTGATTTCAAGCAGTTGAACTTTTAATCGTCATTCTTAACTTTCGAGATTCCATCTCGCAATTCTGAGGTTGTAAACATGTCTGGAACGTCAAACCTAGGCCGGAAAGGCGATATTCGAAAATTCGTCGACGGTTGACCAACGTTGACCAACTTTGACCGGGCATTGACCGGCGTTGACCGGCGGCAAAAGGGGCAAAAATGGGCACTGCTTCGAAGATCTCGACGAGAGGAACCCATTTCTGGTGTCAACTTCTTCAAATGGCGTTCGGTTTTCTCTAAAAAGTAAGAAAACGAACTAGAAGACGGCGGCGGACCGGGAAAATTTCCGGCGACGATCGGAGTGGTGATGGACTGGGCTTTGTTCCTCTCGATGAGTGGAACTGAACGAAACCAACGGCTCGTAAAATAGAGCTCAGATTGCACCGAAAATCATGCTTGAAAGTTACGTACCGAAACTTTCTTGGCATTTTTCCGGCGAACGGCAGCGAGTGACGCGGCCAAACTCCAACTATGGGACACTCAGGTGATGGGCTGCAAGGGTCATCGGCGCGTGTGACGATGGCTGGCCGGAGCGTGAACTCCAGCGACGGCAGCCGCTCGCATGAAACCGAGAGAGGGAGAACGAAAAAGAAGAGAGAGAGAAAGAAAATGGTCGAAAAAGAAGAGTGAGAGAGAAGGAAAGAGTTGGCTGATGTTATCCTCTTTTCCCTTCATTAATCTCTTTTTTCTGACTTCCTTCACAAGCCAACCGGACTTCCTTCACAAGCCATGCAATACATACCCTTTTTCTTTTTTTTTTTCCTCTTCTTTTCTTTTCCTTACTGAACGGTGGACTTGGACCAATTATTCTCTCATTTCTCTCCTTTACTTTTCCTTACTGAATGTGTGGACTTGGACCACATAAAACCACCACACATATATTAATATATGTATACATATATATTGCTTCTTTCTTTTCTTTTTTTCTTTTTTTTTTAATTTCCTTTGTACGTGTGGACTTGGACCACACAAAAATTCATTATGTACATATATATATACATATAATTTCTTTCTTTCTAACTTTCTTCAAATTTGAAATTTAACCCCTCCAAAGAGAAGTAATTTCCCACAAATCCATGCAAGGTGGCAAGCCAAGGGAGGCTTGCTTGGTGGGCAAGTCAAATTCAATGGTCAACTTTGACCGAAATAAAAGTCAAAATTTCTATTTTGCCCTTTTTCCAAAAAGGCCTATATTTGCCGAAGCAAACTATTTTTGAGTCTCGTAGCTAATTTACAGAGAACTCAAACATATATTGATTTTTAACTCAGATCATGAGTTTCATATCGTCATACATAATTAAATCTTAAATTTTCCTTGCCTCAAAGGAAATCATAGATTCATCGTAATTTCGGATTCTTACATAATGACAAAAATGTAAGAACCCGAATTTCGATGAACTTATGATTTCCTTTGAGAAAAGGAAAATTTAAGATTTAATTGTGTATGATGATATGAAACTCATGATATGAGTTAAATATCAATATATATTTGAGTTCTCGGTAAATTAGCTATGAGATGCAAAAATAGTTTGCTTCGGCAAATATAAGGCCTTTTTGGGAAAAAGGACAAAATTAGAATTTTGATTTTTATATTGGTCAAAGTTGACCAAGGTTGACTAAGTTGGACTGAGATGGTACTGCAGTATAAATTATCAGTATGGAAATTATACGGCAGAAAACTGTCATTATGGACGATTAAGCAAGAATAAGGTTCAAGACGACTCTCGAGAAAAAAAAATTTTACTCCAGAATTTTCAACAAACTTAATTATTTAAGACCGAGTTTTAAGTTAAGTAAGAAATGTTACGACCCCCATTCGCGTGATCGGTTCTACGTGGGTGGTCGGGGCGTTACAGAGAATGGTATCAGAGTAAAAGTTTTCCTGCCATCCAGTTTCACAGTTCTGCCGCCAGCGCCACAGTTTTGTAAGTTTGTTTTCTTACTCTATTTTATGTATATTAGTTATGCGGGATTATAAGATTACTATGACAAAGACATGTGCCTGGTATTAAACCCGGTTGGATCGAAGAGGACCGCAAGGCTTCGTTGGCATTCCAAGGAATGGAGGAAGAGCTCCGCACCTTCGACAGGACCCAAAGAGTGGTTGCACGATATGGAGATTCTTTTCAGATTTTGTGTTGTAGAGACGTATTTTCAGGTTACGCTTGTTAGTCGACATCTAGACGAGGAGGCTCGAGCATGGTGCCTTGGCATGGAGGACCTGAAAGGAGGTTCCTAAATGTTATTTTTATGACACTTAGGACCACTTATGTTATGTATTGTCACGATCCCAAGATACACCTGGATACGTATACGAGACAATATGTCAGTTATGTTGCAGTTTGGCACGTTTATCGAATGATTCTATGGATTAGTACTGCCAATGGATCAGAGTTGCGCAGCGGAAGCGTGGTGGATAAGCTAAGTTTAAAATATGACATGATGAGATTGTGATGAATCTTTTGTAATGACCCGCCTAACTCAGGCCGTTACCTTACACACATGCTTACTTACTTTGCAAAACGCAGCGGAAAATTTTTTTTTATTTTATAACAGTAATTAAAAGCATAAAACTTATAAACATGTCTTGAATAAAAATATATTCACATAATCTAAGTACTCGAAATCAAAACGCGTAGCGGCTGAACTTCCCACGATTTCACAGTACGCCCCGCCACGCTCTGTCACCTTGTATCACGCATTGCTGACAGGTTGCTTACCTACGGCATAGACGTAAGACAGTGAGCTTTCGCTCAGCAAGTACAACTGTCTCATCCGTGTCATACATATAATCTTAATCTCATCATACATTTCGCAACTTATAATGACATCACATAACAACTCATAGCATCATTCATAATAGCATAACCTCACAATGCCTAACATATGCATGGTCCAGTTATGCTCATATTTTACTTTCTTACTTAACTCATTTATCTTTCTTATCTTTTTTCTTTTGGGCCCTTACCTTAGTGTTCGTACCCGGTGCGCAACTACGGAATGGTTGGGGCGGCCAGTCCATGTCCAACTTAAACCGTAGTCCAACCCGACCTCGGACGGGTGGTACGACACTGGCAAGCTTGCTTGCCTTCTTTCTTTCTTTTCTCTTCTTATTCTCATTTTTAAGCTTATTAGTCTTATAGGAATTAATGAACATGCATCATGATGTCACATAACCCTAATTCATACTAGCATCATAAACTGGCTTAACATGCTTTCTAATCTTTGCACATCATACTAATATCACCTTTCAACATATAACATGGCATAACTAATCACATATAGCATGGCAAATAGCATAACACAAAGCAGCACATAGCATACGATTGCATATACTCCTAGCATACATCTAACATACTTCGGCAAGTATCAACTAAAGCCTATGCTGTAGGCGGAGTTGTACTTACCTCTCTTGCTATGTCCTCCTTGGTGCTGTCCTCCCACCGGGCACAGCTGCAGGCCTTCTCCTGCTTGAGTAAGGACATAGGTGAGATTCTGCTTCTTGTTGTGGAATGTTAGTGCCCTAACCAACATGCCTACTAAAATCTAGTTGTATGTCCCTGACACCTGATATCTCACTTGATCACAAGTAGTTATCCTACTGTTTAAGGATAACCAAACTTGAATTATTCCTTAAGAGGCTACGTTGGATAACCTCTTGGATTAGGCCCTTAACATACCGTTTGGTTTTTCTCAAAACCTTAGGTTTTATTCTTATATCATAATAACTTGGGTTAAATTTCATTAACCCTCATCTTTTAGCCCATTTCTAGGTCCTTGGTATTTCCTTAGGGTTACATTGGATAACCCTTAAGGTTATACTTAATTGAATGTTGGGTCAACCAAAGTCAATGTTGGATCAACTCATGGTCAACCCTTTAGGGTCATCTTTGGGCTTTGGGGCTAAGCCCGGTAACTCGGGTACTATTCCCGGTTACGGTCTGTAATCGGCTTGATTACCAATTTTACCTTAAAAACTCCCTCTTTTTTTTTATCCTTTGGCCATTTTGAGGAATTTAACTTTAAATTCCTTTAATACTTTTGTAAAAATTCCGATCTTTGAAACAAATCTTTATAAAGGTCGTTTAAGGTTGAAAACTATATTTGAAACAGTTTCCATAGTCAAAACAACAGTTTTAAAACAAAATACAGTTTTTTGAAAACATTTGTAAAAACTCATGTGCAGGAATTTTCGGTTCCCTGCGCATCCTTCATAAAACAATGTCAGTTTAAAGATCCGTTTGGAATTTGAAAAACTTGTCTTCATGAAAGTTGTAGCTCCCGAAAAATGTTAAAACTTTTGTGTTTTGTAAAAAATCTAATTCTGCTTTCATTTGCGTCAGTTTTTGTTTGAAACTGACTGATCTTGAAAACTGGGTCTGGGCAAACCAACCATGGGTTTTTGTAAAAACGGAGGCCATTGGAGTCCCATTTTGGGATTCTGTTCGCATTGACCCCTAAGAAAAATCGTTCTGAGCAACTTTCGTGTTTCATGTTTTACCCAAATCTGCCTCTAAAGGCCTTAAATTTTCACTTTCCCGAAACTGGCCAGTCTTGGATCCGAAACTGGCAGTTTCAGTGTTTAAGTCCGGTTTACGCCCTATTTCGCAAAATCTATCTCGACCGACTACTTCGGGAGCTTACTCAACAACACACAGCGCTTCTAACGTCCCATATGAACCCATAAACCGTTCAAATGGATCCATGCAAACCAAACCCGGAAGCCATAAACCTAGGTTTGCATGGGTCTAAGTTTTGCATTCCACATCACACAAGCATCAAACTTTTCTCCCTAAGCTAACAGCCACCAAGCACTGCCTAGGGTAGATTTTCGGACCAAAATAGGGGACACACAACTCTAAGCATCTAGCATGAAATCAATCAACCAAAAAGCACAAAATCAAGCAAGAAATCAAGCTATATACCCTAGATCTACAAATCAAGCACATACACCAAACTTAGGGCAAGAAATTTAAATGTGGACTTATGTCCTTACAACCAAATTGAATCACCAATAAACTTCAAAATTGAACTCAATTAAAAGAGTTAGGGCTCTAGAATTTACATTGACCAAAGTTAGGTTTTGATTCCACAATTTCTTCCTCCCCTTAGCTCTCCCCTTCACCCACGGCAGCAACCTCCAAATGGGGTACCAAAAATTTTGGTTGGCTCCTTGGTTGGTCCTCACCAAAACCGAACTCCACTACAAAATTTGTCCTAAAAAATTTTCAGTTTTCCTCTCCTATTTCCTCTCCTCTCTCCCTCGGCCACACACCCAAGAGTGACCCAAAAATTTCTAAACTTTTTCTAGCTTTCTCCTAGCTCAAATCCGAACTCCCATGGACAAAAGCCCTCAATAAATTTTTGATTTCCTCTCCTCCTTCTCTTCTCCAATTTCTGGATTTTTTCAAGGGGAAATTTTGCAAGAGTTTCACAAGGTTTTTCAATTAAAAGGAATAGGAGTTATGGGTATTTATAGAGGTTTGGAAACTTTCCTTAAATTCCACAAAAACCCCAACATTTTTTATATTTCCTTGATGACCCAATGAGGTGGCCGACCAAGGGGGATCTAGAGCCTTCTAAAATTTTTTCCAAGCTTAATTAGGTGATTAATAACATCATTAATAAAAAGTTAGATGACATCATGCCCCTTGGTCCTTGTTTGGCTAATTGTCTCCAAATTTCCATTTTTTTGTGCCACACAGATATTTCTAATACTGTGTTTCACTAATACACAGTATTTTTATACTGTACCAAAGTACAAAAATTTATCTGTGTAAAATTGGACTGTATAATTTTTTTCTTATTTTTTCGAGCCTTTTTGCCCTTAATCTTAACTTGGTGTGCTTGATTTTCTAGGGTGATTCTAAGGCTTATTCTCTCTATCTAGCTCACAAAAAATATTTTTCGCAGTATACTTTCCATACTGTTTTTCAACATATCGTAAAGTCAACCTTTGACTTTTCTTAGTCAAACTTTGACTTTTCCGGTCAAAGTTGACTTTCGTAAAATCATGTACTTTTTCGGCCTTTTCGATTTGAAAGGTCCGTTTTGAGCTTAACAATCAATTTTGAGTCTGCCCGACCCATTAGAACTCACAAAATCTTACAAAAACTCTAAATCGAGCTCTTTCATGAATATCTTCATAATGTGAAAATAATTCCTTAGAAGGAAAATATAAACATTGAAAAATCGAATATTACATCTCTAGTATGATAAGCTGATAAGTTACGATATTTTATGAGATGATATGTTAAGATATGAACGGAAGAATGGGTGCTAGAAATGTCAGGAATTAGAATTAGAAACTAGAAGTTGGTTTGTCGCAAGTACGACCGAACCAAAATTTTGTAAGAGCCTAATCTTGCAACTGTAGTACCTAAGTTGCAATGATAATTGCTAGAGTAGCAATAAGAAATAGGATTGATGTTATAGAATTTAAGTTTTATGTTTGTGAAACTTTTGCTCCAGTAAGAGTAATAATAGTAGATAGGGAAAAAAAAAAAGTTTGGTAGTGCCTTGACTTGGTGGTAACATCAAGGCAATACGCAAACAATAAGTTGGGTATGATCAGTAAGAATTTAGTATATTATGATTGCTATGAATTTGATGATGAAATTGATAATATGATCCCTTAGTAAGGGAAATTATGTAATGATGGGAAGTTCTAGATATCCTAAGAATTACGATTATGCACTTGTGCTATGAAAGAAAAGTTTGAAGCACGGAGAGAAGCTTCTACTATCCAAGAAATAGTTGGATGTTTTAAGTATACCTTTCAATGCATCACTCGAACGATATTATGGTTTTTCCATTATGAACTTTGAAAAGTTTCAAAGATAATACTTTTATAAGAAATGCTCAAACTATGATCTCATGTTAATAGAACTCCTTCATGTTAAGAAAGACGGTCAAATCCTTGAGGAAGAAATTCCAAGATAGAGGCTGTCACAAGTATAAAGATTCCGAGTTATGAGCCGTTATGAAAGGCCGAAAACCTTGAGGACAGAGTTCCAAGAAAGGGACCACCATGAAAAGCAAAGGGTTCTAATAGCATAAGATCAAGTTTCAAGAAAGAAACTATGCTCAAGAAATAGTATTGAAAATATGATATGTTATGTTTTCCAAGTATGGAAAAAATTTTATGATATGCTTTTCAAGTATGAAAAGTTATATATGATATATTATTCAAAATATAGCAAGTTATATGATATACTTGCTCAGCTTTTTACATATATAGTTCTTGTGATGCAGTATGAAAGGAAAGTATGCAGTACGAAAGTATGATAAGTATGATATGTATGAAATTATGATAAGTAAGCAAGTATGTATGATAAGCATGAAAATAGGTATGATAAGTATAGAGGTATGAGTTATGATAATATGAAAGTAAGATTATGATTCTGTACAAGAGACATGATCCCATTAAAGTGTTAAAATGGGAACATGAACAAACCATTATGGATTTATGGTGGATTTTGAGAAAAGTCACCTAGAAGTATCCGAATTTTCGATGACGAAATTTTTTTAAGGAGGGTAGAATGTAAGAACCCGAATTTCGATGAACTTATGATTTCCTTTGAGAAAAGGAAAATTTAAGATTTAATTGTGTATGATGATATGAAACTCATGATATGAGTTAAATATCAGTATATGTTTGAGTTTTCGGTAAATTAGCTATGAGACTCAAAAATAGTTTGCTTCGGCAAATATAAAGCCTTTTTGGGAAAAAAGGCAAAATTGGAATTTTGATTTTTATACTGGTCAAAGTTGACCAAGGTTGACTAAGTTGGACTGAGATGGTACTGCAGTATAAATTATCAGTATGGAAATTATGCTGCAGAAAACTGTCGTTATGGACGATTAAGCAAGAATAAAGTTCAAGACGACCCTAGAGAAAAAAAAAATTTACTCCAGAATTTTCAACAAACTTAATTATTTAAGACCGAGTTTTAAGTTAAGTAAGAAATGTTACGACCCCCATTCGCGTGGTCGGTTCTACGTGGGTGGTCGGGGCGTTACAAAAAAGATGACCGATAGTAACCAGTTAAGATACCCAAGTTATTGGGTTGGGCCTTATCCTATGGTTACCAATAATAACCTAATGGAGTAGTACTTTAAAAGTAATTGGGCCCTAGTAACCCAATAGGGTATTATTCAAAATTAGTTGGGCCTAAAACCCAGGGTTACCCATAGTAACCTAGTGGGATATAAATTAAAAGTAATTAGACTTAAGCCCAAGGTTACTAATAGTAACCTAAAAAGACACTATTCAAGTATGACTGGGCCTAGTACCCAGGGTTACCTAAAGTAACCTAACAAGATACTGTTTAAGTCTGGTTGGGCCATGAGCCCTAGGGTTACGGCAAGTAACCGAACGAGTTATCATAAGAAGATGTGGGGAACATATAACTAGGGTTACTCATGAATGTTGATTAGGATACCAACATTTAATGATTATGATTTATGATAAGATAGGACGATTCTTACCTTACGTCCTTTTTGAAAACAGGAAGTTAACCTGTTGTTGTGATTGATAAGAGCAACAAACTCAGGACGTAATATAACAGGTAAGTACAACTCTGCCTATAATATGGGCAAAATGTTTTGTTGCATGACATGTTTTTCAAGAAATCATGAATTGATTTACATGATTTACAGATGTTGTATATTATGATGTTTTATGTTACGATAAATTATGTTATAATGTTTTATGTTATGGTTGATATTATGTTATATTATATATTTTGATTTAGTGACATCATGAGGCATGTTCACTAATATGAAACCCCATGGTAAGAACATGTTTTTAAGTCATAGGATAAGACAAGCTAATGTTATTGTGTCGTATTGACTTGCCACGAGGACGGGTTTAAACGGTATGGTCCATGGTTTGAGTTTGATTGGATTGGCTGCCCCAATTACTCCATGTTAAACAATGTGGTTCATGGTTTGAGTTGGATTGAATTGGCCGCCCCAATCACTCCATGGTTACATGCCATGGTTCGTGCACTCATGTTATGTAAAGGGCCCAAAAACCAAATCAACATAAGAAAGCATAATTGGTTCATGTATTCTTTTGATAAATTTTTTGTGGATTGAATGTTGTAGTTACTGGGCATAAGCTCATTACTTACGTTCATGCGTAGGTAAGTAACCTACCAGCAATACTTGATACAAGACTGTGGAAGGCTAGCACTGCAGCTGTGAAATGTGGGATGTACACCGCCATGGGTTTTGAAAAATATGTTTTGTAAAATATGTTTATGCTATGTTATAATAAAGTGATGGTATAGGTAAGGAAAAGTTTCAAGTATCTCTATTACTATAGTGCTAGACATGTTAGTAGAATCTGATAATATGACAACGAACAATATCTGAAAATAGGCAAAATGAACAATATGGAAATAAACATATATGTAAATCATTTACTATACAAATAACCAAATAAAATTCGGAAGAGAAACAAAGATTTTGAAGGAAAGCCAAGGTATACGGTTTCTTTAAAATAGATTTAATACCTTGCCGTCGGTGTCAAAGGTTTGAATGGATGTTTGTATCCCAGGATACAATGACTACAAGTAACAATGAGTCAAATCATACTTTCGGCAACTGAAATTTACCCAAACTCTATCACATTGATTCCCTAGACTACACTAAAGAATCGAATACCAAAACATACCACGGAGAAGACTTTTGATTTTTTGTGTCTAGCGCTATGGAGAGGGTAGCCTCTTTATAGGCTCCAAGGAAGACAATGGCTTTCGATTTCCTCTGGGGGAAAAAGAAAACCGTTTTTGGTAGTTAATACTGAATTAAAGCAGTTTTAATTCCATGCAACCATAAAACGTTTTTTCCATTAACATTTGAATTTAATTACCTTAAATCCACCTTAATATTTGAGACTTAAAGGTTACCACTGTAACCTAACAAAAGTTAATGTCCAAGGGTGTACTTTGAGAGCCAATATCTCATTTACCCATCCATCATTTTCACTGTATAATTATTCAGTTTCGTTATCTACATGGAGTAGAACATGAATCCACCTTGAACATACACTAATATGAAGTGGGTCTCACTCAAATTTAAGTCTCAAAATAACTATTAAAATGGTTTTTGTAAGCCGTCTTCCAATATCTTTAAAGTCATTCCAATATATATAGTCAGAAAACTATTTAGGACACTAAAGTACTGAACACCACAAGTAATAGAAAGTGAATTATATATATAAGTCTCATGCTATGATGATATCTATGTTTTAATAGTGTGTGATGTTGTGCACCATCAGTGCTCTCTATCATTGCTTGTACAGCCGTGAGTGTCATTCCCCGTGAGTTTCCAATCGACATGCCTTTGACATGCGAATTTCCTTCCAAAACCCAAACGGGACATACTCAAACTTTGTGCACTTTTAGTCAGTTGACCTTGAATCTCTTGAGTATAGAAGCTCTCATTAAGTAACTACTAGTTTATTTGTATTTCGCAGGGTTTGTGTTGTTCTAGAGTTTACTGTCGTTTTTTCTTTTCTTTTGCTTTGTGGTCGTTTGATTACTAGTCTTTTTGTGGTTGCGTTTTGGTGTATTTTTTGTCGTTTCAATGTTGATGTCGTTTACTAACATTTATGTCGCTTTTAGTTGAATCTCCTTTCGTAGATAGTTGTTTTTTTTTTTTTTGGTTGTGTGTTTCACATGACGTCGTTTACTTGATAATTCTGTCGTTTACTGATATTGATTGTTGAAGTCCTTTCAATGTATTAGTGGAACCTTTTTTTTTTTTTTTTTTTCACGTTGTAGATGAAGTTGTGTCATTGTATTTTAAAACTGGGAACCACCGTTTAAAATAGGGCTAAATCAGGGGAGTGACAGATTAATACAAGGTCCCCCCCCCCCCCCCCCCCCCACTTGTTATGGTCACTCTCGAATTTCTTTTGGCTTGTAAAATTACATGAATGACAAAACTGAATCCTATTTTTCCCTTCTCAGAAATGATTTCATTTAATTTCTACGTAGCCTATACATATAATATACATTATATTCCATTAAAGTTATCAAAGTTTTGAATAAGATTATGCAAATTGGCTTAGATTTATCATGATTACCTTACAAAGGAAAGTGAAATTAGAAGAATTAATATTGAACCTAACATTTATGCCATGTTTGGTAGAGGTGAAAAGTAGAAGAAAAGAAAAGAAAAGAGGAGGAATTTTTGAAAAGAAAATAAGAATGCATATTGTTTAATCGGAGAGAAAAGTGGATGGCAGAGAAAATCGGGGAGATAAAAGGACTTATGCAACGCACCATTTTTAAACTTTAAGCAGAAAGACTTGTGAAACCCACCATTTCTTTTAACTTTAAGCAAAGAGAGAGAGAGAGAGAGAGAGAGAGACCCACCATTTTCAGTCTTTTCAAAAGTGAAAAGATTTTTAGAGTGAACTCTTAAAATTGTATACTTATATAAATAATTAAGTTGCACTTTTATCATCATTTTTAAATTAAATAATTATTAAACAATTTGTAAAATGGTCATTGAATTTATTCCCCATTTTCTTTCCTTATTTCATACTAAGCAAGATTGAAAACCAATTACTTTTTCTTCAATCAAATTTGCTTTCCTTTATACGTTTTCTCTCTTTCCTCTTTTCTTTCCTTCTTACCAAATTGCAGTGCTGTAAGAAACAGTTAAGATTCCAATTCCATTTAAAATATTGAAATGCGTTGATCTTAAGCGTGGAAAAGAATAGTCGTTTCAAAACTTTATTTGTACTTATTATTTCACACTTTTGCTTTGGTTTAAAAAAAAAAAATAGAAATGACTGGTCCATTCATCCAAATGGAACATGAATTATTGAGGAATAAAGCCAAGAAACCATTAGTGGTGAAAAATATTGAAATCCACTTTCTAAGATTCTTGCTGTAGATGCTCCACAATAGATTTAATAACATTAGTTTTCTCTCCCATAGTAGGACTTAAAATTCACTAATGAGTATTAATGTAGTATTACATTCATTCTCCATATTTGTTTTTGAATGTAAGGTCGGGTTTCAATTCTAAGTTTATTTTTGTGAAATTACGTGTTCAATTATTTTGTGACAGGGACGTAGGGAGAGATAGTCTATCAACTTTTGTTTTTGTTTTTGTTTTTTGTTTTTTTTTAATAGAAAATAGCCTATAATTTTAACTAAATTTTCATAGTTAGTCCTCACCAAAAATAAACATTTACCCATAATAATCTTCTTGCTATAATTATTATTGGCTTCCCTATGAAAAAGCTCTAGCTTCGTCATTGGTTTGCAACCACAATATTCATCCTCCAATGAGAAAGTAATTTATTTGTGAGATTTTCTTTCAATTGCAAAAGTATGAGTGCTGATTCTTGTTGTTTCTTTGTTTTTAGCACATTATCTTTTTACTACTATTTAAGTACACACTGATATTAATTATGAATATAAAATAAGCAAGATGATTAAATACCAATATATATATATATATATATACACACACACACACAGCAGACCTGCTTTAACCTCTGATCAAGTATGCTCGAGTAAGTGGTCCCTCTTTGCAAGTTATTAGAACCATCCACAATGGCTAGTGACTATAAATTGGACACAAAAGCAAAAAGGAAAAGAATAAAAGAAAGTTGGGAGAGAAAGAGTGGTGAAAACACAGAAGATCCATTCTTTAAAGAAAATTCCTTTTCAAATGCCTTTTCTGCTACTTTCCCTAGAGAGCTTCTCTTGATCATCTATATGAAATATCTCCCTTTGTTCAAAGTTGAAAGCATATACAGTCTTCTGATCGACCCAAAAACACAAGTATTTTACTCTATATCATCTTCTCCAAAAAGGTATTTTCCCATAATATTATTGTTATATTTTCATTTTGACTGAATGTCATGATAGCTTTTTTCTTTTTTTTTTTTTCCTTTGTTCTATTTCTTTTTCAATGTTGTAGTTTTGTTTTGCTTTGCTTTTTTTTTTTTTTAATGTTTGCTCGCTCAGAAAGAATTTTTATTTCTTCTGTAATATGGATATTCAAATCTAAGCAAACTCTTTTCAACATTTCTTACCATTCATGAAATTTGTGATATCCTTAATGATTTGGTTTCTTATATGTATTTTGTTTTTGTGGGAGAAAAATGAATGTCAACTATTCAAAGGAATAACTACTCACAAACACAATAAAATCTGAATAACAATATGGAAAACGACAATTCCAGTCACAAAAATATTGGACTAAAATTAAACGACATAAATAATTGCTGGTTCCTCTTCTAAACATGTAAAATAGCTTTGATTTAAGGTCATGCCAAAGTTGTTAAGTTTTAGGAACCATCATTAAGAAAAAATAAAAATATATATATATATAGAAAAAAATTATTTTTTTTTTATACAAAAGCCCTTATTCTTACTATCAAAATTTACAGTTGTACTAACTGCGTTTCTTTTTAATTTTTTTTTTCTGCTATTTGAAATAGAAGGAATTTACTTGCTATTCAAAACTCCCATCATTCAAAGGAGCGATAAAGAGAAGAAAAGCGGTTGACACAACCAAAGGTATATCTTTTTCTTCCCCTGCACTTTCTAACTACAAATGCAGTTTAATTTAGTTAATAATGTTATTATTATTATTATTTTTTTTTTTTGGTTTGATGAGAATATTGGCTCATGTTGGTTAAATTTCAGTAATGAAGTTTGGTCTTATTAGGGAAAGAAACGAGGGACTTTACACACCTAAAAAAAAAATAAAAAAAAAAAGTGAGAGAGAAAGAGTGAAGTAAAGAAAACACACAGCCCTTTTTTTTTTTTAACAAAAGTCCTTGCTCTGAGAGTTCATTCCATAGCACGCGAGTTAACTGATCTACTTTCTTCTTTGTAATTCTCTAGGGTCCTTTCCATCATCAATCTAACAACGGTTCCTTGAAGAAGAAAAACCATGGCTGAAGTACTTGTGGGTGGTGCTCTTCTCTCTGGCTTCTTAAATGTCTTGTTTGATAGGCTGGCTTCTCAAGAGGTCCTCAATTTCCTTCAACGAAAGAAAGGCATTTCAAAGCTGCTTAAGGAGTTGGAGATCAAGTTGCGGTCGGCTAATAAACTGCTGAATGATGCTGAAGTGAAGCAACTCACAGATGAAGATGTGAAGAAGTGGCTTGATGATGTTAAAGAGGTGGTTTATGAAGCAGATCACGTGATGGATAAAATCAATACCAAAGCTCTGCGGCGCAAGGTGGAAGAAGATGAGCAATCTGAAAGCAAAGCAAGAAAGCTCTTCAAGTTCAGGCTGAAGTTATTTAGTGCATTTAACAACACTATAAAATCGGAGATAGAGGATATCCTTGCTACGTTAGATCTTCTCTTGGGGCAAAAGGATGAGCTTGGTCTGAGAGAAGGTGATCATCAGAATAGACCTCAAAGATTACAAGCTCCTTTGGTGGACGCTTGTGATGTTTATGGAAGGGATGCTGAGAAAGAAGCTATCGTTGAGTTGTTGTTATCTGATCATAATGGTGGGCGTAAGCTATCTGTGATTCCTATAGTGGGCATGGGTGGTATCGGCAAAACCACTCTTGCTCAACTTGTTTACAATGATAGCAGGGTCCAAGATCATTTTTCCGTGAAGGTGTGGGTAACAGTGTCAGAGGAGTTTGATGTTTTGAAACTTACAAGTAAAATTATTGAGGCAATCACCTCTCAGAAATGTGATAATCAGGACGCATATCAACTTCCAAAGGCACTGAAGGAGAAAGTGACGGGAAAAAGATTTCTTTTTGTTCTTGATGATGTTTGGAATGAAAATTATGAACTTTGGGATGTTTTAAAGAGCCCTTTTGATTCTGGAGCGTGTGGGAGTAAGATTCTTGTGACGACACGCAGTGAAATAGTTGCATCGAAGATGGGTACTACTCCAGCTTATACTCTACAGATGATACCGGATGATGATTGCTGGAAGTTGTTTGCACGCCATGCCTTTGACAATATAGGCCCTGGGGTACATCTAGATTTGGAAGAAATGGGCAAAGAAATTGTTAAAAAGTGCAAGGGCCTACCTTTAGCAATAAAATCAATTGCTGGTGTTTTACGCTCTCTATCAAGTTTAGAGGAGTGGAGAGGGATCTTGCAGAGTGATGTGTGGGAGTTACAATTTCAAGAAAATCAGAAGAACAAGATTCTTCCAGCATTATGGTTAAGTTACCATTTCCTACCCCCAAACTTGAAACGGTGTTTTGCTTATTGCTCAATATTCCCTAAAGATTATGAGTTTCAGGAGGAAGACAAAGAAACCATAGTCTTGTTGTGGATGGCAGAAGGACTTTTGCAACCAGAAAAAGGAAAAAGAATTGAAGATGTTGGGAAAGCGTACTTGAATGCTCTAATTTCAAGGTCATTCTTTGTAAGACCCGAAATTTTTGTAGACTTGTAATCTCCTCGTTCGTAAGGAATTACAGTCTAAATTATGTGTTATGATGTGATGTATGAAAAATTATGAATAATAATGAGAAATTCATAATTTTATCTAAACGATGTTCGAGTCCTCATTTAATGATTTTGAGACTCAATTAATGTTTTACGAGCCAAGAACGAAGCTTTTAAAGGAAAAAGAATGAAAAAGGATGAAATTTTACGAAAGTCAAAGGTTTGACCAAAAAGTCAACTTTGACCGAAAAAGTTAAAGGGTTGACCGAAAAGTCAAAGGGTCGACCAAGAAGTCAAAGTTTGACCGAGACGGGTCACAACGTTGACTACACAAGTATGATGAAGGAATACGGAAAGAATCTCCGAAAACGAAGTTTTAAAAGTCATAAACCCACCCTAGATAGATCAAGCACACCGAAATCGTTTTAAGGGCAAAAAGGTCTCCGAAAAATTGGAGAAAGAGAGTTTCGGTCTAAATTTACATGGAATAAATTTTAGACCAAAATATAAAATAAGAATGCTCATCACAATATTGAAAATAACGGTAGAACGCGAAAGGAGCTGTGTAAGACCGAAATGGCCAAACGAGGCCTTAGAAGAGTTAGTGGAAGATGGTATTTTTGTAACCACATCACCATTCCCTAACCAAAAAATTGGAATGCAATGGCAACCCTAACTCCCCCTTTAAATTCGGCCAACTAGCAAGGAAAAGAAAAGAAATTAGTTTGGTTTTGGTGACTAGATGGTCTTTCAATCTCAACCAAACAAAGGACAATTGCACATGGCTTTTCCCTCCACCAAATCCGGCAACCACTCCCCCTCTCCATCATGTTCGGCCAGCCATAAAGGGAAGTGAAGAAAATGAAAAAATAATGGGAACAATGACAAGATTTAAAGCCCAAAATCAAGGAAAAGTTGATTCACTTTTCTCCATCAATCCCTTAGTCACTTTTGCTTAAAAATATTGAACCAAAATCCTCATCTTTTCCCCATGAAATCCGCAGCCATCAGCCCCTCCCATTCCCTTGATGATTCGGCTGCAACAAGAAGGAGAAAGGAGTGGAAAGATGACAAGACTAAAGCCTTAAAACAAGGCAAGTTATCACCAACTCCTAGCTCCACTTTTTCACATCAAGTCTATCCCATCTCTCTAGCCTTTTTGCTTGAGAAACCAAGAAAAAAATCCTAGCTCATTTTCATTCATCAACTTCGGCAACAAGAGGGAGAAGGAGAGAGAGAGAGATTCAAAAAGTTTTTGAGTTCCTTTCCAAGGAGTACACGGTTTTGAGCTAGAAAGAGAGAGCTAAAGTGAGAAAAAAATTTCTTGTGAGTTTTGGAGCATTGGCCGACCAAGAAGCAAGAGAGGAAGAGGTAAGAGAATCTTGAAAATTTCTTGGATTTCTCCTTTGTTCATGCACGGTTTTGAGACAAGAAAAAGCTAACAAAAAGATCTCTTGGATCTCATTTTTGTGTCAAACCCGTGAGCCAAGCAAGGAGGAGATTGAGAGAAAATTTTTTTGGTGATTCTTCAAGGAGGTAGCCGAACCAAGCAAGAGGAGAAAAGGTGAGGAAAAATTTGATTTTTCTTTTTGTGATCTTGGATTTTCCTCTTGTAAATGGTCGGTTTTGGAGGCAGCCAAAGAGCTAACAAAAATAAAATTTTTGGATGCATTTTCAAGAAGAAAACCGTGGGCTAGAACAAGTCAAGGAACCAAGAAGATTTTGGGATTTCGAAACCCTAACTTGGGTTGAGGTAAAATCTCTTAAACCCCCTTGAATCTAAGCTTTATTTAAGTGTTTTTAAGGTTGATTCAAGTGGTTTGTAAGGACATAAGTCCATTTGATTTTCTGCCCTCATTTATGGTGTGTATGTGCTTGATAGGTTAAGGTTGATTGGCTGATTTTCTATGCTTGATTGCTTTAAAAATTTGTGCATGAAAATGGTGAATTTTTCATGCTAGAAGATAGGTTGTATGTCCCATAAGATTAGGCCACAAATCTGCCAAAACAACCCACTTATTGTATGCTAGCTTAAGACGTAAACCGAACACAACCCTCAACACTGCCAGTTCGGGTTCGAACCTGAGCAGTTTCGGGAAAATGAAAATATCATGCCCTTAGAGGCCGAATGAGGTAAAAGTTAAAACACAAAAGTTGTTCGGAACAACTTTTCCTAGAGGACAGCGCAGATAGAATCTCGAAATAAGGCTCCAAAGGCCTTCGTTTTACTCGAAACCCGTGGCTGAACCCTGGGACGTTCTCCACACAGTTTTCCAGAACTAACCCGTTTTCAAATAAAAACTGGTACTGATCTAGGCCGAATTAGATTTTGTGCAAAACATGAAAGTTCTAGCATTTTTCGTTAGCTACAACTTTCGTGAAGAAAAGTTTTTCAGATTCCGAGCCGATTTTTAAACTGGGCGCGTTTTGTGAGAGACGCGCAGAGAGTCCGAAAACTAGCAAATGAATCTCACGAAAATCTTTTCTAGAAAAATCATGAAGTGTTCCAAAATGGTCTTTTTAGTATCGGAAACCATTCCAAAGGTGGTTTCCGACCCCAAATGATTTTATAAAAGATTTGTTTCGAAAACCATAAATTTTAAAGGGCTCGGGTTTGAAATTCACATTTTCCATAAAGAAAAAAAAAAAAAAGGGTTTCAACCAAACATTTGCAAGTTGAAGGAAATAATAAAATTAAGCTAATGAATTTTCTAACTAAAAGGAGTTAGAATTTTTATAAGAAGAATGAAGGATTTTTGGGAAGTAAATTTTATGGTAAAATGGGTGAACAAGCCGATTACGAACGGTAACCGGATATTAGATCCGAGTTACATACCCAAGGATAACCAAGGGTTGACAAGAGGTTGACCCAAGGTTAATTAAGGTTAACCTTAAGGGTTACCCAACATAACCCTAAGGGATACCCACATGTATATTGGGCTAAGATTTAATGGGTTAAAGGAAATAACCCAATAACAAGGATGTATGAGTAAAGCCCATTAAGAGAACAAGGCTCTAACCAAAAAAAAGGTTACCCAATGTAACCTCATAAGGATTTATCCAAGTTCATTAAAGAATAGGGATGAATATGGCCTAGATGGATATCATGAATAGGGGACATACAACCAAAAGTAAATGTGAGTGTTGGTAGGTCACCAACACCTTGCGAAAGGATCCTGATCCTATATTTTTGGTATATCAGGAAAGTGAATTGCCGTTGCCGACGAGTTGCGAAACGCGATTTTAAGGAACGCGGCACTAGAGGTAAGTACAAACCTCACCTGCAGTATGAAAACTAGTAAATTATGTTCAAGTATGTGGTTTTCAAGTATGCTGCAATATGTTGTGTGCTATATCTATGAAATGCCATGTTTTATGAAAGTGCTATTTTTGCGAAATGCCATGTTTATAAAATGCGTTATTTTCGTAAAATGCTATGTTTATAAAAGGGTGCTATTTTTGCGAAATGTCATGTTTATAAAATGCGCTATTTTCGTAAATTGCTATGTTGATGAAAAGTGCTATTTTTGTAAAAGATTATAATAGTGCTATATTTGCAAAATGCCATGTTTATGAAAAATGTCATGTTTGCAAATGCTATGAATGAAAAGAATGCCATGCCATGTTATTAATGAAACGAAAAAGTATATTATCATATAGTGACATCTTAAGTATGTTCACTAAAGATAAATAACATGGTAAGAAGTCACAAGTAAAGTGTCGTACCAACCTCCACCAAGGTGGAGGATTTTTATGATAAAAATTATGGATTCGCCCTCTCGTTTATGTAAGAGGGTGTAATCATTTATGTTCCTAGAGCAGTTAGGGACTTGCAATCCCATCTAACTGTGTCTAGAGGCGCGCTATAATATAAAGGGTACGTACACTAAGGGGCCCATAAGAAAGATAAGAAAGTTAATGAAATGCATAAATGGAACATAATTGGTTCACGCATATGCATATGATAAATGAATGTTTTACGTGATGATTTAAATGTTTTGTGAGATTATGTTTGTGCTTACTGGGCGAAAGCTCATCAAGTTATATTTCATACTGTAGGTAAGAAACCCGCAGCTTAATGCTGGGCATTGCTGGAGCGGTGTGGTGGCAGACGAAGGCGGTATGGATACCACTACGCATGTATTCCGCAAATCTTTTGATGTAAAGAAGTTTTTGTATATAAGCATGTATGGTAAAGACAAATTATACTTATGGTATTTTGGAGCTAGATACCTCAAGTAAACGTTTACTTGAGTAGTAATGAAGTATTACTAAAGACGAATGTTTTACAAGTAAGTTTCAAAATGAAAAATATATATATGTATGTTTAAGAAAGTCAAAAAAAAAAAATATCCCCAAATTTTCAAGTAAGTAAGTAAAGTAAGGAGTGACAGCCCTACGTAGTAAGGGGGCGTCACATTCTTTCAGCGATCAAGTCAGTATGGAAGTCCAACTCTCCTAATGCATGATCTTGTGCATGATTTATCGATGCACATTTCAGGTGAGTTTTGCTACACATTGGATGGTTGCAATGACACGGAGTACTTTTCGAGTAAGACTCGTCATTTGTCATATCAAAAAGACATTAAAGAAATGATGAAATTCGATGGTTTCTCCAAAACCAAGTGTTTGCGGACCCTGCTAGCTTTACCATTGTCACGTAAGAACTTTGACAAGTCAATATTGACAGACCCTATCCTGCGTGAACTATTCTTAGGTGTTGGAGGATGCCTGAAAGTTCTCTCTCTATCTCAATCAAGTATCATAGAGTTGCCTAATTCAATTGGGGATCTAAAGCATCTAAGGTATTTGGACTTATCTCAAACAAATGTTGAAGAAATTCCAAGTTCGGTTTGTACTCTATACAACTTGCAAACATTGTTGTTGTCAGATTGTAGAAAACTTACTCAATTGCCAACCAACACGTGTTTCTTGATCAACCTACGTCATCTCGTAATCACAAGCACACCTTTGAAAGAGATGCCACCACAGATGTCCAAGTTGAGGAATCTTCAGACATTAAGTAATTTTGTTTTGGGCGAAAATGGTGGTTCTAGAATCAAAGAGTTGGGAGTGCTGAATTCTTTACATGGCAGTCTCTGTATTTCAGGGCTTGAAAATGTGGTGGATGTTGGGGATGTTTCACGGGCTGAATTGAAGAATAAGCAATGTCTGATTGAGCTTATTTTAAGATGGAATGATGGTCATATAACCAATGACTCAACAAAAGAAAGGGAAGTACTTCTTGCACTGGAACCGTATAAAATGCTGAAGAAACTCAGAATTGAAGGTTACGGAGGAACTAAATTTCCAGATTGGATAGCACGTGAGTCATTTAGTGACATGGTTGAAGTGTCTCTCTACAAGTGTAAAATTCATTGCCTGTTGCCACCACTGG
>CM046381.1:8771419-8805972 GCA_025413485.1 Ficus microcarpa
TTTAGTTTTTTATCTAGTACATTCTCTCTCCATGCAGGCTGTATGTGGGGTGATGTACTGGCATAGATTGAACGTGTTGCAAAGGGCACTTAAATTTCAGCAAAAAGAAGGCCAAATATGAGGAGGAAATGGTTAGTTTACCTCTGTTGTGGTAAAATATATATGTTTCAGTGTGTGTGTGTGTGTGTGTGTGTCTTATATTTTTCCAATATTTTTCTGCCCCAAATCCTTTTAGATTATGTCAAGAAAAGAGCTTTGGTTTATCAATTGCGCTTCTTTCTATTTTAGGTACTATTAGCCAAGAATTCTACGTGCTCGGGCTATATTCCAGATCTATAATTGACCATGGATTTGATCACTGTGACAAAGAGGAAAAGAGGAAGATTAGCCCAAGATTCAACACATACGTATCTATGATGAGAGCATTGTTCATTTTTGTCCTTCAGTGTTCTCAGCATTTTCCAATTCTCTCCAGGTATTTTTCTCCATGATTTTCTATTGTAATATATATTTGTTTCCATTTAGTTAAGAATAATTGAATTTCAGATTAATTTACACTAGCATAGTTGGTCTTCAAATCCTCTTTATTTAGTCATTATTTAAGTGCTCTTCCTCTGTTTGGACCAACAAATCTAAAAAAATAGTACTGCCCTTTTTGTTCTTGTTTAATGTACTCAATCTTACCATGTCACTCTACTTTTTCGCTCAAGCAGGATTCTTTCGAGGAGTTACAGCATCTTGGCTCGTTCAAGTCTCCGACGAGACTTACCAGTTCTTAGGACAAGTTAAACATCGTGAAAATATTTACCAATTGTTCAAGTTGCTGGTATGATACATTCTACGGAAGAAGGTGATGATAACGAAGTGCAGAACAAGTTAACGTTAAGCATCGCAGATTTTCCTTTGCTGTGCCGTCATGATTTCTAAACCAATTGTAAGAATCATGAACTGAAGGTCAATCAAGAACCATCACCTTTGCAATTTTCAGTTTCTATATGTTTTCTTTGTGCTCAAAATGAAGGCGGACGTAGAATATGATGAAAAAGTACTTGAAAAGGCACAACCCGAAGAAGAAACGGTTAGTTTACCTCTACCATGCCAAGTTTAACACAAGGTAAAATACGGTATTAACTGGACTTCTTTACAGAGAAATCGTAAGCCAAAAATGTCACATGCTCGGGCTGAATTCCAAAACTGGAAAAAGACAGAAGAAGCGCGACACTAGTTTGCTGTCAGGATCCGTAATTGACCAATGCTAAATCAGTGGTGACAGAGAGGAACAGAGGGAGATAAAAGTTTCATCCTTCCAAGTTATCAAACCAATATTTAGAGGTTAGAATTTTCTTAATCTAATCTTCTACTTTGCGCTTAGGATCTCAATCTTACCATGTTACTGTAATTTTTCGCTTACGCAGGACACTTTCTAGGAGTTGCAGCATAATGGATTGACACAACTTTCCTTCGAGATTTACCGATTCTTAATTCAAGTTAAACATATTGCAAATATTTATCCATTGTTCAAGTTACTTGTATGGTACATTGTAAGGCGGAATAGAGTGACGAAATTTAGACTACAGAACAAGTCAACCATTTTCATTGGAAGATTTATGCCACTAGGACATTTGTGGTGTGTTACTGGTGTTTTTTTTTTTTTTTTTTTTAAATTTAAAATAAAAATCTTACAACCATAACATGGATACATATATATATATATATATAGTATGTATCTAACTGTGCAACATGTTTCATAACCAAATTGGACATACTCCATACTCCAATTAAGTAGTGCCCTTGGTCTTGTAGTACATGGACTTTTTATGGGAAATCTGTAATCTCTGCTCTAATACTCCAGGGATTGACATCGTTTTTGTACTTTCATGTATTGTTGTCGTTTTCAATGATTTTGTTTGCTGATATTGATTTCGTTTCCTAAGTTTATTGTGTCTGTATCTTGTTCTAAACTTCTAATTCTTTTCTTTTTTAATTATTATTTTCCTTTAAGAGCCATGCCGTTTTTATACTCTTGTTGTTCGTTTTCCTCATTTGGTGTCGTTTCCAGGTACTCTAGTTTTTTCAGGTCATAGTTTCAAAACTTGTTATCGTTTTCATTTTCAGCTGGGGAAAAACCAACTAAACAGAGGTAAACGGTGGAGAGACGCAGAAATAAATGATGTATTTTTTGATTAAATTCAAAAACACCCCCAAACTTACACCCTTTTCCATTGGAGATATGCTATGTGTACTTGAGAAACCATTCTCTTTTACACACTTTGCCTCGTGTCGTACCGACCTGCACTAGGTCGGGTTTGGTCCACGGTTTGAATATGATAGCTTTCAAATGAGGTGTGAAAGCTCGGTACTCGAGTAAGTACATATAAATATGTATGAGGATAAGTCAAGTTTAAAATAAAATTTAAACAAAAAAAAATTTACTCTGGAATTTGTAGTAAGCTTAAGTATTTAAGATCAAGGTTTAATTTAAGTAAGCATGGTAACGGCCCTACATAGATGGGGGTGTTCCAATCAAATTACAATAAATATAAATAAATCAAAAGTTCCTAATAAATATAATTACATATAAAATAACTTTCCCTTATACTAACCTTCCTAATACTGACAACATGACAGGTAATATTGATAAATAAAACAACCATATTGACAGTGCAAATAGATTGGAGGGACTCATCCACAAAAATCAAACCATAGATATTTTGTAATTAGTTTATCCTTTCAATGATGTTATATACCTCTTTCTCATGGAGTTTTTTTAAACAATAAATATTTGGGGTTTATTTTCAAGATAAAAGTTTCAGCTTAATTCTTTGAAGCTGACCTCCGACTTTTGCTTTCCTATATTTGCTTTTAGGTGTATACGTACACTTTTTTTGAATTTTTTCCATTTAGGTGTTTGCGTGCACATTTTTCACTATAATTTGGTTCTATATGATACTCTCTTTTTTTTTTTTTTTTGATAATAGAAGGGATGGCCAAATGTTAAGGGTGTTAAAATAGTGTCGATCTAATTGAGATGTCTTGGTATTCATGTGACAAGAATTTATATGAAAAAAAAAAAAAAAAAAAAAAGCATACCTATAGTGGAATGATTGCGGGTCAAAGATAGGCTGCCCAAGTGTGTTATAAACACGTGAAAGGTCTACAATTCCTTATTTAGCACCATATTATAAGCTAGCTTCCGGTACAATTCAAGCCATCTCATTGAACGAAAAGCATCCCTTAGTAGCCAATCATCCTCGTCTCCAGTATTACAGCAATGAAAATGTCTACTCCAGTTTCAGCAGTTCATGGCTCAACCGTGACCAAAGCCACACCAAAAACGATTTGCCGAACCGCTGACTTTCATCCCACCATCTAGGGGGATCATTTCCTCAAATCTACGTCTGAGTCCATGGTATAATCATGATGTTTATATGTGTAATGACCCGCCTAGCACAGGTCGTTACCTTACGTATATACATATGGGTCATTTGTAATAACTTAATTACATGAAAAACAGTGGAAAAAAATTTTTTTTTTTTATACAGTGCTAACTAGCACATACTGAACTGGAAGTACAATTTTCAAATAATATACTTAAAAAGAACAAAACGCGTAGCGGCATACTTTCCCACATTTTACAGTTCGCCCTGCCACGCTCCTCCATCTTGTATCAGCAACTGCTTACAGGTTACTTACCTACAGCATAGACGTAAGACAGTGAGCTTTTGCTCAGCAACTCTGATCCACTGGCAGTAATAACCCATAGAATTATTCGGATAAACGCGCCAAGCTGCAACATAGCTGAGGGATCATCTCATGCACATATTCTGGTATATCTTGGGATCGTGACAATGCATAACATCAGTGGTCCTAAGTGTCATAAAAATAACATTTAGGAACCTCCTCTCAAATTCTTCATGCCAAAGCACCATGCTCGAGCCTCCTCGTCTAGATGTCGGCTAGCAAGCATAACCTGAAGATATGTCTCTTCAACACAAAATCTGAAAAGAATCTCCATATCGTGCAATCATTTTTTGGGTCCTGTCGAAGGTGCGGAGCTCCTCGTCCATTCCTCGGAATGCCAACAAAGCCTTACGGTCCTCTTCGATCCAACCGGGTTTAATACCAGGTACATGTCTTTATCATAGTAATCTTATAATCTCGCATAACTAATATACATAAAATAAAGTAAGAAAACAAACTTACAAAACTGTGGCGTTGGCGGCAGAACTGTGAAACTAGATGGCAGGAAACTTTTGCTTTGATACCATTCTCTGTAACGCCCTGACCACCAATGTAGGACTGACCACGCGAATGAGGATCGCTATATTACTTACATAACTTAAACTTACTCCATTTCTAGAGTAAAAACTTTTTTTTTTTATACATAAAACATAAACATAACTTAAACTTATTTTCATACATAAACTTAACTTATTCATATGTACTCACCCGAGTACCGAGATTTCCCATCTCATTCGAAAGCTATCATACTTAACCCGTGGACCAAACCCGACCTAGTGCGGATCGGTACGACACGGGGTAACTTGCTTGCCATACATACTGAAACTTGTCCTTAACCATACAATTACTTTATCATAACATAACATAACCATATTTAACAAAACATATTTCTTTCCAAAACCCGTGGCGGTGTCCATCCCACATTTCACTGTCCGCAGCGCCCTCTTCACAGTCTTTCATCGAGTATTGCCGTTAGGTGGCTTACCTACAGCATGAACGTAAGTAATGAGCTTATGTCCAGTAAGTACAATATTCAATCCGCAAAACATTTTTAAGTACAAGAATGTATGAACCGATTATGATTTCTAATGAATCAATTATGATTTCGTAATTTAACTTAATTATGTTTCCTTACATATCATGCGTGCACGTACTGTGGTACATAGCCATTGAGTGGTTGAAGGCAGCCAGTCCATTCCAACTCAAACCATGAAACAAACTGTTTAACACAGAGTAATTGAGGCAGCCAGTCCAATCCAACTTAAACCATGGAATATACTTTTAAACCCGCCCTTGTGGCAAGTCAGTACGACACAACAATCTTAACTTGTCTTAACTCATATCTTAAAACTTGTTCTTGCCATGTGGTTCAATATCAATGAACATGCTTCATGATATCACGATATCAAACATATAACATAACATACATCATTCATAGCATAAAAATAGCGTACCATAACATACTTCATCATAACATACTATATCATTCCATAACATACCATAACATACTGCATCGTACCATAAAACATCGTAACATAACATACTACACCGTATCATAACACATCATAACATACAAATCATGTAAGTCAATTCATGATTTTTTAGAGAAATACTTCATGCAACAAAACATGTTATTCATGCTTTAAGCGGAGTTGTACTTACTGCCGTCCTACGCTCTTGATTTATCGTCCCATCATGGCACGATAACAGTTCCTACTCCTGTTTCCAACAGGGTGTAAGATAAGAATTATTTACATTCTATCTTAACATAAATCATAATTATTAAATGTTGGTATCCCAACCAACAACAATGGGTAATCCTAGTTATATGACCCCCACAACTACTGATTAAAACTCGTTTGGTTACTAGCCGTAACCTTAGGGCTCATGGCCCAACCAAACATAAACAGTAACTCATTAGGTTACTAATTTTACTAAGGCCTTATCACTTATAGAGTAACACCCTACTAGATTACTATTGGTAACCAGAGGGTAAGGCCCAACCCGATAACTCGGTATCCTAACCGGTTATTAAAGGTTATCCTTTATAAATACCGTATTTTTAAACAACCATAACTTATAAGTAAAGACAGTTAAAAATTGTCAAACTTAGAAAACATATTCTTAAAAACAGTTTATTAACTTAAATGTTAGTGCATGTGCAAGTATTTCTTGATTTTACACTATCCTTTGAAAAACCTGTGCATGAACTTCCTATTTCTTGCACAGTCTCGGAAAAATCAGGTTTTACTTAAAAATCAAGACATGAACTCTAGATTATAACCTTATTCTGAGAGTGGAACTTATAAAACCAATTATAAGTTCAATCGCCAATTATGATTGGATTTAATAAAAATCCGGCAGCATAACGGCTTATTTTCCTTAATACCCAAAATTTAAACCTGCAATAAAAACCATTTTATAGAGAGTTTTGACACACCATAATTGCAAGATGTGCCATCCGTACACATTCATCATAAAAACATACAACATATCTCCTTCAAATTCAATTTCACTTAATTAACTTGAACATCAAATATATGAACATATATATTTTTTGATATTCAATTCAAAGCATATAAATAGGCATGTAATCAATTCAATAAATGACTTAAAGTAGTCAAGATTACTACGGAGACCTTCAACGACGTTCGATGAGTAAAACACTTCCTGGTGGACATTCAAAACAGTTTTTGATTTCGAGCAGTTGAACTTTTAATCGCCATTCTTAACCTTCGAGATTTCATCTTACAATTCCGAGATTGTAAACATGTCCAGAACGTCAAAAATAGGCCGGAAAGGCGATCTTCGAAAATTCGTCGACGGTTGACCGGCGTTGACCAACTTTGACCGGGCGTTGACCAACCTTGACCGACCTTGACCGGTGGTAAAAAGGGCAGAGATGGGCACCACTTCGAAGATCTCGACGAGGGGAACCCATTTCTGATGTCGACTTCTTCAAACGACGTTCGGTTTTCTCTAAAAGGTAAGAAAACAAACTAGAAGACGGCGGCGGATCGGGAAAATTTTCGGCGACGATCGGAGTGGTGATAGACTGGGCTTTGTTCCTCTCGACGAGTGGAACTCAACGAAATCAACGGCTCGCAAAATAGAGCACGGATTGCACCGAAATCTCGCTTGAAAGCTCATGGTACGGAAACTTTCTTAGCATTTTTCTGGCGATCGGCGGCGAGTGACGCAGCCAAACTCTGGTTATTGGACACTCGGGTGATGGGCTGCAAAGGTCACCGGCGCGTGCGGCGGTGGCTGGCTGGAGACAGGACCTCCAACGACGGCAGCAACGTGCGTGAAAATGAGAGAGATGAGCGAGAAAAAAGAAGAGAGAGAGAGAAACGTGAAGAAGAAGGAAGAAGTTGGCTGCTGTGAATAGTTCTCCTTAATTAAACTCTGCCTTTTCCTTATTTAATACCTTTTTTCTCTTCTTTTTTTAACTTACTCGTCAAGGCAACCAGTCATCCAATAAAAGCATGAGACCATTACCCATCTTTCTTTTCTTTTCCTGACGTGTAGACATGGGCTGACATGTATATATATATATATCTACATATTGGTTCTTTAACTTTTCTTTTCCTTTCTTTTCTGACTTTCCTCTGTAATAACCAGATTCTTCATGTCACTAATTCCTTTTAAGGAATTACTTTTCATGTTATGAAGGTATTCGTGAAAAAGCTCGATTTAGGGCTTTTGTAAGATTTTGTGAGTTCTTATGAGTCGATAAGACTCAAAATTGATTTTTAAGCTTAAAAATAGACCTTTTGAGTCGAAAAGGCCGAAAAAGTACGTGATTTTACGAAAATCAACTTTGACCGAAAAAGTCAAAGTTTGACTAAGAAAAGTCAAAGGTTGACTTTATGATATGTTGAAAAGCGGTATGGAAAGTATACTGCGAAAAATAATTTTTCGTAAGCTAGATAGCAAGAATAGGCCTTAAAACCACCCTAGAAAATCAAGCACACCAAGTTAAGATTAAGGGCAAAAAGGGCTCGGAAAAATAAGAAAAAAATTTTACGGTCCAATTTTACACAGATAAATTTTTGTACATGGTACTGTATAAAAATACTGTGTATTAGTGAAGCACAGTATTTAAAATATCTGTGTGGCACAAAAATGGACAATTTTTGAAAAAAATACCCAAACAAGAATTAGTGGAGGATGATGTCATCTAACTTTTTATTAATGACATCATAAATCCTTAATTAAGCTTAGAAAGAAATTACTGGAACTCCCTAGAAGCTCTTGGCCGGCCACCTCATTAGCCACTCAAGCAAAAATTAAAAAAATTTTGGGGTTTTTTCACAATTTCCCAAAGATTTCCAACCTCTATAAATAGGAGGGGTTGCTATTCATTTTATTCACAAAACCTTGTGAAACTCTTGCCATTTTTCCTCTTGAAATTTCCGCAGTCAAGAGTGAGTGAAAGAGAAGAGGAAATCAAAAATTTCTTGAGGGCTTTTGCTTGTGGGATGTTCGGTTTGCTCTAAGGAAAGCCAAGAAAAATTTTGGGATCTTTTGGAGACCCATTGGGTCTTGTGGCCGTGAGTGAGGGAGAGGGGAAATAGGAGAGGAAAAGTTGGAAAATTTTGAGGCCAAACCTTGGTGTGGTGATCGGTTTTGGAGTAGATCCACCAAGGAACCAACCAAAAATTTTTTGTACCCATTTTGGAGGTGTAGCCGTGGCCATAGGGGAGAGCTAGGGGGAGGAAGAAAATTTGTGACCAAAACCTAACTTTGGTCTAGGTAAATTCTAGAGCCCTAACTTTTCAATTTGAGTTCAATTTGGAGTTTTGATTATGGTTCAATTTGGTTTGTAAGGACATAAGTCTACTTTTATTTTCTTGCCCTAGGTGTGCTAGTTGTGCTTGATTAGTAGATCTAAGGGTGTATGGCTTAATTTCTTGATTGTTTATGCTTGTTGATGGATTGATTTCATACTAGATGGTTAGGGTTGTGTGTCCACTGTTTTGGTGCAAAAATCTGCCCCAGACAGTGGGTATGTAGTTGCTAGTTTGAAGATGAAATGGTTGATGCTTGTATGAGATGTGTGCAAAACTCTAGAACCATGCAAGCATAGGTTTATGGCTTTCGGGTTTGGCTTGCATGGATCCATTTGAACGGTTTATGGGTTCATGTTGGACTATAGAAATGCTGTGTGTTTGTTATGTAGGCTCCCGAAGTGGTCGGTCGAGATAGATTTCGCGAAATAGGACGTAAACCGGACTTAAACACCGAAACTGCCAATTCGAATTCGAAACTGGTCAGTTTTGAGAAAGTGAAAATTTGAGGCCTTTAGAGGCCGAATGGGGTAAAACGTAAAACACGAAAGTTTCTCGGAACGATTTTTCCTAGAGGCTTACGTGAACAGAATCCCAAAATGAGGCTCCAATGGCCTCCATTTTTACAAAAACCCGTGGCTGGTCTGCCCAGACCCAGTTTTCAGGATCAGCCAGTTTCAAACAAAAACTGACGCAAATGCAAGCAGAATTAGATTTTTCATAAAACATGAAAGTTTTAGCATTTTTCGAGAGCTACAACTTTTTTGAAGATAAGTTTTTCAAATTCTAAATGGATCTTTAAACTGACGCTGTTTTATAAGGAGAGTACAGGGAACCGAAAATTCCTGCACATGAGTTTTACAAATGTTTTCGAAAAAAACTGTAAATTGTCTTAAACCCGCTGTTTTAATGATGGAAACTATTCCAAAGGCAGTTTTCAACCTTAAACGACCTTTATAAAGATTTGTTTCAAATATCGGAATTTTACAAAAGTATTGAAGGAATTTAAAGTTGAATTCCTCAAAATGGCCAAGGGATAAGAAAATGGAGTTTTTAAGATAAAAATTGGTAATCAAGCCGATTGTGAACCGTAACCAGGAATAGTACCTGAGTTACCGGGCTTAGCCCCAAAGCCCAAGGTTGACCCTAAAGGATTGACCATAGTTGACCAAGGGTTAGCCATTAGTTGACCAAATGTTAGCTTTGGTTGACTCACATGTATTTAAGTGTAACCTTAAGGGTTATCCAACGTAACCCTAAGGACACCTAGAACTTAGAGTTGGGCTAAGAAATAAGGGTTAATAGACTTAACCCAATTAATTATGACATAAGAAGTAAGAGCCCAAGGTTTTAAAGAAAACCCAACCGTATGTCAAGAACCTAGCCCAAGAGGTTATCCAACGTAATCTCTTTAGGAATAATGAAAGAACGATTATTCCCAAACAGTAGGAGGGCTAGTTGTCACCAAATGGGATTTCGAGTATCGGGGACATACAATTAGGTTTTAGTAGGCATGTTGATTAGGGCACAACATCCCACAACAAGAATCAGAATCTCACCTATGTCCTTACTCAAGCAGGAGAAAGCCTGCAGCTGTGCCCAGTGGAAGGACAGCGTCAAGGAGGACATAGCAAGAGAGGTAAGTACAACTCCGCCTGCAGCATAGGCTTTAGTTGATACTTGCCTAAGTATGTTAGATGCATGTTAGGAATTTATGTTGACTGTTGCTATGATATGCTTTGTGATATGTCTTATGGTATGTTAAACTGAATGCTATGTTATGTTGCTATGTATGATATGCCATGTAATATGTTATGTGGTATGATATGCTATGTATGCAAAAAAGTATGTAAGCTAAGCATGTAAGGTAAGATGCAAAGTATGTTATGATTTATGCAATAGTGACATCACGATGCATGTTCACTAAATATAAGATGAGATTAAAGAAAAGAAAGTAAGATGGTAAGCAAGTTTGCCTATGTCGTACCACCCGTCCGAGGTCGGGTTGGACTATGGTTTGGGTTGGACTAGGCTGGCCGCCTCAACCACTCCATAGTCGCGCGCCGGGTACAGACACTTATGTTAAGGGCCCTAAGTAAGATTAAGTATGAAAGTGAGTAAGAATGAAAAAAATGTAAAACGAGCATAACTGGACCATGCATATGCTATGTATGTTATGATGTGATGTAGTATGTTATGTGAATACAAGTATGAGACGATGAGATGTGCTATAATAAGTTAAGTTAGAATGTGTATGTTAGGTTATGTATGTGATGTCGCAGTTTAGATAGTTATGCTTACTGAGCGAAAGCTCATAGTTTGACGTCTATGCTGTAGGTAAGCCACCTGACAGCAATGGGTGATGCAAGATAGAAGGGCGAGGCGGGGCACATTGTGAAATTGTGGGAATACGATACCGCTACGCGTTTTGTTCATTATGTAATTTCTTATGTTAAATATTTTAATTACGACACGCTTATTTCGTTTAGACGTAAATAAGCTCGGTATATTAAAACAAAAAAATTCCGCTGCATTTCGATAAAATAATTAAGTACGATAAGTATGTAAGTAAGTTAAGTAAGTAAGGTAACAGTCTGTGCTAGACGGGTCGTTACATCCTCAAGGCAACCTTTTCTTTTTTTTTTTTTCTTTTTTTAACTTCCTTATACGTGTGGCTGATCAATTCCACACATATTAGTATAGCATATTATGTATATAAATACATTACCCATTTTCTTTTCTTTCCAACTTTCTTTAAATTTGAAATTTAATCCCTCCAAAGAGAAGTAATTTCCCACAAATCCATACAAGGTGGCTGGCCAAGGGAGGCTTGCTTGGTGGGCAAGTCAAATTCAATTGTCAACTTTGACCGGAATAAAAATCAAAATTCCTATTTTGCCCTTTTTTCCAAAAAGGCCTATATTTGCGGAAGCAAACTATTTTTGAGACTCGTAGCTAATTTACAGAGAACTCAAACATATACTGATATTTACTCAGATCATGAGTTTCATATCGTCATACATAATTAAATCTTAATTTTTTTCTTGTTTCAAAGGAAATCATAAATTCATCGAAATTCGGGTTCTTACAATATGTATATATACTAGTTTCCCTATGTGAGTTTGAGGACAAATGGAGGAAAATCCTTTATTTATATTGTTACGTTGGGTACATTGCTTATGTCATTTTCTTTTCTTGATTGTTTCGATTAGGAAGCTGTTAAAGTCATTTCGGAGCAACAAATTGAAAAATCAAAGAGGAAGTAAAGAGAATGTTTACTGTTGCTGCCCCTATTCCTTCAGAAACCCTCGAATTGAACGATACAATCCAACGCTTAGGCTTGGATATCATTTTGAGGATGAAATTAGTGAAAGGTTAAGGGAATTAAGAAAATCAGTCTTGAGGAGATGACCTTCATACCGTTTCGCTTTGGTTTCAGTTGCTAAGACAAGAAGGATGCAACGTCTCAAGTGGTATGTACGAGCTTTCATAATTTGGTCTCCAAAATCGTGTGTGTGTGTGTGTGAATATTGTACCTTCACATTCACTGCATTCACATGAGTACACCCTTTAAAGTTTTTCATCAGAATTACATGTAGATCTAGATATTACTTTTGAATCTCATGCAAATTTACATCTGGTTATTTTTGTAATTGTTAAGAATTTAAGATTGAGTGTTGCACTTCGTTTTAACCAAAAACACTATTTTGTGATGTTTTCCCGTTTAGGGTTTTCTCTATTAAGTTTTCATTTTAATTAGGTTTTATTGAGGTCTATCTTAAGGGTCTGTTTGTTTTCGCTTGTTTTTGTAACCATCTCATTTTATAAACCAAATAAAAATGATATTTGCTTAGACCTAAAAAATCATCTCGATTTAGAATGAGATGGAAAAAATCTTCTTTCTCAGAATCAACCTGTTCCTCTCACTTTCTTTTCAAACATATTTTGCATTGTTATATTTTCAGTTCAAATGTTTTCGCTTTATTCTTGTGAGTTGATCCTTCCTACAAAAGTAGCATAGCTTATTTGGTTTTTCTGTTTTTGGTTTGGATTTCTTCTTTTTGGATTATCTTCGGAATATTATCTTTACTCCCTTTTAATTTGAGTTTTATAAATCTTAGTAGAGATTTGATGCGAAATGCTCGACATGCTAGTTGTGCGTCGTGGGTGTAATGCTAGTTATCTTCTCTTTTATTTTTCTAAAAATGTTATCTTGATATCGATATGTATTTTCTTTAATAGTTATTAATATTTGTACACTTAGCAAACTAGGTGGTAGAAAGATCTAAAAGTTGTGTCAAACCTGTCTTATGTTAACGACAGGCTAGTGGTGTAATGACCAACTTTTTAACGGACTCGTAATTTCCTTTGATATCAAGGAAATCTAAGTCCAAACCATATATGCCTGTGTGAAATAAATGATCTAATTTATCAGAATATGTTTGAATTCTTATAAGTTATGAGACTCAATGTTAGTATGAGGCCTTTTGATGAGGAGACAGAATCATGATTTATGACTTTGTTCTGGCCTATGTATGATCAGGATAATTCATGACTTGAATAAGACGGTACTGTAGTATAATAAACAGTATAAGAATTATACTATGTCTGATCATCATTGCGAATACAGAATTAAAATAAGGAATGGATCACTTTAGAAAAATTAGGAATAATATTTAGAGTAAGGAGGACTAAGTGGTTTCAAGTCCTCAGAAAAATCCATATGCAGTCCAGTTAAGTGCAGATGAATTCTGAACTGCAATTTAGTGTTACAGTACTGTTATTAGTTAAAACAGTATTGTATTATCTGGATTATTAAGGAAATAGACTGCATATTAGGAGGGAGTGCCAAACATGGCCCTAATTGGAGGACACCTCATCAAAGATAATTATCTAATTTTGGAAATTTTTGGTAATTATAGAAAAGTAGATAATTATGAAAAGATTTTTAGTGGATCAAGCTACACTTGGCCAACCACCTCAAGGGACTAAAGGACAAATATTTTATTTTTAGGGTCAAATATGTAATTTTAAGAAAAAAAATAATTGTGAAAAATTGGGGATTTTTCACCTATAAATAGGGATGGGGTGTAGAAGAAAAACCATTTAATTTGACCCCAAAATTTTTGGTTCTCTTTCAACTTTCCTCTCTAACCTTGGAAAAAAAAAAGAAAAAAGAAAGAGATAGAACAAGTGGCCGGTTGTGGGTGTCACGCCCCCACTAGCCTCCCTAAAGCCCACGCGGTGTCTGACCACGCGTACTTGGGGTTGGGTTCGTCACATTACTACTTACTTGCTTGCTTGAAAAATCCTTTTTACCCAATTGCTAGAGTAAATTTTTTTTTTCTTTCTTTCTTTTCTAAAATCGTTACTAGAAAACTTCTTTTGCGGAAATCATAAAACTTTAAACTCGATTAAAGCATAACTCAAAACTGCTTTTCTTTTATAAAACTCTAACTTTTTCTGATGTACTCACTCGAGTACTGAGCTTTCACCTATAAGGAAAGCTCCATACATACATACATAATCTGAATCGTGGACCAAACCCGACCTATAGCGGACCGGTACAACACGTGGCAACTTGCTTGCCATACTTACTGAAACTGAAACTGAAACTGAACATACATACTGAAAACATAATGAAAACACATTTTCATTTTAAACTAATTTCGGAAAGCCCGTAGTAGTCCATTCCCACGTTTCACAATCTGCTGCGTCATCTCTCCACAGCTTGTATCATGTATCGCCGGTAGGTAGCTTACCTACAGTATGAACGTAAGTAATGAGCTAAAAAGCTCAGTAAGCACAACATCCTATCCGCATGCAATTAGATGCACGAAAACATGAACCAATTATGATTTATTATAAAATCAATTATGGTCTCTTTACTGATCTTATCTTACTACTATAACATGTGTGTATGTACTTAGATACGTAACCATGCAGTGATTGAAGGCGGTCCGACCAAACCAACTTAAACCATGAAACACACAGTTTAACATGGAGTAGTGGAGGCAGTCCTTCCATATCAAGTCAAACCATGGAACATGCCGTTTAAACTTACCACGGAGGCAAGCTAGTACCACACAACATGTCTTACTTGATTTAACTCTTGCTTACCATGTGACTTATTTTTAGTGGACATGCTTCGTGATGCCACAAATCTAACATAAAACATAACATGCTATACATACTAACTTATCACTTAACGTGGGTGACATACTGAATCTTAACATATCAACATACTGCATAACATGAACATAAACTTACATGGCATACTTACTGCATAACATAACATATATCATACTGCATACTTATCATGAAACATACTGCATGACTTAACACATAAACATACTGCATACTGAACATCATAAATCATGAAATCTCATTCATGATTTCTTAAACACATCATATGCAAACAAACATGTGTTCATGCTGTAGGCGGAGTTGTACTTACCTTCCGTCCTACGTTCTTGACTGATTGTCCCATCTAATGCTGTTCCACTCCTGGTTCAGCTGCAGGTTCTGCCTGCTTAACAAGGACATGCTCTAATTAAACTCGTGAAAATGCTGGTAATCTAACCAATATGTTTACATGATCTTGGTTGTATGTCCCTTATGTGCAAAGCGTCTAACTTGGTTACCAACGGTAACCTGGCGTACTAAGCCAAACTAAACCTCTAAGGTCTGCTCATCTAAATCTGAACTGTCGGGTTATATCAGACAACCCTTTAGCTGAGCTTAACGGTAACTCTTAGGGTTACTTTGGATAACCCGTAAGGATAAACTAACTCCATACTATTAGTCAACCAAAAGTCAACCATGGTCAACTTTGGTCAACTACAGTCAACTATGGTCAACCCTCTATGGTCAACCTTTCGGGTCTCGGGCTTGACCTGGTAACTCGGGCATAACTCCCGATTACCATTCGTTGGCTATAAACTTGCTTGAAAACTCTAATTTCCTTTATTGGAAAACACTTAGGGAAATAATCCCAAAATTTCACATTTCTTGTAAAAATTCTTAACTTAATTCATAAAATCCAAACTCATGGATTTATGCTTCGTAAAATCATTTTAGGTTGAAAACCGTCCTTGGAACGATTTTCAGAGTCAAAATACTCGTTTAAGGTTGAAGAACCATTTTTCTAACAACACTTGTAAAGCTTGCGGTGCATGAATTTCGGATTCCTTGAGCACCCTTCATAAAAAAATTTTTGTTTTAAAATCAGTGCGTAATCTGAAAAAGTTTTCTTCACGAAAGTTCTAGCTCTCAAAAAATGCTAAAACTTTTATGTTTTACAAAACTTCTAATTCGGCCTAGAATCGTACTAGTTTTGAGTTGAAACTGGCTGACCCCTGAAACTGGGTCTGGGGACGTAAAAAATTTGGCCACGGGTTTTGGCATTTTTGAAGGCCATTGGAGCCTTATTTTGGAAAATGACCCGCGTAGCCCTCTAGGAAAAGTTGTTCTAGACAACTTTCGTGTTTTACGTTTTCCCAAATTCGGCCTCTAAGGGCCTGTTATTTTTCGTTTACGAAAACTGGACAGACTTAGTCCGAACCTGCCAGTTTCATGTTTACTTTGATTTCACGTCTCCTACTTCGGAAACTAGCTCAACTGATCACTCGGGAGCCTAAATGAACAACATGCACGTTAACTAACGTCCCACATGTGTTGACATGTCATCCCCTCGTGGCCATGCAAACCAAATCCGGAACTACTAAACCCTAGGTTTGCATGTGTTCTAAGATTGCATCACATGAAATTTAAATCAAATCATGCAACACCGAAGCTAGGTCTAACATTCTAGCATACATGCCACTCACGGCTGCACCTAGGGCAGGGACTATACCAACCAAATTTTCATGCAAACAAAGCATTCATGCAATCATAAAACCATAGCACATAAACATAAACTATGCATAGCTAATCTAACTTGCTAATCACCCTAATCAAGCATCACATTCCTAGCCTAGGCATCACATAAAATTCTGAGCTTAAGCCCGTACAATTCCGTGCTTGAAAACACATCATAAATCTCCCAATTTAAAGCTTGAACCAAAAGCTTTAGGGTTAGGGCTTTACCTCTTGAAAATCTGGAAGTTGGTTCACCTAAGGGAAGCCAAACTTCCTTGGCTGCCTTGGCTATCCCTTGCAGCCAAAATTCTCCCACCAATTGGGTTCCAATTTCCAGCCATGCAACATACAAACATGCACATAATTATCCATCAACTTTGCATGGAAAAATTCACTTAAATTCAAGGGTTTACCTTGACTTACCCTTGGCTTGGTTAGGGTTCATGGATTCGAAAATTCTATCTCCCTTTGGCTGCTCTTGCTCTCGGTTTTGGGTTACCCAAGACACCAAAATTTTTCACCATCTTTGGTGACTTCTTGCAGCCCAAGCCGAACCCTTGGCTGCCCTTGACCCTCAAAAATTCTGCTCCTTCTTGGCCGAAACCCATGCACCACCAAGGCACAAAATCACCTTGGTTCTTGGTTAGTTTCTTCTTCTCCCTCAAGCTCGGCCACACCTCGGATTTGGCCTGAAAATTTTCCTCTCTTTCTTCCTCTCTTCCTCACGGCTGCTGCCCAGATTTGCTGGAAAAATTTTCCAGATTTCATCCTTTGGTTCATGCTCAAAACCGAGTGCATCCTAAGGTGGATTCACATATGATTTTCCAATTTTTGGCTTGCCTTTTCTCTCCCTCTTTGGCTCACGGATTTTCTGAAGAAATTTGGCCATAATTTGGCTGCTTTTCTTCAATTTTTCTGCACCAAAAATCTGTCCAAATGGGTCTATTTATAGGCATTTTTCAACTCTTGAAAAATTACATTGACCCCTAAACTTTCCAAATTTTTGGCTTTCTCCCCAAGGTGGCCGGCTGTCCATTGATCAGCAACAGCTAAGCATGGGTGATGTCATGGCTGATGTCACTTTGCTTAGCTCATGGCTTACCTCACAATTTTCTAAAATTGCACTTTTGCCCCCAAAAATGGAAATTCTTGCAAAAATGCCCTCTAGGTGTTCGATTGTCCTATAAATCAACACACCCAACTTATTTTATGATGTCATCATCTCGGGGACTTCATACGCTCATATCGTCAAATTTCCAAAATTTACACTTTTGCCCCAAAAGTGAAAATTTTTGCATTTATGCCCTTAAACTTCATAATTGGCCATAATGCTTGCTTTTCAAGCAAATATCATTCTTTTCATGATTTTATATGATTTTGTCATACTTGAATCACATATTTTCTAAATTTACGTTTTTGCCCCGAAAGACAAAAATCCTTTCAATTTCACCCCCAAAAGTGGCCGGTCCTTATTTCTGCTTGTTAGGCAGGTCATTGCCTCATTTTGACATCATCTAACGACGTCACTTTGCTTATTTCACATATTTTTCAAAATTTACACTTTTGCCCCAAAAGTGAAAATTTTGACATTTTTGCCCTTTGACTTTGACCGGTCCTTTTGGGTGACTTCTTGATTGAATCTGTCATTCTGGCCCTTAACTAATGCTAGGGATGCTTGATTTCTAGGGTGGCTCTACTGTCTATTTGGGCTATCCCGCCCATACTGATATATTTTGCAGTATTTTCTCATACTGCATCATTTTTCACTGTCGAGTCAACCGTTGACCACTCTTGGTCAAACTTTGACTTTCTTGGTCAAAGTTGACTTTTTCGGTCAAACTTTGATTTTTTCGGAACTGCGTCCTAATTCGTCCTTTTCAACCTGAAAGGGCGTTTTATATCCTTAAAAATCTATTCTGAGTCTTATTGAGCCATAAGACTTCGTAAAACGTATGAAAAACTCTTAACTGAGTTTTTCCGTAAACATGTCACATATGCTCATGATTCCTCTTTTAGAAGGAAAATGGCAACATGAAATTCTAGGTATCACAGTGGGATAGTGGTGGTGAGCAAATTTTTTTCTCATTCCAAGACCTAGAACAACCGTCCAAACTTTCGAGGTATTCCTCTTAACCCTTTAAGAATTTCATTAAAGATTTATGTGTATTTCCAAGTTTGGGTTGTAAGAGCATAAGCTCAAGTCTCTTTTTATATGTTATGGTTTTTATATGGTTGATGATGATAGATTTATGCTTAGGATATCTTGAATGCTAGCCCTAAGCATGAATTTAATTTTTATGCGCTAGAATGAGTTTTAGGGTTGCATATGCCTACCAAGTGTTTGTGAATATGTCTTCACATGTTTAAGTAGGAAAAGTTATGTATGATAATGAATGATGAATGATGATGATGATGATGTATATGTGGGATAAGAAATTAACCCAAAAACACAACTTGGTAAGCTAGTGAGATTATCCATAATGTGTTTTCCAAATAAGAAGATAAGTGTATAGTTAAGTGTTATGAACAAATCCAACGTGCTGCATGTTGATGTAGGCTCACGGTTTCGACTGTTTGAAGTAGTGTGTGCGAAATTTTAAATGAAAACCAACCAACTACAAAACTACCAATTTTCAGATTTAACTGGACAGTTTTCTGGAAACCTGATTTTGAGTCCCTTAGAGGCCGACTATGAAAAAAGTCAAAACTACAAAGTTGTAAAAAATGAAAAATCCTAGGGGGATAACATGAATGGTTTTTGAAAAAGAGGTTCCAAAGGCCTCTGTTTTATCAAGTTTTCAAACCTGGCCGGTCCCAGTTTTATACACGGATAGTAACTTTCAAATGGAAAAAAACGGATAAGTTAAAGATAGAATTGAGTTAGGGTAAAGAATAAAAGTTGTAATTTTCAATGAGATCTACAACTTTTATGAAGAAAACTTTTTCAAATTTTCAATCGATTTAAAGATAAAACTGGATTTCCAAAACTATGCTGGTTACAAGAAATTTTTGCACACAAATTAAAAAACAATTTTGAAAGTTTTACAATTTTACAACTTCTTTTACAAAGAAACTACGATTTTACAAAAAACAGTTTTAAAATGTTTTAATCCAATTAGAAAGTTTACAAGTAATTTTTAAAAGGCAATTTTTAGCAATAAATCAAGATAATACTTGATATATGAAGTCAAGATATATTTTTCAAGAAAACAAGGTATTTTAAGCAAAAAGGATAAGATGGGCCAAAGTTACTTAAAAACGTAAGTAACAATTGTATGACAGATTGTAATCAGTTTGGAGACCAAACTAGGATCCAAGGAAATGAATAGTAAGCCCAAGTCACTTAAAATATGGTAACAATTACATGACTAAGGGTAATCGGAGATAATACCAATTTATTATAATAAGGTTTGTATCTATGATTACCTAGAGTAATCGGATTGGATACCAATTAAGTATGTCATGGTTTATGTAAATAGTAGTGTAACCTGTTGTTGTGCTTTGTTGATCGATAGACCAAGAACGTAGGATAACTTATAAGTACAACTCCGCCTACAGCATAGGCAAAATGGTTTACTGCTTTGCATGTTTTTTAAAACTTATGCATTAATATATGTGATGCATTTGATTTATGTTTTATTATTGTGGTGTCATATAAGCATGCTTACTAATGATAAATCACATGGTAAGAATAAGATCAAGTTTCAAATAAGAACCTGTTTTCAAAAAACTATTTTCAAGTAAGAAACTGTTTTCAAGTATGATATTAAGCAAGTTTTCTCGTGTTATACCAACATGCTACGAGGGTGGGTTTTGTCCATGATTTGAGTTGGATTGGACTGGCCGCCCCAACCACTCTATGACTGCACGCCATGGTACGTACACTCATGTTATGTAAGAGCCCAAAAATATGCTAACCTAAAAAAGCATAATAAAATCATAATTGGTGCATGCATTATTTTATTAAGAAATGTTTTGCGGAAGTTGATAAGTTAGTTTTATACTACTTAATTGGGTACTTTTAACTTATTATTTTGATGGTTTTCAATTTGTTTTTAGGATCTTTTATTTTGTTTTATTCTCTTTTGTAGGAATTAGGTAAAAAGATGGATTCGTCACTTTTCAGCGCATTTGGAGCTAAAATGGAGCGTTTGGCATGCTTTGATGTGAAGATTTTGTTTTGAGGAGTATTGGGCGCCTACGCATCGATTTTATGGGGCCTAGGCGCTTGAATTAAATTTTCCAGTACAAAAACCCGAGAAGACGGCGCCTAGGCGCTGGTTCAGTGGCGCCTAGGCGCTAAAAGAGAAGTTCCGCCTACGTAGTTTGGGGCCTAGGCACAGAAAAATTGAGGCCCAAGCACAAATCGCGATTTCCAGTTTGGGGCCTAGGCGCAGAAAATTGAGGCCTAGGCGCCAATGCGATATCATGCAGGATCCAATTTGATTATCTAAATTTGAAATTCAAAAATTAAATCTTTCGGTTTGTGGCTATAAATAGAAGCCTTTTAGGGTTCCAAAAAGGGGGATTTTTTCGGAGAAAAAAATAGAGGAAGAAAAAGGAGAGCAATTGGTGAATTGAAGAAGAAGAGGAGCAATTCCAGAGACGGAGCGTGGCAATTCCGATTCATAAATCAGTTTTTTTCCTTTTCTCATCATACTTAGAACGTTATTTAGGATGGTTTTTAGTTTCGTCATGAACTAAATTTCTTTTTCTAGGGCTACGATGTAACCAGATTATAAATGTTCAATTTCATTATAGTTTAATTCAATTTTGATATTTATTCATATCTATACTGAGTGTTTAATCTATTCTTCATGCTTTTGAAAGTGTGCACGCCCTTTCCCATTGATTTGTGATTCAATTTGAGACTGAGAAGTGATAGTTGAATTAGACCTTGATCAAATATCATGAGATTGTCATAGGATAGAGATATCTATGAGGCTTGTGTGATACTATAAATTTCTTGTTCTTAATGAATCATGATAGGTTTGGAGTTTGAGACCGAGAGGTGAAAACTAACTTGTTGTGGTAGTTTGTTAATGCTTGAGAAAGATTAGTGATTATATTAGAGAAGTTTGTCATCAGCATCGGGATAAGCAAAAGTTGATCAAATTTGGTGTTTTGAATAGGATTAATTCGGTGAAATCTGAACCCCTAGATATCCTAAAATATTGAATTTCTCCTTGTTAAATTCGTGCTTTTTGTTTAATTTAATTTTCTTTTAGTTTATTGCACCTCGTAAATTTATTGTTCAATTAGAATTGGAATTAAAGTAATTCGGTACTTAGTAGTAATTAGTCCTCGTTGGGAATGATATCTTTTCACTACTTTATTACTTGAACCGGCTCGTGCACTTGTGAAAAATCACCTATCAAGTTTTTGGCGCCGTTGCCGGGGACTAGTTAGTCCTACTAATATTGAGTCAAATAATTCTAATTTTACTTTGAATTCTTTTTATTTATTCTTTGTCTTTGTTTATACTTTACAGGAGTATTCCTTAGGAGCATGCGAAAGTTTGGAAGCGATAACTTACTTTCTTTTGATCTTGAAATCGAGCGTTCTTGTCGACGAAACAGAAGGGAAATAAGAGAAGTTGTTAGACATTCGCAAGAAACTATGGGTGATACTGGTGGAGTAAGAAATGAGAACAACCCGCCACCTGCCTTGCAGGACTATGCTTTGCCTACCGCAGTTGGTTTATATTCGGCTATAAGAAGACCAACTATGGCTGCAAACAATTTTGAGATCAGGGCGGTGCAAATGCAAATGATCCAAGCAACTCAATTTAATGGGCTGCCTTCTGAGAATCCTAATGCTCATATTGCAAGTTTTCTTGAAATTTGCAATACATTCAAGTATAATGGTGTTACTGACGAAGCCATCCACCTTTTACTATTCCCATTTACTCTGAAGGATCGAGCACGAGATTGGTTGACCTCCTTGCCTGCGGACTCAATCACTACTTGGGAGGATTTAGTGCATAAATTTCTAGCAAAATTTTTCCCACCAACAAAAACAGCGAAACTGCGTATAGAGATCAACAATTTTGCTCAACAGGATGGCGAAACTTTGTACGAAGCTTGGGAGAGATATAAGGAGCTTTTAAGGAAGTGCCCTCACCATGGATTGCCTAAGTGGATGATAGTCCACAACTTTTACAATGGGTTGAATGATATTTCAAGAATTGTAATTGATGCATCTGCAGGAGGATCTTTCATGAAGAAATCTGAAGAAGAAGCTTATGAGTTGCTGGATGACGTAGCTACCAATAATTTTCAATGGCCAAATGAGAGGGCTGCATCAAAGAAAGCAATTGGAGTTTATGAGATTGATGCTTTGACTGCTTTAACTGCTCAGGTTGCTTCTCTTACCAAACAGCTTCAGAATAACCATTTGGCTGCCAACTCTATTCAGACTCCTCCAATTATGTGTGACTACTGCCAAGGGAACCACCCCACTGAAAAATGTCAAATGAGCGCCTTTACTCAACCTCAGCCAGAACAAGCACAATATGTGGGGAATTACAACAGGCAGCAGAACGACCCTTTCTCCAACACATTCAATCAGGGATGGTGCAATCATCTAAACTTCTCTTGGAGAAATAACCAAATATGGGCCAGCCTCAGCAGGGAGTGCCACCTGAGGAAAAGAAGTCTGAATTAGAACAAGCAATGCTCCAGCTAACTAAGCATACTGACAAGTTCATGGCCGATACCCAGACTAACTTCCACAATTAAGCTACACAGATCCGAAATTTAGAAGTTCAAGTTGGTCAATTAGCCAACATGCTTAATGGTCGCCAACAAGGTAACTTGCCTAGCACTACTGAAGTGAATCCAAAAGAACAATGCAAGGCGATAACCTTGAGAAGTGGAAAAGAATTGGAGACTCCTTCAACTGGTGAAAAAGCTAATAAGGATGGTCAAGAGCAAATAGAACCCATCCCTGAAGCAAGGCCATTGCCTCCTCAAGAACCAGGCCTTAATGTTCCTTTTCCTCAGCGTCTCAGAAGGAGCAAACTTGACGAGCAATTTGCCAAATTCTTGGATATTTTCAAGAAGTTTCACATCAACATCCCATTCGCAGATGCACTTGAATAGATGCCAACTTATGTAAAGTTCATGAAATACATCCTATCAAACAAGAGGAAATTGGAGGACTATGAGACTATTGCACTTACAGAAGAGTGTAGTGCTATCATCCAGAGAAAATTGCCCCAAAAGCTTAAAGATCCAGGGAGTTTCATTATTCCTTGCTCTATTGGAAACTCTATTTTTGAAAAGGCATTGTGTGATCTTGGTGCTAGTATTAATTTAATGCCTTTGTCTATTTTCAGGAAGCTTGGATTAGGTAAAGCTAGACCTACTACGGTCTCTTTGCAGTTAGCTGATCAATCGGTTAAACACCCGAGGGGAATTATCGAGGATGTCCTTGTCAAGGTGGACAAATTTATCTTCCCTGCAGATTTCATTGTGTTAGACATGGAGGAGGATAAAGAAATCCCTATTATACTCGGAAGACCTTTTTTGGCAACTGATCGAGCACTCATCGATGTGCAAAAAGGTGAATTGCGGCTGCGGGTACATGAAGAAGAGGTAACTTTTAGCGTGTTCAATGCTATTAAGTACCCAGGCGTGAGTGACACTTGTTTTCGCATTGATGCTCTTGATGCCTTGGTTTCTGAACACCTTGGCCAACCAAAAGATCCCTTGGAATTGAGTTTGGTTCATCCACATCCATCCCTCTTGGAAGATGAAGAAGTTGTGGAATTTGTGAATTGGTTGGATTCCTTCGGTCCCAACAACAGGAGATACTTTGAAGATTTGGGAACAGGTCCATCAAAACCATTTCCATCAATTGAGAAGCCACCAGTTCTTGAGCTTAAACCTTTACCGGATCATTTACGCTATGCTTTTCTGGGAGAATCATCAACTTTACCGGTAATTATTTCTTCTATGCTTTCTATTGAAGAAGAAGAGATGTTATTGAGAGTGCTAAGAAGATATAAGATGGCTATTGGATGGTCTCTAGCAGATATAAAAGGGATTAGTCCTTCTATGTGTATGCACCGTATTTTGATAAAGGATAATAGTAAACCGTCGGTGAAAGCCCAAAGATGACTTAATCCAACTATGAAAGAAGTAGTTCATAAAGAAGTGCTGAAATGGTTAGATGCTGGAGTTATTTACCCTATTTCTGATAGCTCATAGGTTAGCCCAGTGCAAGTAGTCCCAAAGAAAGGAGGCATGACAGTAGTGAAGAACGAGAACAATGAGCTGATTCCAACAAGAACCGTCACTGGATGGAGGATTTGTATAGACTATCGAAATTGAACAAAGCAACTCGGAAAGATCACTTCCCATTGCCTTTTATTGATCAAATGTTGGATCGGTTAGCGGGTCATCAGTACTACTGCTTTTTAGATGGATATTCAGGGTATAACCAAATAGCCATAGCACCGGAGGATCAAGAGAAAACAACGTTCACATGCCCCTATGGTACATTTGCCTTTCGTCGGATGCCATTCGGACTCTGTAACGCACCAGCTACTTTTCAGAGATGCATGATGGCGATCTTTTCAGACATGGTGGAGCGGATTATAGAGATTTTTATGGATGATTTTTCTGTGTTTGGGAGCTCATTTAATCATTGTCTAACTAATTTAGAGCTAGTTTTGGAGAGATGTGAACAAACCAACCTAGTACTGAATTGGGAAAAGTGCCACTTCATGGTCAAAGAGGGGATTGTCTTAGGCCATTCAGGTCTCATTTAAAGGAATAGAAGTAGATCGGGCAAAAATAGAAACAATAGAGAAGCTTCCACCACCAACTTCGGTCAAAGGAGTTCGGAGTTTTCTTGGTCATGCTGGGTTTTATAGAAGATTTATCAAAGATTTTTCTAAGATCTCTCAGCCTCTGTCAAGTTTGTTAGTGCAAGGTACTCCTTTTGAGTTCAAGGAAGAATGTGAGAAAGCATTCACGGTGCTTAAAGAAAAGCTTGTGTCAGCGCCTATTGTTGTAGCTCCAGATTGGGAGATGCCGTTTGAATTGATGTGTGATGCAAGTGATTATGCAGTAGGAGCGGTTCTAGGACAGCAGAAGAACAAGATTTTTCATGTCATTCATTACGCTAGCAGGACCCTAAATAATGCTCAGCTTAATTATGCAACAACAGAAAAGGAGTTGCTAGCTATTGTCTTCGCTTTTGACAAGTTCAGGCCTTATCTAATTGGCAATAAGGTAATAGTCTTCACTGACCATTCAGCTATTAAATACCTTATGGCCAAAAAGGATGCAAAGCCAAGACTTATTCGTTGGGTGTTATTGCTTCAAGAATTTGATTTAGAAATAAAAGATAAGAAGGGCACCGAGAATCTTGTAGCGGATCATCTTTCTAGACTGGAGTTATCAGAAGAGAAAGAGTTGCTAAAATCGCCCATTGATGACAACTTTCCAGATGAGCAACTCTTTGCTATCTCTTCTACAAAGAATCTTCCTTGGTTTGCCGACTATGTCAACTTCCTTGCAGGCAAGATTATTCCATCGAATCTCTCACAACAACAAAAGAAGAAGTTCTTTTCTGATGTAAAGCACTACTATTGGGAAGAACCGGTTTTATACAAGCATTGTGCAGATCAGATGATAAGAAGATGTATACCGGAAGAAGAGATGGGGGACATATTACGCCATTGTCACACACTTGAATGTGGTGGGCATTTTGGAGGAAATCGAACGGCTGCCAAGGTCTTGCAATCGGGTTTTTATTGGCCTACTTTGTTTAAGGATGCTCAAGCCTTTGTTGCCGCTTGTGATAGATGCCAAAGAACAGGAAATATTTCCAAAAGGAATGAGATGCCTTTGAAGAATATTCTTGAAGTGGAGTTGTTCGATGTGTGGGGCATTGATTTCATGGGACCGTTTCCTTCATCCTATAACAATCAATACATTCTCCTTGCGGTAGATTATGTGTCAAAATGGGTTGAAGCAGCAGCAACTACAACTAATGATGGAAAAGTTGTGCTTAATTTCCTTTACGGAAGAACATTTTCACGAGGTTCGGTACTCCAAGGGCTATAATAAGTGATGAAGGGTCGCACTTTTGCAACAAACAATTCGAGGCTCTTTTGCAAAAATATGGGGTCAGACACCGAACTGCACTTGCTTACCATCCTCAGACTAATGGCCAAGCAGAAATCTCCAACAAAGAAGTAAAGATGATTTTGGAGAAAACGGTTCATAGCTCTCGCAAAGATTGGGCCAAGAAGCTAGATGATGCATTGTGGGCATATCGAACTGCATTTAAAACACCAATTGGAATGTCTCCCTATAGATTGGTATACGGCAAGGCTTGCCATCTTCCGGTGGAATTGGAGCATAGAGCATATTGGGCAATGAAGAAACTGAACATGGATATGCAAGCAGCAGGTGAGAAGCGGATATTACAACTCAATGAAATGGATGAATTCCGCAACGAAGCTTATGAGAATGCCAAAATCTACAAAGAGCGGACAAAAGCTTGGCATGACAAACACATCCAAAGAAGGGAGTTCTTACCCTGGGCAAAGAGTGCTGCTTTACAACTCAAGGCTTAGATTATTTCCTCGGAAAACTTAAGTCGAGATGGTCGGGTCCGTTCACTGTGGTGAAAGTGTTTCCTCATGGAGCAGTTGAGCTTAATCATGCAGAAAAGGGCAATTTCAAGGTCAATGGTCAACGCTTAAAGTCGTACATTGATGGTGGTTTTGACAATCAAAAGACCATTTTGCTTGGATCTTCATAAGATGAGAAGAGTCTGGCTGAAGACTATAAAACAAGCGCTACTTGGGAGGCAACCCAAAGTTTTTAATCTTATCTTCGTAATTATTTTTTTTAGATTTTATTTAAAAAAAAAAAAAAAAAAAGTACAACGCCTAGGCACAAAATAATTTCGCGCCTAGGCACTCAATTAAGGACTCTCGGGCCAAAAACCCGAGAGTAAGGCGCCTAGGCGCTATTTCAGTGGCGCCTAGGCGCGAATGAAATGAAAAAAAAAAAAAAAAAAAAAAAAAAAAAAAAAAAAAACGACGTCGTTCCACTAATGGGACTCTCGGGCCAAACACCCGAGAGTACAGCGCCTAGGCGCCAGACAACCCAAAAAAAAAAAAAAAAGGCAGCTATCTAACTCCCAAATTGGGGCTGAACTTCATTCTTTGAAACCCGAAAATCTCATTCTCTCTCTCAGTCCCTTTGCTCTCTAGTTCTCTTGACTCCACCTTCCACTTAGCTCACAAATCTCATTCTCCTCCACCGGATCTCTCAACCTTTGTCTTCTCCATATCTCTCTTTCTCTCCACATTATTATCCACCCACTCAAAAATCTCAAGCAAAAATCCGGTTCGTGGCTTGATTGGTGTGTGTGAGTTCCATTCGTTAACAATTCCACCATACATCACAAGCAAGGATTTTGGGTTTTCTTCAAAGGGAGTTCGGAAAAATTCGTGGGTCTACAACAACGTTCTAGTAAGTGATTTATCTTCTTCAACCTTGTATGGTGCGAATTTTTTTTGAAATTTCTTGGCTAGTATATGGATGAAACGCAACCAAGTGTTCGATGAATTTTTGGCTTGGGTGTTGGAGCGAATTTGTGAAATTTGGAATAATCACTTTGAATGCACACCACGTGTTTGATGGAAGTTCTGTTAGAGCTATGGTTTGTTGTAATTTGGTTAGAGGAGCAGTGGGGATAAATTGAGAACAAGGTTGGGTAGTGTAAGGAGATTTTGGTGAGTCATAAAGAAGGCCACGGGGAGTTTTACATGTGTTAAGGGTGTGTGACCAAATTTGGGTAGAGTGGGTATTTGGTCGGTGATCTTGGCATTTCAGAAGTAATTGATTTTGCTTGGGTGTATTTGAGCAAGAGTGAAAGTGATGCCTCCAAAGAAACGTTCCAAGGGATCCACATCGGCCTCAGCGGACTACGACACCGTTAAGTTTGTTTCCAAGGCAGCTGCTGAGCGGCATACAAAGTTTTTAGACACAAAAGTTTCCGTTCCAGAAAGAGGATTCGATACTAGCAATAGGCGAATAACGGATATAGTTGCAGATCGAGGATGGGAAAACTTTGCGAAGCAACCAGGTTCAAGCGTCCCAGCGGTCGTTTATGAATTTTATGCTAATGCTTATTCTTTGTGGGATGGAGCAGTTTATGTCAGAGGGAAATGGGTGCCGATAAATAAGACTATTATCAATCAGTACTACGGGCTTCAAGATATTGACGAAGATGGTTATCAACAGTACTTGGAGAATGTGGACACCGAAGAGGTCAAGTCAGCAATTTGTGCATTTAATACGGCATGGAAGACTGGAAGAAACGGTATACCAATTAAACGTTCGTCTCGGGGCTTGGATAAATACGGAAAAGCTTGGCATCAGTTTGTTAGTGCCAGATTAATGCCAGTGTGGCATGTTAGTCACATCACCAAAGACAGGGCAATCTTACTGTTTGCAATCTTCACCAACAAGTCTATCGACGTGGGTCGAGTGATTTACCATCAAATTATGCAGAGTGTGCACAACACTACACTTGGCTTGTATTTTCCATCACTCATCACCGATCTATGCAAGCGAGCGGAAGTTATATGGGAGGAACACGAGATTTGGGAAGGGCCGCGTCATCCCATTGATGATGGAGTCATAGCAAGCTTTAAAGAAGAGGATGACGAAATTGAAGGCGAACCTCCTCAAGCACATCGTCCAGTCAGCTCTATGTCTGTACCGCAACGTTGGGAGTATATAGATGATCGGCTTGACCATATTGAGCAAAACCAAACCAATTTAGCGGACATGCTGCGACAAATGGCTGCACATTTGAATATCAACACCGACAACTTTCGGCCTGTCACCACATTCCACATCAATGAGGAGAATGAAGAGGAAGAAGAAGACTGAGCACTCATGCATTTGATTGAGGGAGTATTTCTTTCTCTTTCCTTTTCTTTCTTATTTTCTCTTCGTTTTTCTTCACATTGGGGACAATGTTTCGTCTAAGTTTGGGGGTAGCTGTTCTAATTTGGTACTTTGATTATTTATTTTATTTTAGGTTATGGTAAGTTCCTTACTTTGATATTTTATTTTATTTTAGGTTATGGTATTTCTCTTTAAAAAAATCGAAAAAAAAAAAATTTAGCATTAATCGTAGTTTGAATCATAGGAGGCCGATGATATGAAATTGATTGAAATTGGACATGGTTCGAAGAAGATGAAAACTGTTGCTTTTGTGTGTGTGCTTGATTCTTATGTGGGTTTGCTATGCCTTGAATTCTTTGACACTTTTGAGCACCAAAGCTATAATCACTTAGATTATTTGTTATTTAGAGAAAGTTTATGTTGGTTGAATAATTTCTTTATCTCAAACGGACTCTAGAACCTATTTGATATTTACTTGAGGCGAAATCCCAGACTGCACTTTGTCAAGGACATGATTTAGGCCATCTTTGGATCGTTTGAGCCTTTCAAGCTAACCCTTTTACATATGCATATCCCTAGTCACCCACTTGAGCCTAATTTTTTACCTTTTCTTTGTTACCCACATATTTAATCCTAGCTTTTTAATAATTTCCAACCTTCTGACCCTTAATCTTAAATATGTTGATCATTCTAGGAATTATCTTGAGCTATGTAAAGTTTGGGAGGATGGGTGGAGTTTAGAAAAGCTTATAAGTATTTGTTAGTTTATTGGAAAGAAAAAAAGAAAAGAAAAAAAAAAGAAAAAAAAAACCGAAAACGAAAATAAATAAATAAATAAATATAAAAACAAAAAAAAAAAAAAAAGGAGAAAAGAGATGACAAAGTAAGTTGAATTTAAGTTTGGGGGTGTTATTGGGAATGTTAAGAAAGCTCTACAAAAAGATCCTAGAATGGTTACATGTTTAGGGTGATCTGAGCCTAAATTCTTATCCATGTCATACCGTTACCCTAGCCAAACATTATAAGCCTAAAAAGTCCTAATGATCCTTGATAATGTGTTTGTCGACATTAGTGGAGAGTAAGTTGAAAAATAGGCTTATGGAGTTCGATTTTTCTTTATCCTGAGATCTTCTTCAAAGTTATTGACTGGCATAAACCAATCCGAAAACAGATGAGTAAGTGTCAAAAGCTTCTCACACACACACTCAAGGAATTTGGGGATGGTAAGGTCATCATTTGAATTGAAATTCTACATGATTGTGATGGTTGGAGTTGCCTTTGAATCATATACTTTATGAAATCTTTGAGGCCATTATGATGAAAAACTAAAGTTTGATGCTCAAGTCGTTATTTATGTCTTTCCTTATGTTTCTTTCTTTTCTTTTGCTCGAGGACTAGCAAAATCTCAAGTTTGGGGGTATTTGATAAGTTAGTTTTATACTACTTAATTGGGTACTTTTAACTTATTATTTTGATGGTTTTCAATTTGTTTTTAGGATCTTTTATTTTGTTTTATTCTCTTTTGTAGGAATTAGGTAAAAAGATGGATTCGTCACTTTTCAGCGCATTTGGAGCTAAAATGGAGCGTTTGGCATGCTTTGATGTGAAGATTTTGTTTTGAGGAGTATTGGGCGCCTACGCATCGATTTTATGGGGCCTAGGCGCTTGAATTAAATTTTCCAGTACAAAAACCCGAGAAGACGGCGCCTAGGCGCTGGTTCAGTGGCGCCTAGGCGCTAAAAGAGAAGTTCCGCCTACATAGTTTGGGGCCTAGGCACAGAAAATTGAGGCCTAGGCACAAATCGCGATTTCCAGTTTGGGGCCTAGGCGCAAAAAATTGAGGCCTAGGCGCCAATGCGACATCATGAAAAATCTTATTTGATTCTCCAAATTTGAAATTCAAATATCAAATCTTTCGGTTTGTGACTATAAAAAGAAGCCTTTTAGGGTTCCAAAAAAGGGATTTTTTTTTCGGAGAAAAAAATAGAGGAAGAAATAGGAGAGCAATTGGTGAATTGAAGAAGAAGAAAAGCAATTCCGGAGACGGAGCGCGGCATTCCGATTCATAAATCAGTTCTTTTCGTTTTCTCATCATGCTTAGAACATTATTTAGGATGGTTTTTAGCTTCGTTATGAACTAATTTTCTTTTTCTAGGGCTACGATGTAGCCGGATTATAAATGTTCAATTTCATTATGGTTTAATTCAATTTTGATGTTTATTCATATCTATGCTGAGTGTTTAATCTATTCTTAATGCTTGTGAAAGTGTGCGCGCCCTTTCCCATTGATTTGTGATTCAATTTGAGACTGAGAAGTGATAGTTGGATTAGACCTTGATTAAATACCATGAGATTGTCATAGGATAGAGATATCTATGAGGCTTGTGTGATACTATAAATTTCTTGTTCTTAATGAATCATGATAGGTTTGGAGTTTGAGACCGAGAGGTGAAAACTGGCTTGTTGTGGTAGTTTGCTAATGCTTGAGAAAGATTAGTGATTATATTAGAGAAATTTGTCATCAGCATAGGAATAAGCAGTAGTTGATTAAATTTGGTGTTTTGAACAGGATTAATTCGGTGAAATCTGAACCCCTAGATATCCTAAAATATTGAATTTCTCCGTGTTAAATTCGTGCTTTTTGTTTAATTTAATTTGCGTTTATTTTATTGCATCTCGTAAATTTATTGTTCAATTAAAATTGGAATTAAAGTAATTCTGTACTTAGTAGTAACTAGTCCTCGTTGGGAACGATATCTTTTCACTACTTTATTACTTGAACCGGCTCGTACACTTGCGAAAAATCACCTATCAGAAGTAAAGTTGTACTTGCTAAACAAAAGCTTATAACTTATGTTTATGTTGTAGAAAAGCAGCCTAGTGGTAATGTGTGATGCAAGACTGTGGAAGAGGGCACAATAGCCTGTGAAACTCTAGACTGAACACCGTTACACGTTTTGAAAAAAAAAACATATATATATATATATATATAGAAATGTCGATATTATGTTATGATGGTACTAATATCTAGTAATTAGTATATTTTGTAAATGTATTAAGATGATTTAAAATTTTAGTACTTGCCTTGATCAAGTACATATATATGAGTATGAAATTAAATTGGGATTTAAAGTAAGTTTCGAAAAAAAAATATTTTCGTATTTTTACATAAGATAAGAGTAAGTTTTTAAGTAAAGTAAGTATGGTAATGGCCTATGTAAAGTAGGTCTTTACAAGTGGAATGTTATTTTTGGTTCATTTCGTGGGAGTATATTTTGAGCCCCAATATGCCATTGCTAGAAGAATAACAACTAAAGTATTTGCGATCACATCCCTCCTTGATGATATATACGATGTCCATGGAATCATTGAAGAACTCTAGCTCTTCACAGATACTGTTCACAGGTTTGCTGTCCATATATATAACCCATATACTTGTGAACAATCTGTCTGGGCAAAGGGTAAATTACTTATTTAGTTCCTAAGTTTTTAAGTTTGTATATCTTTGATCCCTAATTTTTTTTTCATGGATGTAATCTCCCTAAACTATTAAAATATTACTATAATAGTCTTTTCCGTTAAATTTTTATGGATTCCATTAGGAATTTGATCACAAATTTATACTAACTAACGGATTCCGTCCAAATATTAACCGAAATGATTACTATAGCAACGTTTTTAATAATTTAGCGTTACTTACTTGTCTGAGCAACTTCGAATTGATTCACAACTATGTTTTTGGTTCAGCTGGAATATCAACTGCCTAGATCGACTTCCCGAGTACATGAAATACTGTTATCGGGAACTCTTAAAATTAAAATTATGCGAAGAAATGGAGGAGCTGTTGGCGAATTAAGGCAGATCATATTGAGTTCATTATGCCAAAGAAGCTGTAAGTCCGGAAAATAATGAGATAATTAGGTTCCATATATAATAAAGATCTCTGCTTTATATATGATCAGGTATTATATAAAAATAAAAAATAAATAAAAAATGAAAAAGAAATATGCCAGCATATTGAGTACATTTTTCTTTTTCCAGGGATTTGGTAGTTAAAAACACAAAACAAAAAGTTTATAAAAACACAAAACCAACAATACAACTTTATAACTTTTTTGTCATAGATATATTAAATTGCATCAGGGAAACTAAACTTAAAATAATAATAATAATAATAATAATAATAATAATAATAATAATAATAATAACTGATATGCGCATGTTTTCTGATGTTCTTTAGCATTAGAACCGAAATTGACGTAAATCAGACATAAATCAATTCATTAGTGTTCCTCACTAAATGAGAAAGTCAAAACTATTAATTGGAGGGGGCTAATAATTATATGATTTGTAGTTATATATGATCAAGTTTTCATTTTAATGGGGCTATTATGAAATTTTGTCCAAAATCGTAGGCTAATTTAATTATAAATAAATAAAGATAAGATAACAAAAGTTTGGGGGAATATTCGTCGGTGCTCTCTCCGTCCTTTATCTGTCCAGCCAACCAAAGAGGGAATATTTGCGACCGACTTCTCAAAATGACTTGGGGGTCCGTCCTTATGAAGTACTACTACGCTTTTAGTTGGCAACTTATTCCTTAATTTTGTTAAGGCAAAGAAAATTTGTAGTCTAATTCCTTAACTGCATTTTGGCATACAAGTTAACAACATTAACCCTATTTTTAAACTGCGTCTAAGATTATTTTCAATTTGAGTACTGCATTTTGCTAGCCATGTTTTGATGATTTGATATTTCACTGCAATTTGACCAATATGCATGGGCACTCAGATGAAAATGCAAGTCCAAGGCTATTTTGAAGAAGCCAAATGGTTTCATGAGAATTATGTTCCAACAATGGAGGAGTACTGGCAGGTTAGAGTTATGTTCTCTGGTCATCACAAGGTATCTACTAACGTAACATGTGATTTTTTAAAAAATTAATATATGTTTAAAAGATTTCCTGCATATATTAGTATAAAATAAAATATCAGAACCATCAGTTAAAAGATCATAACTCACTGTTACATGAATTGTTAGTAAAAGAATTAAAGGTCTCCATATCATTATTTTTTTATTTTTTTATTTTTTTAAAAAAATCTAATACAGCAATATTATAGGCATAATTTAGTAATGATAATTTTTTTTTTAAAAGAAAATATTTAAAAAAAAAAAAAACTTTTTTGGATAATGGGTTAAAACGGGATGTGAA